>CM046008.1:67936505-68378401 GCA_025175895.1 Wurfbainia villosa
GTATGAAAACCAAGTTTGGAACTTGGTTGACCCACCTGAAGGCATAAAGCCTATAGGGTGCAAGTGAGTTTTCAAGAAGAAAATCGACATGGATGGTAATGTGATTACCTATAAGGCTAGATTAGTGGCGAAAGAATATCGTCAAAAGCAAGGTGTTGATTATGACGAAATCTATTCGTCTGTTGCTATACTTAAATCCATTTGGATGCTCCTGGCCATAGCGGATCATTATGATTATGAGATATGACAGATGGATGTGAAAATAGTTTTCCTTAATGGAAACCTGCTCGAGGACGTGTATATGATATAATCGTTCGGTGCATGTTGCTGACCTAATGCCGCTTACAAGTGTTCCTAGTTATGCCCCACAAGCTAAAGCCTTCCTTGGTTAGAAGTTTCCTAGTATAAGCCTTGGTTTAATTCACAAAATCGGAACTTTGTGTGTACAAGAAGGTTAGTTGGAGTGCAGTCGTGTTCCTAGTATTGTATGTCGATGACATATTACTTATAGGAAACGATGTTTCAATCTTATAGTCAGTTAAGATTTGGTTGTCCAAGACATTCTCCATGAAAGACCTGGGAGAAGCAACCTACATCCTCGGGATTAAGATCTATAGAGATAGATCGAAACGGTTGCTTGGTCTTTCGCAGTCTACATATATAGATCGAGTGCTAAAGAGGTTTAGCATGTCGGAATCCAAGAAAGGTTTCCTACCCATCAGGCATGGGATACACCTTTCGAAGTCTATGTGTCCACGCACAGAAGACGTGATTATTTGCATGAGTAAGATTCCCTATGCATCCGCAATAGGATCTATCATGTATGCTATGTTATGTACGAGGCCCGATATATCGTATACTCTGAGTGTCATGAGTATATACCAGTATGATCTAAGAATGGATGATTGGGCGGCTGTTAAGATGATCCTTAAGTACTTAAGAAGAACTAAGGATGTGTTCCAAATATATGGAGAAGGGGACATGGTGATACGCCGGTATATGGATGCCAGCTTCCAGACAAACAAGGATGATTCCAGGTCTCAGTCTGGTACGTGTTCACCTTGAATCGGGGCGCAGTGAGTTGGAAAAGTTCCAAACAAGACACTGTAGCGGATTCTACCACTGAGACAGAATATATTGCAGCTTTGGAAGCAGCAAAGGAAGCGGTTTGGATCAAGAAGTTCATTTATGAACTTGGTGTGGTTCCAGCCATTGTTGAAGCAATACCGATCTACTGTGACAAAAATGGAGCAATTGCACAGGAGAAAGAACTAAAGTCTCATCAACGATCCAAACATGTGCTTCGCTGCTATCATTTGATCAGAGAGATCATTAGTAGGAAGGAAATACAAATTGAGAAAATCCCCACTGAAAGGAACTTAGCGGATCCTTTGACTAAGGCATTACCTCAAAGTAAGTTTGAGGATCATGTTAGAGCTTATGATATTAGATATTGTAGCGATTGGCATTAGGCCAAGTGGGAGTTTGTTAGTAATATATAAGAGATGTCCTAAGGCAATCGCCTTATGTTTGAACCATTTATATGATAAATGAAGATTCACTATTTGAGTATATATGTTTTCATGTATTTGATTAGGTCTTAAACTCATTTACTGAATGTCCACGATACGATTCACAACATGAGAGAATTTATGATTGGATCACAACTATTGAGTATCTCTACATGTGTAATTGTGATGTATCGGAATTATCCCTAGTCGATGAATTGATGGATTTGGACACCATCAATTCTGTCGAGACTAGCACGAGGTATACTCCTTGGTGTATCCAAGCAGCTGATTCTCACTGGCTGGAGACATTGTGATGTCTAGAGTTAATCGTGGATGCTAGTTATGGTAACTAGTTCATTGGAGTGACCAGCCCTAAGACTTCATATAGTTCTCTGCATATATAGATATGTCAATGAAGTTCTTATTGCAGCTTAAGTGCGATGTTCCTTTGACTTGCATTATTCAAGTCATCTTGATCATGAAGACTTATGCTTTGACATCTTAAGCAAGCATCTTTGAGGAGATGTGGACCCAGGATGATTGGGTATAAGTTGAAGTGATCAAAGGTGTTTGAATAGCCTATAAAGGATTCACCACTCCATACGAGGAGATGTATACCCATGGCCTCTCATCGGATTGTTACTAAAGTCTTTGGCTAAAGCATTACATGTTTCGAGTAAGGTACTCTTGGATACATGTGCAGTAACTAGAATCCGTAGGATGAGGAAATGATACTTGGACTAGGTGTGACGTGTTGGTATGTCGCTTCGGAGGCTCATTGGCTCCCATGTCCCCGGATTAAAATTTTCACTGATGAAAGGATTAATCCGGATGAGATGAGCTTCCTTGGCCACACCATTTCGTCGTCGTGCTAACAACTTGAGTGGTCGCTTGAACAAACTAGTTGTTCAAGCAACACAACTCTTCTAGTTGGTTAGCCACGGAAGAGACGACGGACGGATCACCGGTTTTTGTGTTTGTCTTCGGGGTCCATGATTATACAATATATATTCATACACACACATGCATAATCATCATATATAAGAACATGCTCAGATCTGAAATTAAAGTTATAAAACTTTATACCTTACGATCTTCTACCGTATGTCCTATCCTTCTCGTGGACGACGTGTGGACGAAGATCCTCCACGAGTAGAAGCCTTCTAGATCACGTTCTTCTCTTCCTTGTCCGCTGCGAACAAAGAGAAGAACCACCAAATCTTTCCTTTCTAGAACCGACCACCAAACAAGAGAGTTTGATGCAACCGCCGGCGAGCGATTGGATGGCGCGGCCAACTAGTTGTATTGTTGCGCGTCCACCTAGATGTTGGAGAAGCAGGCCACCAATTGTTGGAGAGCCGCCGGCCTCCAAGGAGCAAGAGAGGAGGAAGAACAAAGCGAGGAGGAGAAGATGAGGCGTAGGCCAAAAACCTAGGAGAACAATCACCTTGCCGCCCACTTTCCTAGCCGAAAACCCTAGCTCCTCTAGGGTTTGTTGCCTTAACACTTGGATGAGCCAAACCCTAATTCTCAATCCAAAAATCATGTTTTTAAGCCCAATGCCTAAGCCCTTATTTATAGAATTTAGGAGAAAGTTGGTTAGCCTAAAATATAGGAACTAATCCCTATTTTCTTGCCGCCCAAATAACCCTATCTCCTCTAGGATTTGTTGCCGCCCAACACATGGATGAGCCAAACCCTAACTATAGAATTAGGCTTAGGCCTCCTTTAATCTCCACCGTCGGATCTAGGGATTTAATCTCCACCGTCGGATCTAGGGATTTAATCTCCACCGTCGGATCTAGGGTTTTATCCCAACCGTCGGATCTAGGATTTCATCCCAACCGTAGGATCTAGGATTTCATCCCAACCGTCGGATCAAGGATTTAATCCCAACCGTCGGATCTAGAGATTTAATCCCAACCGTCGATTCTAGGGTTTCATCCTAACCATCGGATCTATGGATTTAATCCAACCGTTGGTTCTAGGGTTTCATCCCAACCATCGGATCTATGGATTTAATCCAACCGTTGGTTCTAGGTTTTGTTTTACATTCTTGGATCTAGACTTCACAAGGGTTATATTAGGCTACGATAGGGACCATAAGGAGGAGTTGGGTCTTGGTCACCCGATGGATCGGAACCACACATATTTGATCCATCAATGATGTTCCATTCCACTAGAGGATCATCATTGAACTACCTCACCAACCCCCATAAATTAATATGGGCTCCATATATTATTTGTACATTTATCTCCCCGTGTTTAAGATATCGAATGTCCGTCAATTAATTGATTTACTGACTATCAATTAATTAACATCTAATTCCTCGAGTAGTACCACTCAACCTTATCATCATGTTGACTAAGTCAACCAGCTGGGTTTACATGATGAACCTTATGAGCTCCTCAAGGGGACATCATCAACCTAATATATAGGACACGGTTTCCTCCTATAATCAACGGCACACCATGTAAATAATATTATTTCCCAACTTACCGGGCTTATTGATTTAATCCATCTAAATCTCACCCACTGGTAAATCAAAGAAATAAACACTAAGTACATGTGCCCGTTATTATATCGGGATTAAGAGTATGTACAACATAATATCCGAGGTCCGATTCAATTATGTAGTCAGCACTAAATTGAATCACCTCTATGTCAGTCCTGCTCAATACACCTAAGTGTACTAGTGTAACTCTATGTTCAAGATAAAACAATACCAAGCTACACCACAACCATGCCAATGGTTTGTCCAGAACCATCTTGGTTGTGAGCCTCTACTTATATTTTACAAGGGACTGATAACATGATCTTCTGTGCCACACCAAGCACCATGTTATCTACAATGTAAAATATCAGACAATATGCACACATATATAACGAATATATAAAATGCAAACAATGATCATGTGATTCTTATTTCAAAATAAAATGTTCATACAAAAAGAGCTAGGCTTTCAGTATACATTATAACAATCTCCCACTTATAATAAAAGACTATGCCGTCATCACAATGCCATACATCTGATCCCCATGTCCTCCACATGCCTATCAAACGCTTTCGCTGGAAGGGCCTTAGTGAATGGATCCGCCAGGTTCTCCTCTGATGCAATCTTGGCGACAGCAACTTCTCCTCGCTTTACGATCTCTCGTATAAGGTGGTACTTGCGCTCTATGTGTTTACTCGCCTTATGGGCTCGTGGTTCCTTCGAGTTTGCAACTACACCACTGTTATCACAATAAATTGTGATAGTTATGGGCAAACCAGGAATCACATCCAAGCCCATCAAGAAGTTTCTGAGTCATATAGCTTCCTTGGCTGCCTCAGAGGCTGCCACAAACTCAGCTTCTATGGTAGAGTCCACCACGTATTTCTGCTTGACACTCCTCCATACTATGGCTCCACCTCCAAAAGTAAACACAAACCCCGAGGTAGACTTACTCTTGTCCCTATCTGATTGGAAATCCGAATCCGTGTAACCCATAGGGACTAATTGATCTGCCCGGTAAACCAGCATACAATCCCTAGTCCTTCTCAGGTACTTCAATATATGCTTTACCGCAGTCCAATGTCCCTGTCCATGATTACTCTGATATCTGCTAACCATGCCCACGGCAAAGCAGATATCCGATCTCGTACATAGAATAGCATACATAAGGCTTCCTACTGTCGAAGCATAAGGAACCGCCTTCATGTCCTCTATCTCCTTTGATGTTTTGGGACACATCTCTTTAGATAAAGGAACTCCATGCCTAAAAGGTAGAAAACCTTTCTTGGAGTTCTGCATGCTAAAACGAGCAAGGATAGTGTCAATATATGAAGCTTGAGATAAGCACAACATCCTTTTCTTGCGATCCCTTATAACTTTGATCCCAAGGATGTGTCCCACTTCTCCCAAGTCCTTCATGTCAAACTGTTTGGACAACCATACCCTTACGTCTGATAACACTTTGATATTGTTGCCAACTAACAAAATGTCATCTACGTATAGTACAAGAAACACCACTACGTTTCCGTCACATCTCTTGTATACACAAGGCTCATCCGGACTTTGAATAAATCCATATGACTGGATTACCTCATTAAAGCGGATGTTCCAAGATCTAGAAGCTTGCTTCAATCCATAAATGGACCGATTAAGCTTACATACAAGATGCTCTTTGCCTTTAGCAATGAATCCCTCTGGTTGCTGCATATAGATGTTCTCCTCAAGACTTCTGTTAAGGAAAGCTGTCTTGACATCCATCTGCCAAATCTCATAATCCATATGAGCAGCTATAGATAAGAGAATCCGGATAGACTTAAGCATAGCTACCGGCGAAAAGGTCTCCTCATAATCGATACCCTCTTTCTGAGTATACCCTTTCGCAACAAGCCTAGCTTTGAAGGTTTCAACCTTCCTGTCTACTCCTCTCTTTCTCTTGTAGATCCACTTGCATCCAATGGTTTTTATACCATCGGGTGGCTCTACTAGCTCCCAGACCTGATTAGAATCCATAGATTCTATCTCTGAATTCATCGCTCTTTGCCAAGATCATCATCTCTATCTTGGATTGCCTCGTCATATGTCCAGGGATCAGGTTCATGTTCACCAGGGACTAAGTCCGAAGAGTCTCCCAAAAACATGAATCTGTCGGGTTGTCTAACAACCCTCCCACTACGACGAGGTACCTCCTGTGTATGCTCTGTGACACGCGGTGCAGTGACTTGTGGTGTATCCTCTTGTCTGCGGTGGTGCAGTCGGGAACTTCCCCGCAACAACAATCCTACTCTTGGGCTTGTGGTTCATTACATAATCCTCCTCTAGAAATCTAGCGTTCGTGCTAACGATCACCCTCTGATCTTTAGGATTATAAAACAAACCACCTTTCGTTCCCTTAGGGTAGCCAACAAACATGCATACTTCTGTACGAGGTTCCAACTTACCAGCATCAGCCTTCAGCACATGTGTCGGACTACCCCAAATCCGAATATGTCTTAGACTAGGCTTTCGCCCAGTCCACAATTCTCTGAGGGTAGAAGGTGCGATTAGATGGAACCAAGTTCAGAGTATACATTGCCGTATCCAGTGCATACCCCCAGAACGAAATAGGTAACTCAGAATAACTCATCATCGATCTGACCATCTCCATAAGAGTCCTATTCCTTCGCTCCGCTACACCATTCTGCTGGGGTGTGCGGTCGAACAATTGGGATTGAATCCCAGCCTCTGATAAGTAACTCCTAAACTCTCCCAAGAGGTACTCACCACCACGATCAGATCGTAATGTCTTGATACTTTTACCTTGATGGTTCTCCACATCAGCCTTGAATTCTTTGAACTTGTCAAAGCATTCAGACTTGCGGCGCATCAAGTAAATGTATCCATACCTTGAATAATCGTCTATAAATGAGACGAAGTATTCAAAGCCACCTCTTGCCTAGATAGACATAGGACCGCACAAATCAGAATGAACCAATTCTAACACATCTTTGGCTCTATACCCCTTGGCCTTAAAAGGCCTCTTGGTCATTTTACCTTCCAAGCAAGATTCGCAGGTTGGGAGATCCTCCACCACTAATGAACCCAAAGATCCATCAGCTATCAACCTTTGAATTCTGCTTAGGTTAATATGACCAAGCCTTAGATGCCAAAGATATGTTTGGTTCATTTGCGAAGGTTCTTTTCTCTTATTAGACTTAGAAGATGAGTTATTCACTTCTATATGCATTGTGGGAGCTTTTGGTTCAAGAGTATACAAATTGCCAACCAATGTACCTGAACAGATAATCTCTCTATTTCTTTTATAACAACTCTCATTAAAAGCAGAATATCCATCCATAAACAATTTAGAAACGAAATCAAATTCTTTCTAAATGTAGGTACATAAAGACAATTTCTCAAAACCAAAACTTTATTTCTATCAAAGATAAATAAACGTCTCCCCCTTTGCAATAGCCGCTACCTTTAGTAGCATTGCCCATGTAGATGATAATCTCTCCCTCGGCTAGTCGTCGGGTTTCTGGAACCCCTGCAAAGAATTGCGGACATGATCGGTGACTCTCGTATCTACACACCGTGCAGTAGATAACACCACTAAACATGTTTCAACGACTAAAGGCGGAAGATATACCTTTGTTCGCTTTAGGAAGGGAAGTCTTTCTTCCCATGTCCATCTGTCTACAAGTGAAGTACTTGCCTTCTGGCTTCTTCACTCACTGATATCCTCCACCACCTTTGCTCTACCTTGTTTCTTCTTCTTCTTGCCTTTCGGCATAAGTAGAAACCTCGAGCAACCATGGCTACTGCCTAAGAGCTGATTCGCATCTAAAAGTTCCTTTCCCTTAATCATCCGCAGCCTAGGAGGACACTCATCGACAGTTAAGACACTATCCATATTTCTTTTCCAATCATTATTGTTTGGGGAGAGTAAGTTTGTTTCCTTTAGTACCAAAGTAAGTGGATTGAAAGCCATTTGAAAATCCTAAGAATAACAATGATCAAAATATTAGATTTCAAATATTATTGATTCCTCAAAATAATAAAATCCCGAAATCAACCAACACCTCAAATCACCGAGAATATCGCATGCCACGCTGTGTGGACGTATACAAATTCTACATTTGTAAGAGGAGGTTTTACCCATTAATTTTATTATCTTGTCAACCTTACTTTTTGACAAATAAAATTAATAGTTGGTTCCTCTTTGGCCCTACAAATAAAAGCAGTGACTCCGATGGGGAGGATACTTTCATTTGCATCTAAGTGTGCACCATTACACGATACTAAGGGAATTATTTCGGATTATGTGTCTTACCGCTGTGGAAGTACACATGCTCCTAGATAATTTCCTATAACCATTATTTGACCTAGTGATCCGCAAACAAACCCGTCCGCAGGGAGAAAGGCACTCAGAGCCAACACACAAGTTTGTTCGCATCACACGTCAAATTGTAATGGAGGCCGCGGGAATTAATTAAAATGTCCCTCTCCCACTTAGTAAATTGCAATCGAGGAATTTTAAACATACACAACATGCATATAAAACAAATAAGCAATAAATATGGGAAAATCAGAATTTTTCCAACTATTATGGCATTGTTCTCCAATACGCATCTCGTCGTGTCGCCACCTCGTCCGCTCCATCTTTTCCCGTGCGCAAGTCACCAAAGAGTTCCGAGCCGAGATAAATCATATTAATTTACATCCATCGATCCTATACTCCATGAAGGAGTGTACAAATAATCTAGATCGAAAGTAAACTAAAATGACCGGCTAAACAATGCCGTATTTAATTACAAAAATTAAATACTAATCTAGCCTCGTCAACCCCGAGGATTCAAATAATAAATTTTTACACACATCCATTCACATACACACACATGGCCATAATAGTCGGATCTTATGCCTGCAACCAAAGAGTTAAACTACGCATATCCTAATATTATCCGGCACATATAATATATGAAAAAGTGCATAAAAAATTAACCGAATCCAAAACACACAAAACCGGAAACCGTGGCTCTGATACCAATTGTTGGTATTGTCGCTTCGGAGGCTCATTGGCTCCCATGTCCCCGGATTAAAATTTTCACTGATGAAAGGATTAATCCGGATGAGATGAGCTTCCTTGGCCACACCATTTCATCATCGTGCTAACAACTTGAGTGGTCGCTTGAACAAACTAGTTGTTCAAGCAACACAACTCTTCTAGTTGGTTAGCCGCGGAAGAGACGACGGACGGATCGCCGGTTTTTGTGTTTGTCTTCGGGGTCCATGATTATACAATATATATTCATACACACACATGCATAATCATCATATATAAGAACATGCTCAGATCTGAAATTAAAGTTATAAAACTTTATACCTTACGATCTTCTACCGTATGTCCTATCCTTCTCGTGGACGACGTGTGGACGAAGATCCTCCACGAGTAGAAGCCTTCTAGATCACGTTCTTCTCTTCCTTGTCCGCTGCGAACAAAGAGAAGAACCAACGAAACCTTTCCTTTCTAGAACCGACCACCAAACAAGAGAGTTTGATGCAACCGCCGGCCAAGGAACGATTGGATGAGCGCCGGCCAACTAGTTGTATTGTTGCCGCCGGCCACCTAGATGTTGGAGAAGCACCGGCCACCAATTGTTGGAGAGCCGCCGGCCTCCAAGGAGCAAGAGAGGAGGAAGAAAAGAACCGGCAAAGCGAGGAGGAGAAGATGAGGGGCGCCGGCCAAAAACCTAGGGAGAACAATCACCTTGCCGCCCACTTTCTAGCCGCCCAAAACCCTAGCTCCTCAAGGGTTTGTTGCCGCCCAACACTTGGATGAGCCAAACCCCTAATTCTCCAATCCAAAAATCATGTTTTCGCCCAATGCCTAAGCCCTTATTTATAGAATTTAGGAGAAAGTTGGTTAGCCTAAAATATAGGAACTAATCCCTATTTTCTTGTCGCCCAAATAACCCTATCTCCTCTAGGATTTGTTGCTGCCCAACACATGGATGAGCCAAACCCTAACTATAGAATTAGGCTTAGGCCTCCTTTAATCTCCACCGTCGGATCTAGGGATTTAATCTCCACCGTCGGATCTAGGGTTTTATCCCAACCGTCGGATCTAGGATTTCATCCCAACCGTAGGATCTAGGATTTCATCCCAACCGTCGGATCAAGGATTTAATCCCAACCGTCGGATCTAGGGATTTAATCCCAACCGTCGATTCTAGGGTTTCATCCTAACCATCGGATCTATGGATTTAATGCAACCGTTGGTTCTAGGGTTTCATCCCAACCATCGGATCTATGGATTTAATCCAACCGTTGGTTCTAGGTTTTGTTTTACATTCTTGGATCTAAACTTCACAAGGGTTATATTAGGCTACGATAGGGACCATAAGGAGGAGTTGGGTCTTGGCCACCCGATGGATCGGAACCACACATATTTGATCCATCAATGATGTTCCATTCCACTAGAGGATCATCATTGAACTACCTCACCAACCCCCATAAATTAATATGGGCTCCATATATTATTTGTACATTTATCTCCCCGTGTTTAAGATATCGAATGTCCGTCAATTAATTGATTTACTGACCATCAATTAATTAACATCTAATTCCTCGAGTAGTACCACTCAACCTTATCATCATGTTGACTAAGTCAACCAGCTGGGTTTACATGATGAACCTTATGAGCTCATCAAGGGGACATCATCAACCTAATATATAGGACACGGTTTCCTCCTATAATCAACGACACACCATGTAAATAATATTATTTCCCAACTTACCGGGCTTATTGATTTAATCCATCTAAATCTCACCCACTGGTAAATCAAAGAAATAAACACTAAGTACATGTGCCCGTTATTATATCGGGATTAAGAGTATGTACAACATAATATCCGAGGTCCGATTCAATTATGTAGTCAGCACTAAATTGAATCACCTCTATGTCGGTCCTGCTCAATACACCTAAGTGTACTAGTGTAACTCTATGTTCAAGATAAAACAATACCAAGCTACACCACAACCATGCCAATGGTTTGTCCAGAACCATCTTGGTTGTGAGCCTCTACTTATATTTTACAAGGGACTGATAACATGATCTTCTGTGCCACACCAAGCACCATGTTATCTACAATGTAAAATATCAGACAATATGCACACATATATAACGAATATATAAAATGCAAACAATGATCATGTGATTCTTATTTCAAAATAAAATGTTCATACAAAAAGAGCTAGGCTTTCAGTATACATTCTAACATGACGTACTCAACCTAGTGGGGACTGACACTATAGACAATGTCCTGAACCAAGTTGGTATAAGATGAGTGAAGGGAATGGGGCACGAATCATTATAGCTGCTGAAGGGTTTCAGAAATAGTTTTGGATCAACCGTTGATCTTTTCGGTTAATTGGGGATCATGATGTACTATAGGTGCCACTCATGATCGTTCTATAATTAATGGTTAATTATAGACGACCAACATAAACCTAGAGCCTATTTGGTCACACGCACAACAAGCGTAATCCGAAGGATTTAAAACGAGCTTAAGAATGAGATTCTCAGACCGAGAGAAACAAGGTTTGGTTGGTCCAAACATGCAGCGAGCATGAAATTGTTTCAGTTGCAATGGAAGCGTGGATGGGCCGTGTCTTATGAAGACATGATGGATGAACCAAATTGGTTTAGTTCTAATCCAATGGTGGAGAATAAACCAAAAGGGTTTGGTTTGTTTTAAATGAATGAACCAAAGTTGGTTCAGTTCGTTTTAACTTAAAATAGAACAAATCGGTTTGGTTTATTTTAACTTAAATTAATGGAGCGTGTTAATGAGTTTTTGGTTATTTACCAATAACCATTAGGAGAATTTGTTCTCTATAAAAATAGGGCTTAAGGGTTTTGTGAAAACCTAATCTAATCTTGTCGCCCCTCTCCCTCTTCTCCTTGTAGTCGACACCCAAGCCCTTGTCGCCGCCCACCCCTTATGCCTCCGTCCAAGTTGTTGTCGGCGTCCAAGCTCCTACTGGCGATCCTCCAGTAACCCTCCAGTGATCTTCCTTGTCTCCGGCGACAAGGTGAGCATCTAGCTTTCCTTATTTGGCCGGCGCAACATCCTCAACCAAAGCTGTCTAGTTTTCTGGACAACTTGTTTTCTTCTTGTCAAAGCGTCATTTGGACAACGTTTGGAGCTCCGATAGTGGCTACCTTGCCTCCGATAGTCGACTGCCAAGCACAAAAAAGCAGTCTTAAACCAGTCGAACCCTAGTCTACTTGGACCAGTCGAACCGGTACCTATGCACGTCGACTTCTGTCGGGCAAAACCTGAAACACCAAGTTGTTTGAGCATCCGACCGTCGGGTAAACCCTCAAACATAAAGTTTGAGCCACCAACACTCAGTCTTAGCCACTTGGCCAAGTCATCCCTCATGGAGTTCCCCACCGAAGCTCTCTTCCCTCGGCCTACGTCCCTCGGATGCGCCAAGCGCACATCTTCGCAATGCCATCCTTCGCGTCTCATGCCCTCGAAGTATGCTTCCCTTTGGGCTCACTCAATTCGCTCCCCGTCCGACCGTCCCTCGGATGCACCAAGCGCACGGCTTCGCAATGCCATCCTTCACCGACTCAAGGACCCCGAGCCTAGTGAACTTACCAAGTCCTCAAGACTTCCCACATGCACCAAGCGCATGGCTTCGCAATGCATTTCTCACCAAGCACCAAGCGCACGACTTCGCAATGCTTTGGACTTTTCCACACCAAGCTCCATGCTTGGATTTTCCATGCCAACACCATGTTGGACTTTCCCATGACAATCCCATGTCATGAGTTTTGTCTATCATCAAAATACTATCAAGGTACTGCTCAAGTCATCCTGGGCCGATTGCACCAACAATCTTCCCCTTTTTGATGATTGACAAAACTACCATCTCAAGTCTACCAATTCTCCCATATTGGCAATTCTCACATCCCAAATGAGAATTCCAAACCTAATTGGTAACTTGGTAACTTCTCCCACTTTTTGGCATTACATCAAAAAGGTCCTCCCCAAGGGTATGAATGTCTCATATCCCAATGAGATCTTACAATCTCTCCCTTGGAGGAAACACATGCCTACAATCTTTCTAGTGATCCCATATCACTTAAAGAGAGGCAACCCAATTTCCTCCCATGAGGAAATACATATCCATCTTCCCATGATAAATACCTCCCCCTAGAGGTTTGCTCCCCCTTGACCATTGCACCAACAATGTCCTTGGAGAGTCCCTAAGCCAATAGGAACATTTAACCAATCAAAATTAAGGCAAAGTTCAACAATGAACTCTCTTCCACCTTAAAATTGATACTCTCCTTAAACCCTTCTCTTAATCCATGTCCAATGGATTTCCAGCCTTTCTAATGCTCTCCCAAGCATATCCTAGGGTTAGGAGTGGTTAGGGGACCTTAACCTAGCTGAACATGGGCCTAATCAACAAGATTTACCCGAAATCAGTTTGGGCAATGAAATCAATCGATCGGTTTGCCATCGATCGTGGCCTCCTGGCGGTCGTGATACTTCTGAGTTTTGAATTTCAGAAATGACTTTCCGAAATTCATAAGTAAATATACATAGGTTTAAAAATCCTGAAATTTGGTATGTATATTACTTATCATAAATACTATGGGTGAAAAATATTTGAAAATTATTTTACCCACTAAATTAAGAGATTGACACAAAGTCCAAAAGTTGAGAAAAGCTTCAATAAAGAGCCCTCTTTGTATCATCCCATTCAATAGTGATAGCTATCAAAAGATAAGCTTCACCAAGGTTTTTCAAAATGTTTTCAAAATATTTTTGAATCCTTTAATTTCTTTTTCCTAAACATCTCACTTGTATCTAGATGTGTAAAACACATACAAGTCAAGTTTTTAGTGAGATGTGGGTTTTTGTTCTTTTAATGGTTTCATGCATATTTCTAGGCAATATTATTTGATTCCCATCAAATCATGCCATAGTCCTTAATTTCATTTTAGTTTATGCATGATATGATTATGGCATAAATATGATATAGATAAAAGGATATGCCAAAATCATGATGTCGTGGCATGTGAATGACATTTTTAGCATACATGACATATAAAGAAAAATTCTAAACATGATCATGACATTTTTATAGATAAAAATGAAAATGATGTCATGACATGGCAAGGCAAACAAATCATGGCAAGTAAAATATACTAAGGTATAAAATACCTAAGTGTTAAATCCAAAATGTCATTTCTAGGAATTAATCCCATTTTGCCTTAATACCAGCATTCCCCCTAGTGTGCCAAAAACCCAAAATGGCACACCAATACCTCTAAGACCTAATTGTGCCAATTTAAATCATTTGTAACTTCTCAAACACATTGGCACATCCTAATGTGTCAACTCTACTATGGTTAGGTTAACTACCCATCCACTTAGGGTTGACACACCCTAACCCATTTAATGTGAATCGATCACGCTCTTAGGAACCCAATATCTATTGGAGCTCCTTGGGTTAACAAGGTATTCTCTAGGGATAACTTCCCTAGATACCTTCCTAATGACCATTTTTGGCTTTAAAGCCATAGTCTTTTGGGTCTTTTCTAGGTCAACTCTAGAGGTGACTTCTCCTTTGACCTTCCTAGTGGCTACATTTGATTTCTTTGAGGTCTTAGCCACTAAGAAAACACCATGGCTAGTCTTAGGGATAACTTCCCTATTAGCCTTGGTTTTCCTAGACCTAGATGTTGTTCCATAATTAAATGGAACATTGTGATAGGACATAGGTTTGTGACCCAAACCTTTCTTGCCCTTAGACATTTCTTGTTTCCTAGGTCTTGACTTTTGAACATTAGACCTCTTAACCGAATTTGAGATAATTGCTAGGGTCTTTTCCAATTTTTCTAGCCTTGACCTTAAGGCTTGGTTTTCTAGCTCTAATTTTCCCAATTTTGAATTTTCATTAGGTTTTTGGGAATTATTTTTCCTTTTAGGCATATGCCTAGATTTCTTGGTGTTGACACCTAGGTGGTTTTCAATTCTCCTAATGGACTATTTAAGTAAAATAGGTCTAGTGTTTTGAGTCCTAGGTTTGTCCTTAGAGAAACTAACATGCTTAGCACCTAAGCAATAAACCTTATTGTTTCTCCTAGCATGCTTTTCATTGATAATAGCAAGAGAACTAAAATAATTTTTGGCATGCTTTTTGACTTTAGGAATTGAAGGTGCATTAACTAAATGTACCTTAGGGTTAGCTTTTGAAGCTCCCCCTACATGAGATACACCTTCTTGCCCTTTCTTCCTCCCCCTAGGGCATTGGCTTCGGTAGTGCCCCCTTTGGTTGCATTTGAAGCACACAATGTGCTCTTTGCTTTTAATTGAGGGGACTCCGACATCCTTTGACTTTGGGTTGACCTTTGGTGCCGGTGTCTTCTTCTTAGCCAATTTAGGGCATTTACTCTTATAGTGCCATTTCTCCCTACACTCAAAACAAATTATATAATCTTTACTATTAATTATAATACATGAGTTACCTAGGGAGTTGGTGGAGGCATCTTCACTTCTTTCGGAGGTAGAAACTTCATCTTGATCTTGCTCTGGAATAGAAATCCTTTCCTCCCCCTCAATGCTAGAGGTGGAGATCTCCACCAAATCATCAACATCATCAAAAGTGTATGGTGCTTCTTCTTCGGCATTCTCCTCTACTTGTGCCGATTGGGAATTTTCTTGGAATTTTATTATCTTATTCCATAATTCCCTTGCATCCCTATAGTCACCCAATCTAGACCAAATATGATTAGGTAACAAATCACTAAGTAATTTTATTACCTCGAGATTTGTCTTGAAGTCCTTAATTTGGTCTTGGGTCCACCTTGACTTCTCAATGGGCTTATTGTTTTTGTCCCTAGGCATCTCAAAATCATTTTCTAAAATAATCATATAATCAAAATCGGTTTCGAGATATACCTCCATTTTTCTTCTCCACCATAGAAAATCTCCTTCGAACTTTGGTGGTTGAAGGTTGTAGCCGGCCATATTGTAGTGCTTGTGTCGGCGGTTAGTCCTTGACAAGCGCCATGGCTCTGATACCACTTGTAGGGGATCGATCGGCCGACTAGAGGGGGGTGAATAGCCCTCAATCGTTTGGTGGTGGAATTTTCTCATTCTCGTTGCGTTGCTTGTCTACGATTGTTGTTAGCGCAGCGGAATAACAATGATAATAATAATACTAACAACACATAACAATCACAAGCAATACACAAGCATATACGTGGTTCGGAACCGAATGGTTCCTACTCCACGGGCGAGCTCACCGAGCTCTAGTTATGTGCATGACACTAACAAAACTCCTTCTCGACTATACGTCGGAGGTGGAGAAACCTCACACAAGCTATTACAACAGTAATACTACAAGAAATACAAAGACACAAGAAATACAAGTAAAGAACGCTTTACAACTCTTAGCTTTGAACCCTTTCTTGTTGCTTGCTTTGGATGGCTCTTGAAGGACTGGAATGCAGCAGCAATTCTCCTCCAATAGCTCCCTTAAAGTCTTGGCGAAATCCTCCAACTCAAGCTCCATTTATAACCTGCATCAAACTATTTTCGCGCCCCAGTCGACTGCCCCTGTAGCCATTGTCTCACAATGGCCAGATCCATGTCGGATAAGTTCCAACGGATCACCTACGGTCCGATCGCCACCATGGCAGATCAGGACTGTAGCCGATCGCCTGCTATGGAGCGTTGTGCTCACGACACTCCCATCGATCGACTACCATCCTCGACAATGATCATTGCTGCGTCGACATCGGCCGATCGCCACCATGGCGAGATTGCCATGAACAAAACAACAGTCTTAAACCAGTTGATCCCTAGTCGACTTGGACCAGTCGAACCGACACCTATGCCAGTCGACTACCGTCGGGCAAAACCTCAAACACCAAGTTATTTGAGCATCCTACCGTCGGGTAAACCCTCAAATATCAAGTCTGAGCCTTTGACACTCAGTCTTAGCCACTTGGCCAAGTCCACATCATCCCTCATGGAGTTCCCCACCGAAGCTCTCTTCCCTCGGCCTACGTCCCTCGGATGCGCCAAGCGCAC
Source organism: Wurfbainia villosa (assembly GCA_025175895.1). Taxonomy (NCBI): domain Eukaryota; kingdom Viridiplantae; phylum Streptophyta; class Magnoliopsida; order Zingiberales; family Zingiberaceae; genus Wurfbainia; species Wurfbainia villosa. The sequence continues at coordinate 67,953,616 of CM046008.1, forward strand.
TGCTTCGCAATGCCATCCTTTGTGTCTCATGCCCTCGAAGTATGCTTCTCTTTGGGCTCACTCCATTCGCTCCCCATCCGACGGTCCCTCGGATGCACCAAGAGCACGGCTTCGCAATGCCATCCTTCACCAACTCAAGGACCCCGAGCCTAGTGAACTTACCAAGTCCTCAAGACTTTCCACATGCTCCAAGCGCACGGCTTCGCAATGCATTTCTCACCAAGCACCAAGCGCACAGCTTCGCAATGCTTTGGACTTTTCCACACCAAGCTCCATGCTTGGATTTTCCATGCTAAAAGCATGTTGGACTTTCCCATGACAATCCCATGTCATGAGTTTTTTCTATCATCAAAATACTATCAAGGTACTACTCGAGTCAACCTGGGCCGATTGCACCAACAAATACCTCTCCGAAGAAGCGAGTTTTGGGGACTCGGTTTTGAATCCGAATTTTGATTCGGATTGTGATCTTCTCTCGATCACATCATCTTCGACAGAAGGCTAGTGACTCATACGAAGACGAAGCTCGTGACTTTGTGAAGTCATCCCAAAGATACTCGGCGTGGATATGGATAGAGGTGATTCTAGCGAGGGTCGCTCCGGTTGATGTCTTTCCCGCTACACGTGATACGTCAGGTATACGTAGAATAATTTCCTTTTATTGCAAAATTTGAAACTATGGTTATGTCTACACATGTTGTACTATCCATGCATGTGGTGTGTGTGATGTAATAAATTAGATTTATTGCTTTTTATTTCGTCCGCTGCGCACATGTTTACAAAACAGCTTCGAACACACACTCACCGCGGTGCCGGAAACCCAACAGGATTATCTAAAAATATTTACATCAAAAATTGAAAGTGATATCTTTCTTGGATATTTGTTAAATAATAGGGCTTATAAGGTATATAACTGTAGGGAGTTGCTTCGGAGGCTCATTGACTCCCATGTCCCCGGATTAAAATTTTCACTAATGAAAGAATTAATTCGGATGGGATGAGTTTCCTTAGCACAACCAATTCGTCGTTGTGCTAACAACTTGAGTGGTCGCTTGAACAAACTAGTTGTTCAAGCAACTCAACTCTTCTAGTTGGTTAGCCACGAAAGAGACGACGGACGGATCGCCGATTTTTGAGTTTGTCTTCGGGGTCCAAGATTATACAAAATATAAACATATGCATAATTGTATAATCAACAATTAAAACAACATGCTCAGATCTGAAAATAAAGTAGTACCACTTTATACCTTACGATATTCTACCGTATGTCCTATCCTCCTCGTGGACGACGTGTGAGCGAAGATCCTCCACGAGTAGAAGCCTTCTAGATCGTGTTCTTCTCTTCCTTGTTCACTGCGAACAAAGAGAAGAACCAACAAAACCTTTCCTTTCTAGAACCGGCCACCAAGCAAAGGAGTTTGATGCAACCGCCGGCCAAGGAACGAGTGGATGAAGCACCGACCACCAATGGAAGGAGAACCGCCGGCCACCTTGGAGAGATTGGAGGAGTGAACGCCGGCCACCAATGGAAGGAGAACCACCGGCCAAGGAATAAGGGAGTGGCCTAGAGGATGGGCGCCGACCAAGTCTTGATGGAGGAAGATGGGCGCCGGCTACAATTTGATGGAAGAAGATTGCCGCCCAAGCCCTAGCTCCCAAACCCTAGCCGCCCACCTTTAGAAGAGCCAAACCCTAACTCCAATTGAATCAACTTGCCGCCCAAGCCTAAGCCCTCTATTTAGAGAATTGGGCTTAAGCCTCCTTTAATCTCCACCATCGGATCTAGGGATTTAATCTCCACCGTCAGATGTAGGATTTTATCCCAACCGTCAGATCTAGGGTTTCATCCCAACCGTCGGATCTAGGATTTCATCCCAACCGTCGGATCTAGGGTTTCATCCCAACCATCGATTCTAGGGTTTCATCCTAACCATCGGATCTAGGGATTTAATCCCAACTGTTGGTTCTAGGGTTTCATCCTAACCATCAGATCTAGGGATTTAATCCCAACCGTTGGTTCTAGGGTTTTGTTTTACTTTCTTGGATCTAGACTTCACAAGGATTATATTAGGCTACGATAGGGACCATAAGGAGGAGTTGGATCTTGGCCACCCGATGGATCGGAACCACACTCACTTGATCCATCAATGATGTTCCATTCCACTAGAGGATCATCATTGAACTACCTCACCAACCCCCATAAATTAATATGGGCTCCATATATTATTTGTACTTTCATCTCCCCGTGTTTAAGATATCGAATGTCCGTCAATTAATTGATTTACTGACCATCAATTAATTAACATCTAATTCCTCGAGTAGTACTACTCAACCTTATCATCATGTTGACTAAGTCAACCAGCTGGGTTTACATGATGAACCTTATGAGCTCCTCAAGGGGACATCATCAACCTAATATATAGGACACGGTTTCCTCCTATAATCAACGACACACCATGTAAATAATATTATTTCCCAACTTACCGGGCATATTGATTTAATCCATCTAAATCTCACCCTCTGGTAAATTAAAGAAATAAATACTAAGTACATGTGCCCGTTATTATATCGGGATTAAGAGCATGTACAACATAATATCCAAGGTCCGATTCAATTATGTAGTCAGCAATTAATTGAATCACCTCTATGTCGGTCCTACTCAATACACCTAAGTGTACTAGTGTAACTCTATGTTCAAGACAAAACAATACCAAGCTACACTACAACCATGCCAATGGTTTGTCCAAAACCATCTTGGTCGTGAGCCTTTACTTATATTTTACAAGGGACTGATAACATGATCTTCTGTGCCACACCAGGCACCATGTTATCTACAATGTAAAATATTAGACAATATGCACACATATATAATAAATATATAAAGTGCAAACAATGATCATGTGATTCTTATTTCAAAATAAAATGTTCATACAAAAAAAGCTAGGCTTTCAGTATACATTCCAACAATCTCCCACTTATACTAAAAGACTATGTCGTCATCATACATGCCATACATCTGATCCCCATGTCCTCCACATGCCTATCAAATGCTTTCGCTGGAAGGGCCTTAGTGAATGGATCCGCCAGGTTATCCTCTGATGCAATCTTGGCGACAGCAACTTCTCCTCGCTTTACGATCTCTCGTATAAGGTCGTACTTGCACTCTATGTGTTTACTCGCCTTGTGGGCTCGTGGTTCCTTTGAGTTTGCAACTGCACCACTATTATCACAATAAATTGTGATAGTTCTATGCAAACCAGGAATCACATCCAAGTCCATCAAGAAGTTCCTGAGCCATACAGCTTCCTTGGCTGCCTCAGAGGCTGCCACATACTCAGCTTCCATGGTGGAGTCCGCCACGCATTTCTGCTTGACACTCCTCTATACTATGGCTCCACCTCCCAAAGTAAACACAAACCCCGAGGTAGACTTACTCTTGTCCCTATCTGATTGGAAATCCGAATCCGTATAAACCACAGGGACTAATTGATCTTCCCGTTAAACCAACATATAATCCCTAGTCCTTCTCAGGTACTTCAATATATGCTTTACCACAGTCCAATGTCCCTGTCCAGGATTACTCTGATATCTGCTAACCATGCCCACGGCAAAGCAGATATCTGGTCTCGTACATAGCATAACATACATAAGGCTTCCTACTGCCGAAGCATAAGGAACCGCCTTCATGTCCTCTATCTCCTTTGATGTTTTGGGACACATCTCTTTAGATAAAGGAACTCCATGCCTAAAAGGTAGAAAACCTTTCTTGGAGTTCTGCATGCTAAAACGAGCAAGGATAGTGTCAATGTATGAAGCTTGAGATAAGAACAACATCCTTTTCTTGCGATCCCTTATAACTTTGATCCCAAGGATGTGTCCCACTTCTCCCAAGTCCTTCATGTTAAACTGTTTGTAAAACCATACCCTTACGTCTGATAACACTTTGATATTGTTGCCAACTAACAAAATGTCATCTACGTATAGTACAAGAAACACCACTACGTTTCCGTCACATCTCTTGTATACACAAGGCTCATCCAGATTTTGAATAAATCCATATGACTGGATTACCTCATCAAAGCGGATGTTCCAAGATCTAGAAGCTTGCTTCAATCCATAAATGGACCGATTAAGCTTACATACAAGATGCTCTTTGCCTTTAGCAATGAATCCCTCTGGTTGCCGCATATAGATGTTCTCCTCAAGACTTCCGTTAAGGAAAGCTGTCTTCACATCCATCTTCCAAATCTCATAATCCATATAAGCAGCTATAGATAAGAGAATTTGGATAGACTTAAGCATAGCTACCGGCAAAAAGGTCTCCTCATAATCGATACCCTCTTTCTGAGTATACCCTTTCGCAACAAGCCTAGCTTTGAAGGTCTCAACCTTCCCGTCTACTCCTCTCTTTCTCTTGTAGATCCACTTGCATCCAATGGCTTTTACACCATCGGGTGGTTCTACTAGCTCCCAGACCTGATTAGAATCAATAGATTCTATCTCTGAATTCATCGCACTTTGCCAAGATACCGCATCTCTATCTTGGAGTGTCTCGTCATATGTCCAGGGATCCGGTTCATGTTCACCAGGGATTAAGTCCGAAGACTCTCCCAAAAACATGAATCTCTCGGGTTGTCTAACAACCCTCCCACTACGACGAGGTGCCTCCTGTGTATGCTCTGTGACACGCGGTGCAGTAACTTGTGGTGTCTCCTCTTGTACCGGTGGTACTGAAGTCGGGACTTCCCCTGTCAACTCCTCAAGAACAATCCTGCTCATGGGCTTGTGGTTCATCACATAGTCCTCCTCTAGAAATCTGGCATTCGTACTCACGATCACCTTCTGGTCTCTAGGACTATAGAATAAACCACCCTTCATTCCCCTAGGGTAGCCAACAAACAAGCATACTTCTGTACGAGATTCCAACTTACCAGCATCTCCCTTCAGCACATGTGCTGGACTACCCCAAATCCGAATATGTCTTAGACTAGGCTTTCGCCCAGTCCACAACTCTGTGGGAGTAGAGGGTACTGACTTAGATGGAACCAAGTTCATAATGTGTGCTGCTGTTTCCAGAGCAAACCCCCAGAACGAATCAGGTAACTCAGAATAACTCATCATCGATCTGACCATCTCTATAAGAGTCCTATTCCTTCACTCCGCCACACCATTCTGCTGGGGTGTGCCAGGTGCGGACAATTGGGATTGAATCCCAGCCTCTGATAAGTAACTCCTAAACTCTCCCAAGAGGTACTCGCCACCACAATCAGATCGTAATGTCTTGATACTTTTTCCTTGATGGTTCTCCACATCAGCCTTGAATTCTTTGAACCTGTCAAAGCATTCAGACTTGCGGCGCATCAAGTAAATGTATCCATATCTTGAATAATCGTCTATAAAAGAGACGAAATATTCAAAACCACCTCTTGCCTGGATAGACATAGGACCGCACAAATTAGAATGAACCAATTCTAACACATCTTTGGCTCTATACCCCTTGACCTTGAAAGGCCTCTTGGTCATTTTACCTTCCAAGCAAGATTTGCAGGTTGGGAGATCCTCCACCACTAATGAACCGAAAGGTCCATCAGCTATCAACCTTTGAATTCTTCTTAGGTTAATATGACCAAGCCTTAGATGCCAAAGATATGTCTGGTTCATTTGCGAAGGTTCTTTTCTCTTATTAGACTTAGAAGATGAGTTATTGATTTCTATATGCATCGTGGTAGTTTTCGGTTCAAGAGTATATAAATTGCCAACTAATGTACCAGAACAGATAATCTCCCTATTCCTTTTTATAATCACTTTGTCATTAAAAGAAACAGAATATCCATCCATAAACAATTTAGAAACTGAAATTAAATTCTTTCTAAAAGTAGGTACATAAAGACAATTTCTCAAAACCAAAACTTTATTCCTATCAAAAGATAAATAAACGTCTCCCACTACAATAGCCGCCACCTTTGAAGCATTGCCCATGAAGACGGTAATCTCTCCCTCAGCTAGTCGTCGGGTTTCCTAGAACCCCTGCAAAGTATTGCAGACAAGATCAGTGGCTCCTGTATCTACACACTAGGCACTCGTAGATAACACCGCTAAACATGTTTCAACAACTAAACAAGAAGATATACCTTTGTTCTTTCGGCAAGGACAGTCCGCCTTCCAATGTCCAGTCTGCTTGCAAGTGAAGCACTTGTCTTTCAGCTTCTTCACTCCTGCCTGAGGTCCCACTGCCACCTTCTTCACTCCACCTTGCTTCTTCTTCTTCTTACCTTTCGGTTTAGAGGAAGAAACCTTCTGAGCGACCATGGCTTGAGCACTTTGACGAAAAAGCCCCTCTGCCGCCTGGAGTTCTGTCAGAAGCTCCGCCAACGAATACAACCTCTTGTTCATGTTGTAGTTGAGGCGGAACTGCTCAAAACTCCTAGGCAGAGACTGGAGAATGATATCGACCTGGGTTTCCCCATCGATCTCAGCTCCGAGGACTTCCATCTCATTAAGATGAGCCATCATCTTGAGAACATGATCCCTAACGGGTGTTCCCTCGATCATGGAGGTCGTCATCAAGTTTCTCATCGCCTCCTGTCTAGCCGCCCTACTCTGATGTCCGAAAAGTTCCTTGAGATTGAACATCATGTCATAAGCTGTGGCTATGGCCTGATGCTGATGTTGCAGTACATTTGACATAGATGCCAAAATGTAACACCGTGCCATCTCATCTGCCTTGACCCATTTCTTATAACGTTCTTTCTCCTTTTCATCAGAGTCATCGGAGGGCTTAGGAGGACAGACCTCGAAGAGTACAAATTTGTACTCCTCCGCAGTTAAGACAATATCCAGATTTCTTTTCCAATCAATGTAGTTTGGTCCAGTAAGCTTATTTTCTTTTAAAATCACAGCAAGTGGGTTGAAAGCCATTTGAAAATCCTAAAAATCACAATGATCAAAATATTAGATTTCAAATATTATTGATTCCTCAAAAAAACAATAAAATTCCGAAATCAACCAACACCTCAAAACACCGAGAATATCGCATGCCACGATAGTGTGGACGTATACGAATTCTACATTTGTAAGAGGAGGTTTTACCCATTAATTTTATTATCTTGTCAACCTTACTTTTTGACAAATAAAATTAATAGTTGGTTCCTCTTTAGCCCTACAAATAAAAGCAGTGACTCCGATGGGGAGGATACTTTTATTTGCATCTAAGTGTGCACCATTACACGATACTAAGGGAATTATTTTGGATTATGTGCCTTACCGATGGGGAAGTACACACGCTCCTAAATAATTTCCTATAACCATTATTTGACCTAGTGATCCGCAAACAAACCCATCCGATGGGGAGGAAGGCACTCAGAGCCAACGCGCAAGTTTGTTGCATCACACGTCAAATTGTAATGGAGGTCGCGGGAATTAATTAAAATATCCCTCTCCCACTTAGTAAATTGAAATTGAGGAATTTTAAAGCATACACAACATGCATATAAAACAAATAAGCAATAAATATGAAAAAAAACAGATTTTTTCCAACTATTATGGCATTGTCCTTCAATACGCATCCCATCGTGTCGCCACCTCGTCCGCTCCATCTTTTCCCGTGCGCAAGTCACCAAAGAGATCCGAGCCGAGATAAACTATTTTAATTTACATCCATCGATCCTATACTCCACGAAGGAGTGTACAAATAATCTAGATCGAAAGTAAACTAAAATGAGCGGCTAAACAATGCCATATTTAATTACAAAAATTAAATACTAATCTAGCCTCGTCAACCCGAGGATTCAAATAATATACATACAATCACACACAAAACAATCACATACAACCAAATAGCCATAATAGTCAGATCTTATGCCTGCAACCAAAAAGTTAGCCTACGCACATCCTACTATTATCCGACATACTCAATATATGATATGTACATGAAAGTAACCGAATCCAAAACACACAAAACCGAAAACCTATGGCTCTGATACCATTTGTAGGGAGTTGCTTCGGAGGCTCATTGACTCCCATGTCCCCGGATTAAAATTTTCACTAATGAAAGAATTAATCTGGATGGGATGAGTTTCCTTAGCACAACCAATTCGTCGTCGTGCTAACAACTTGAGTGGTCGCTTGAACAAACTAGTTGTTCAAGCAACTCAACTCTTCTAGTTGGTTAGCCGTGGAAGAGAGGACGGACGGATCGTCGGTTTTTGAGTTTGTCTTCGGGGTCCAAGATTATACAAAATATATACATATGCATAATTGTATAATCAACAATTAAAAAAACATGTTCAGATCTGAAAATAAAGTAGTACCACTTTATACCTTACGATCTTCTACCGTATGTCCTATCCTCCTCGTGGACGACGTGTGGGCGAAGATCCTCCACGAGTAGAAGCCTTCTAGATCATGTTCTTCTCTTCCTTGTCCGCTGCGAACAAAGAGAAGAACCAACAAAACCTTTCCTTTCTAGAACCGGCCACCAAGCAAAGGAGTTTGATGCAACCGCCGGCCAAGGAACGAGTGGATGAAGCACCGGCCACCAATGGAAGGAGAACCGCCGGCCACCTTGGAGAGATTGGAGGAGTGAACGCCGGCCACCAATGGAAGGAGAACCACTGGCCAAGGAATAAGGGAGTGGCCCAGAGGATGGGCGCCGGCCAAGTCTTGATGGACGAAGATGGGCGCCGGCAACAATTTGATGGAAGAAGATTGCTGCCCAAGCCCTAGCTCCCAAACCCTAGCCGCCCACCTTTAGAAGAGCCAAACCCTAACTCCAATTGAATCAACTTGCCGCCCAAGCCTAAGCCCTCTATTTATAGAATTGGGCTTAAGCCTCCTTTAATCTCCACCGTCGGATCTAGGGATTTAATCTCCACCGTCGGATCTAGGGTTTTATCCCAACCGTCGGATCTAGGGTTTCATCCCAACCGTCGGATCTAGGATTTCATCCCAACCGTCGGATCAAGGGTTTCATCCCAACTGTCGATTCTAGGGTTTCATCCTAACCATCGGATCTAGGGATTTAATCCCAACCGTTGGTTCTAGGGTTTCATCCTAACCATCGGATCTAGGGATTTAATCCCAACCGTTGGTTCTAGGGTTTTGTTTTACTTTCTTGGATCTAGACTTCACAAGGATTATATTAGGCTACGATAGGGACCATAAGGAGGAGTTGGATCTTGGCCACCCGATGGATCGGAACCACACTCACTTGATCCATCAATGATGTTCCATTCCACTAGAGGATCATCATTGAACTACCTCACCAACCCCCATAAATTAATATGGGCTCCATATATTATTTGTACATTCATCTCCCCGTGTTTAAGATATCGAATGTCCGTCAATTAATTGATTTATTGACCATCAATCAATTAACATCTAATTCCTCGAGTAGTACTACTCAACCTTATCATCATGTTGACTAAGTCAACCAGCTGGGTTTACATGATGAACCTTATGAGCTCCTCAAGGGGACATCATCAACCTAATATATAGGACACGGTTTCCTCCTATAATCTACGACACACCATGTAAATAATATTATTTCCCAACTTACCGGGCATATTGATTTAATCCATCTAAATCTCACCCTCTGGTAAATCAAAGAAATAAATACTAAGTACATGTGCCCATTATTATATCGGGATTAAGAGCATGTACAACATAATATCCGAGGTCCGATTCAATTATGTAGTCAGCAATTAATTTAATCACCTCTATGTCGGTCCTACTCAATACACCTAAGTGTACTAGTGTAACTCTATGTTCAAGACAAAACAATACCAAGCTACACTACAACCATGCCAATGGTTTGTCCAAAACCATCTTGGTCGTGAGCCTCTACTTATATTTTACAAGGGACTGATAACATGATCTTCTGTGCCACACCAAGCACCATGTTATTTACAATGTAAAATATTAGACAATATGCACACATATATAATAAATATATAAAGTGCAAACAATGATCATGTGATTCTTATTTCAAAATAAAATGTTCATACAAAAAAAGCTAGGCTTTCAGTATACATTCCAACAATAACAAGACGACAATTAGGCATTCCTAATTACTAAGTATTTGATCTACCTTGACCTAGTTAGTCTTCTTACACAATCAAGTATTTGGTCGACCTTGACCTATTTGACATAATCAACAAATATATTGCTCAAACATTAAAACACAAATATTGTTAACTTGACCATGGGTTGATTGCATTAGCAGATACGCGAAGTATTTAAGTTACTAAACCTTCACTTAGTTTTGGTATCGAAGATGATGTTTGGCTTGATGGATGATTTCTACTTAAATATATTATTAAATATAAAAAAGATGAGTCTATTGGTGTAATCAACCCTAGGTTAAGGTTGACCACATTATGGATTATATTTTGATGTTTAAGCAATATATTTCTTAATGGAAATTTGTTAGGAAGATTTTTAGTACTAGACTAGATATCTAGTAGATGATGAGAATTTCAATAGGTGATGGTAGTGGATGTCCAAGTAGGTAAAGGATGACTAGATGCTTTGCAGTGGAAATTCTAACAAGTAGTGGAATATTATATATTATACAAATGAATGGGATAGATGTTTGTCAATGATGATGTCTTAATAGGTCAAGATTAGGTGTCAAATAAGATTGAAGTCTCAAAGGAGTGAACTATAGACAAGTGAAGTCCCAAAAATAAGAAGCATTTAGCCAAGGGAAATCTCAAAAAATAGGTCTCCAAGTAGTGTAAGCCTTAGCAAGTCAAGGTTAACCTGAGATTAAGCTTAGGGAAAGTCCTAGTTGATCGAGATCAATTAGATATTGAACAATGGGTGAAGCCCCAAAAATGAGGAATCTCCTCGGCAAGTGAAGTCCTAGTGAGTTGAGGTTGATTAACACTAGCCAAACGAGGAAGTTTCAAAAAAGTAAGGTCTCTTGGTAGGGCACAGATTCAACCTTGGTATGGTTGGAATCATTGTGCTAGTCAACTAATGATTTTGAGACTATAAATTTATGATTTGATCAAATTTGGGGTTATAATAATCGATTGATGTTATATAGGTATTAACTAATGGACCAATCGACTGGTCAATCAACTCAAATAGAAAACAAAATGAAAAGAATGTTTTTGTTGAGACTAATTGAAGACTAATTGATTTTATCAGTCAACCAGTAAAGGGAAATCAACTAGACTAGTTAATTTATGACTGAGAAAAAATTCATCCATTGATGAAGAGCTATGCAACAATAATAACCTGACAAGACATATCAACCAATTGATGATAAATGAGCAATTGATCGATGGACAAAATTTAGGCTAGCAACAACCTTATAAAATAGCTTACAAGAATTCAGGAGTGCTCAAGTTGTGTTTCCTAAGAACTCCTACAAGGGTTGTAAGAAAGGTCTGCTCATCAAAAGATCAAGAAGAAGCAATAAGAAAGCATGTCATTTGCATTGTATTTTTATTTCATTTGTGTTTATTTGTATTGTTGTAACTTGAATAGATTTGTAAGATATTTTCCATCTCTAGAGGATTTATGAGAAGGAGAAAAGTAGAGGCAATTCTGAAAATGATCCACTTAAAGAATTATAGATCATGGAGTAGGAACTAAGTTTGAACTATGTAAATGGTTTGTGTTCTTATAATTGAGTTATTTGTATCTATTATTCATTATTGCATTATATTTAATTTATTGAGCTTAAAATTCATATTTTTTGTATACAAATTTTGTTAGGAGTTTCTCCACCTCAAAACTTCTAGAAAGGAGAAAATTTAATGGTTAAATTTTTGAAGTTGATCCACATGACGAATCATAGGTCATGAAGTAGGTTCTATGGGGAAGACGAACCATGTTAAATAGTATGTCGTATGTGTGTGTTTATTCTACTTAGTTATATTGTGTTTGTTAATTTATTTTTGTTAATTTATATATTTAATTCATCTATGCTATTTTGTTTAAGTTAATTCTATTGCGCTTTGCTTTGCATTTTATTTACTTAGTTTTTAGATTTTAAATTATCAGCTTTGATGTAGGGGCATCCTACAATTCAGGTCGGCGTATCTTATGATGAGGTCCTTTCTTCTCCCAAATGATGACAAAGGACTATTGAACCCACGAACAAGGAGATCAAAGCCTCCATGGCCCCCATGATTCATTCAAGATTGGAATGAGACGAGATTGGAGCTCTCAGAGGCTACGACTGATTGCTTGTAGCCAACACCATGGTCATGGGCCCAACTGTGGCTTGACAAGGATCCTTCAGTGGGAACCATGACCTACCCATGGTTACCACACAACCATGGTCTCCACCATGGCTAGGTTGTTGTCCACCCTACAACCATGGAATGTCGCCGCCACCGCACAGTAATTAAGATTTTTGAGTATTTCTAGTTTGGTTTTGAATATTTATCAATTTGTTTCGAACTTTTCTCTTTCCTAGTCTATATAAGCATGAGCCAAGGCTTTTGTAAAAACATTGAATTTGATTTGATTAATAAAGTTTGTTTGGTTTCGTTTAACCTAGAGGCGAAAGCTCTCCATTTGCCAGGTCCCCTTTTACTCCTTCGCTTCTCTCTCCCCGTCTCTCTCCTAATGTCGCCCGTGGAACATTTTAGCACTCACCCCGCTACTCCACCTGCGTCAGTTGATATCAGAGCACTAGATTCATGGAGGGTTGATGAGGGCGTGGTCGTGATCATGACAAACAAGTTCTGACTGAACAAGTTGCACCCCAAGATCAAAATCCCCAAGAGACCATCGAAGATCTACGAAGACATATCACGGATCTAACTGAACAACTAGCTATGTGAGATTTGGAATGTTGTGAGGTACAAGATCAAAACTCTAACTTGGTCTTTGAAAATCCATATCATCGGGACCACCGTGGTCATGAAGAACGCTACAAAGACCTTGGTTGTCACATCGAGCTCCTTGAGTTTTGCGGTGCATTATAGTTAAAGATATTCATTAATTGGCTTAATGAAGTTGAGAGGATTTTTGACTTCAAAGAAGTTCCCAATCATGCAAAAGTGAAGTTAGTCACCATTAATCTCAAAGAACGAGCATCCACTTGGTGGGAACAATTACAACATACACACGAGAAGCAGGGCAAGACCAAAATTATTGATTGGGAAAAGATGAATAAAAAGATGAAAGGTCAATTCCTCCCTTTTGGGTATTTTTAGTTCTTATTTCATCGATTACATACTTTAAAACAGGGCACCCAATCAGTCGATGAGTATACGGAAGAATTTTATAAGTTAGTCGCTCGCAACGATTTATGAGAGACAGAGGAGCAACGGATAGTTCATTATTTAGTAGGTTTCTGACAATGCTTTCAAGATATTATTAGTGTGCATTCTCTTTGGACTGTTTCAAAGATTTATCAATGTGTATTGGTGATTGAGAAGAACAAAGTTGTGGATTTGAAATTATGAGCCATCAAATGACACCCTAGGGTTTTCCTAAAACTCTTAAATATTTTCGGTGTGGCGAACCAGGGCATAAGGCCCTCGAGTGCAAAAAATTCACAATCCAGAAGGGAAAAACTTTATTTGTTGAAGAAGATGTGGATGACTCCGCTATCGAAGAAGATGACACTTATAAAGTACTACATGCAGATGGCCAAGAAATGTTCATTGTTCGAAAAATCTTCTCGTATAAAAGAAAGAAGCAAAAGATGCTTGGCTATGGATGAACATCTTTCACACGACTTGCACAATTGGGGATAAGGTGTGCAACATGATTATCGATAGTGGAAGTTGTGAAAATATAATTTCCAAAGGCACTATTCAGAAGTTACAATCTAAGACTAATCATCATCCAAGGTCGTATAAGTTATTCGAGATAAACAAGGAAAGCGAGGTAACTGTGGAGCAAAGATGTCTAGTTTCTTTTTCTATTGGCCATGGGTTCCATGATCAAGCTTGTACTAACAAAAGAGCACCTATATCCTTCATCTCCAAGGGAAGAAGATTGTACTAACAGTTATTTTTGGGAGGTGTCCTAAGGCAATTGCCTTATAGTTGTACTATTTATTTGATAAATAAAGATTCACTATTTGAGTGCACATGTCATATGTGTTTGATCGGATCTTAAACTCATTTACTGAATATCCGCGATATGATTCACAGCATGAGAGAACTTATGATTGGATCACAACTAGTGAGTATCTCTACATGTGTAATTATGAATGTATTGAAAAAATCGCTAGTCGATTAATTGATGAGTTCGGACATCATCGATTATGGGAGACTAGCATGGGTTATAGTTCTTGGTTTATCCAAGCAGTTGCTCATCACTAGCTGGAGACATTGAGATGTTGAGAGTTAAACGTGAATGCTAGTTATGGTAATTAGTTCATTGGACTAACCTGCTATAAGACTTAACATGGTTCTCTACATATAAGATATGGCAGTGATTCTCTTATTGCAGCTCGAGTACGAGTTTCCTTCGACTTGAGGTATTCAAGTCATCTTGGTCATGGAGACTTATACTTTGACATCTTAGTCGATACATCTCTACAAAGGTGTGGCTATGGGATGATTGGGTATAAATCAAAGTGTCTGAAGGTGATTGAATAGCTAACAAAGGATTCACCACTGCTTGTGAGGAGATGTATATCCTATGGCCACTCGCAGGATTATTACTCAAAGTCTTTGGCCAAAGCATTCCATGTCAAGAGTATGGTACTCTTGGATACATGTCGAAATAATTAGAATCCACTGGATGAGAAAGTATTGTTGGTGGATCGGTGGTCGGCTAGAGGGGGTGGATAGCCCAATTCGTAGATGATGGAAATCATTCGATCGTTCGTGTGTGTCGCTTGTCTACAATTATTGTTAGCGCAGCAGAAACAATAGAAATACTAAACAACAATACAAGCACACACAAATACACAATGATATACGTGGTTTGGAACCTTAGGGTTCCTACTCCATGGGTTGAGCTCAATGAGCTCGAGTTATGCGCACGACACTAACCATACTTTTTCTCGACAACAAGTAGGAGGTGGAGAAACCTCGTACAAGTAATTACACTAAGTAATACACAAAAGTACAAGAAAATACAAATAAAACAATGAAATACGTAAAGAAAACTTTACAACAATGGATTTGAACTCTTGCTTGTTGCTTGCTTTAGTTTTCTCTTGAAGGACTGGAATGCAACAACAATTCCCCTCTAAAATTGCCCCAAAAACTATTACAAAATCCTCCATCTCGAGCTCCTTTTATATTCTACATCGAGCTGATTTCACGCCCAGCAGTCGACTTCCATAAGACCCCAGTCGACTGCTACTGAGTTGTTGTGAGACAATGGCCTAATCCACGTCGGCATCCAGCCAACGGATACAATGGCAGTCGACTGCCCAATACTATCAGTTGACTGTTGACCTCGTAGCCGACTAATCAGTCGACTACCGAGCATTCTGTTCTCGTGATACCCTTCATCAGTCAACTGTCATCACTTGGTATTCCACTAATGGTGTAGCAGTCGACTGCCATCCCTTGGCAGTCGACTGCTAGGCCAGAACCTACCAGTCACACACCAATATATTGCCATCAATTTGGAGTAGTCGACTGCTACCTATAGCAGTTGACTGATGTTGGGTAAAACCTCAAACAAACACTTGTTTGAGCATCCGACTGTTGGGTAAACCTCAAACACCATGTTTGAGCATCCGACACTTAGTCTTAGCTACTTGGCCAAGTCCACCTCATCCTCTCATGGAGTTTCCAATCGAAGCTCTCTTCCCTCGGCCTACATCCCTTGGATGCACCAAGCGCACGACTTCGCAATGCCATCCTTCGTGTCTCTTGCCCTCGAAGTCTGCTTCCCTTGGGCCTCACTCCATTCGCTCCCCGTCCGATGGTCCCTCAGATGCACCAAGCGCACGACTTCTCAATGCCATCCTTCACCGACTCAAGGACCCTGAGCCTATGAGGTTAGTGACCTTGCCAAGTTCTCAAGACATCCCATTGCCAAGGCTACACACTTGGACTTCCCAAATGACAAGCCCCATGCTTGGACTTTCACCGCCAAAGCTACACACTTGGACTTACATGGCCATCCCATGTTGGACTTTCCTAATGACAATCTCATGTCATATGTTTTGTCTAATATCAAAATATAGTTCGAGTCAAACTCGAGTTCGGTCAATCGTGATTAGGGTCGATTGCACCAATAATCTCCCCCTTTTTGATGTTTGACAAAACCTCAAACTCAAGTCTACCAATTATCCCCAATTGGAAATTCTCACATCCCAATGAGAATTCCAACTAACCCTAATTGGTAACTTCTCCCCCTTTTTGACATACATCAAAAAGGTCCTCCTCCAGGGTGTCAATGTCTCATATCCCAATGAGATCTTACGATCTTTCCCTTGGTAAAAAAATATCTAGGATGCCTTCAATCTTCCTAGTGATAAGTCTCATATCACTTAAGAGAGGCAATCCCCCAATTTTCCTCCCATGAGGAAAAATACACATCGATTTTCCCATGATGGATACCTCCATCTAAAGGCTTTCTCCCCTTTGACCATTGCACCAACAATGTCCTTGGAGAGTCCCTAAACCAATAGGAACACTAAACTATTGAAATTAAGGGAAAAGATTCAACATTGAACTTTTACCTCTCTTAAAATTTGATACAC
The DNA here is from genome assembly GCA_025175895.1 of Wurfbainia villosa. Classification (NCBI taxonomy): domain Eukaryota; kingdom Viridiplantae; phylum Streptophyta; class Magnoliopsida; order Zingiberales; family Zingiberaceae; genus Wurfbainia; species Wurfbainia villosa. Next base: position 67,970,261 of record CM046008.1, read on the forward strand.
ACTCTAAACACTTCTCCTAATCCATGTCCAATGGATTTTCACCCTTTCTAATGCTCTCTAAAGCATGTCCTAGGGTTAGGAGTAGTTAGGGAACAAAACATTGTTGAACATGGGCCTAACAAACATTTTTTACCCGAAATCAGCATTATAAGTCGACTCTCTCAGGTACCAGTTAACTGACATTGACATCAGTCGACTGATTTCTGCATAGTACAGAAATCAGATTTAAGAAACAAAATTATGAAATTCATAAGTAAAAATATGTAATTTGAAAAATCTTGAAAATTAATACGTACATTACTTATTACAAACATTATGGGTGAAAAATATTAGAAAAATAAAATACCCATAAACTAGTGAGATTGACACAAAGTTTAAAACCATTGAAATTTTCAATGTTTGGTCCTACTTTGTATCACCTCATTCAATAGTGATTGCTATCAAAAGATAGACTTCACCAAGGTTTTTCAAAATGATTTTGAAATGATTTTAAAACCTTTAAATTCAATTTCCTAAACATCTCACTTGTATCTAAGTGTATGAAACACATACAAGTCAAGTATTCTAGTGAGATGTGGGTTTTGGTTAATTAGGGTCTCATGCATATGCTAGGCAACTCTATTTGATTCCCTTATGCATGGGAATTCAAATCATGCTATTGGCCTTAACTCAATTTTATTTAATGAATGAATAATGATTATGGCATAAATGATAACATGAATAAGCATGTGTCATATAATCATGATGTTATGACATGTGATACAAGCTTAAACATAAGATGACATTTAGCTAACCCAAAGTATGACATTTTATATGATAAAAATAAATATGATGTCATGATATGGCAAGGCAAATAAAGCATGACAAGAATAAAATACAAAGGTATAAAATACCTAAGTGTTAAGCACAAAATGTCATTTTAAAGATTAAATCCATTTTGCCTTAATACCAACTATCCCCCTAGTCTGTCAAAAACCAAAAATGACACACCATGACTCCAAACACCAAGTTATGCCAATTTAATGAATTTTCAACTTCTCAAAATACATTGGCACATCCTAAAGTGTCAACTATATCATGGTTAGGTTAACTGTAAAATACCAAAAAAAAAAATGGCTAAAGGGATAATATTATGTTGGAGAATATATGGTTTATGTGGATTTAGGTTTAGCTTATAAGGTTTTAAACCCGATCCGCTTACCATTCCCTTCGTAACGCATGCACACAACCATTTCTTTCTCATTTCTTTCACGGCGCTTGACTCCTCTTCTCCCAAACCCGATTCCTCTCCTTTCCCTCTTCCCGATCGCCTTCCCTTCTTTCTCTTCGCAAAAACTGCTCCACCTCCATGCCGCTCGCCACCACGCCGCTATGCTCTGTCGATCCGGACAACAGCGAGCGCCAGCAACCTTCCTCTTCCACCGGCTGCCATCACCTGCCTCGTCGTCACCGCGAGTTGATCACCCTTCGTCCCGACTGAAGGCGACAGCAGTCAACCTAATCTCAGCATCTTCTTTGTCGTGATGAGCGGTGGCTAACTGCCTTGATGGTGCCACGAACGCGCCAGTAGAGAAGGGGTGTGTAGCGGGGAGACTATGCCGGCAGGAAGTCGATTTGGGGATTTCTTTGCCGATTGTCACCGGAGTGATGTTAGGGTAGCGGGATTTCCGGCGAATAGGTGGATTTGGGGGTTTACTCAGCCATTGCTCATCGAAGCTAGTGGTTTTTTCGGTAGATTGAACAAGAGGGGAGACGAGAGGGTGGCTGCCGGTGGAGTCCAATGACCGGTAAGCTATGATTTATTTTTTCACTTCATCAACTATGTTAACAAGCTCAATTTGGTGTCACCTTCTGCTGGTGATGCCACTGCTCTTCTTCTTCGAAGCAAGTTGTCGGAGATTCTCACTTGTGATCACGATCTCTGCAGCAGCCGTCCTTGTGATCATCGAGATCTTAGCCTCATCGGAGATGTTGCCCTCTTGATGGAGCATTGTACCGATCGTCATCTTTTCCTTCTTGCCAAGATCAATTTCTACTGTGGCTCGAATCGGCTAGGAAGCTCAGATCTACCTCTATCCTCATTTCCTCCGCAGCGTACCCAATTGAGTTGCCAACAAGCTGGTAAAGGAGATGGGTGTTATTAAATTGGAGAAGTTTTGTGGTGATGCTTTATGTACTATCGTGGGAGTTGTGAATTGGTCATTTGGTTGCTTATAACTTTTCACCCAGCTGCAATCTTGGATTCTTGGTAAGTAGATTGGGATGGTTTATGATTGTTGCTATCAGATCTTGTTTTGTTATGGTGGGGTGGTATATTATATTGTTTGTGGATGGGCTAGATGTTGTAGGTTGGCTATGTGTAGTTATGGATTGGATGGTACAAAACTGATTTTCTACCTTGGATCAAGAAGCTCTTATCCTGGATTTGGAACTAGGTAAATGCGATGAATTGTTACTTTAACTATAGATTGAGATGTTATTTAGTTAGCTCGATTAGCAATGATTAAATGAATAGTTTGGTACTATGATTAAGTGCTAAAGGAAGAAACTATTTAGTTAGTTTATCTAGATATAAAATTGATGCGGGATTAGGGTTTGATCCTAATATTAGAATTGACAGTATGATTGGATCGTATATGTTTCGTTGCAGGATGTTGATTTCGGGACCTTGATTCAAGATGAGTTCATGGACGTGAAGACTATCGACATAGTCTACATAGCAGATGGGTAATTCCTACCCTAGTCAGGTAGATTTAATGCATACAGATTTAGATGGATGATCCTCTTATATGATCATGTTACCTTGACCATGCTCTTATTATCTTATGCTTGAACTTATCGTTGGATGTATTTATGCTCAATTGTTGATATCACATATTCCCTATACAGATTTAGGAGTTATAGATGTGATATAAATTAGCCTAGATGTTTAGCAGGGTGTAAATGTTAGTACGGGGGATGACCCAATTTATAAATTGGCAAAAAGGTCATTCGTGGGTAGGTAATGCCCTAAATGTAGGACTTATTTCCAATACCCGTATGTTGCATACTTGTTACCAACCATGTGTTGTGTAATGGTTAAGTGAAGGGTGATTAGTGTGTCACTACGGACAGGTGGTCCTAGCTTGATATGATTAGTCGAGTATGACTCTCTACAGGATAGAGAGTGCGTCGATCAGTTGAGTACGACTCTCTATTGGAGAGAGAGTTATGATCAGTCGAGTACGACTCTCTATTGGATAGAGTTATGATAAGTTGAGTACGACTCTCTACAAGATAAAGAGTCCATCGATCAGTTGAGTACGACTCTCTACAGAATAGAGAGTGTATTGATCAGATGGTTACGACTCTTTGTTGAACAGAGAGTCTGTGGTAGATGGTTGTATGTGTGACACCATACTCATGTCATTTGCATGCAATATGACGACATAGTCTCCCTTGGGGTTGAAAGAGTCGTCGGTCATCTTGCCTCCCAGAGCACTCCCCGAGGAGTAACTAGTGTGAGGGCAGAGCATCTGTTGTGCCGCACTCTACCACTATAGACGGTGGTAGTTGGAGTTGCGTGCAGTTGTCCTGGGTGCGTGGTACTCGACCACTCATTAATAGTGTTAGTCGGAGTGGCCAGCAGCAGGGACCCCCGTTGTGTAGCAAGCTCTTTATGCTCATATGCTACTTGATCATACTGCCCACTCGGCCACTCTATAGTAGTGGTTGGTGTGAGTTGGGACAGTTGTCATGTCGTGTCACCTAGGCCACACTGGGGTCATAGTAGCGAGTAGGGGTGAGCAGGCATGACCATGCATGCTGCATTGCCGTATCTGATGGCGCTTTGCATATTACCACATATATATATAATCTCAACCATCCATATATATATATATATATATATATATATATATATATATATATATATATATATATATATATATATATATATATATATATATGGATGGTTGAGATTAATATATATATAGATGCAGTCTATATATATATACTTATTATGATGTTGCATTTGTTTGTATTATGTTTGCTGCACTTGTTTGTACATCATATTCATGAATGCTTCTTGCATTTATTATACGGTTGTGTCGGATATTTGTATATGTGTTGGACAGACCATTAGGTACCTTGATCGGTAGTATAGTGAGTTGGTATTACTCTTCCTGTTATATATATGTTGGATATATGTTTAGGTTGGATCAGAGTAGCGTAGCAGACTTCAGGTATGTCTGCATTTTACGTTGTTCATTTAGTTAGACGGTATATGCTTGTTTTTATATACTATGCTGATATACCTGTTGTACCTCTAGATTATGTTGTTGAAATACATGTGATATTACATATATACATGTTTTTCTATTACCTGCTGAGTTTTACTCACCACCCCACGGACCCTGGGTTTTTCTGTTGCTTAGGTAATAGGTAGAAGTCTTCGTGACGGCTTGGAGCACCGCTGGTTGACATCTCATCTCATCTCTGAGACTCTGGTGTTTGTTTTGGGCTTTCCGTCCGTTGTGTATTGTATTTTGGAGTTTTCATGATGTACATGTTGTATATTCGGATTTTGTCGAGGTTCCGTGTTGTTGTGAAGTGTTAGTCATACCGGTATGCATGTGTGGGATTGATATTGTTGTGTTTTATGTTTCCGCTATGTAGTTGTTGTAATTAGTTGTTATATTGTTGTGATTATTTTCATATTTATATGTTATGTTGTTATTGTGGGCTTACGGGCCTTGTATTAACCCGAAATGTTGCCACGTACAGGGGAGATGCTGTCGATTTGATTTTTGGCTCGGCATGCTCTCGGAGCATGACAACTTTAGTGGTATCAGAGACCAAGGTTCTGTGATGTCATACAATGTTATTTTGTGTCGAGTCTTGAATTCTCGATAGTCAATTTGTTCGGTTTTGGTTTTCTGAGATGAGATGGACAGCGACCTGAGCTCCAAGCAGCACGAGGTAAGAATTCCTGATAACTTATGGTTTAGTAGATATTTATCTAAACTTGATCAGTAGGTGTATACAATAGAGTTATCACACCTGTGCAGACTTGTAGTAGGGGTCATCCACTGAGGCAACCAACTCGAGTGGCCGATAGGGTTTATACTCTCAGTTTTAGTTGACTATGCTTTTAATGTTAATAACAGAGAATAACCTGTAGTATACTGGTTATTATTCATAATCGTGGTATTAGTTGACCACGGGAATGACCTGTTAAGTCTGTGAGTCTTGAACCTATGTCGAAAAGGTGATTTACCTTTGAGGGCCGACTGATACCGAGTCGGAAAACAGGGGTCAAGTCGTCACATTTCTCTTAGAGATTTTGACTAATTAAGCTAGTCAGATCATTACCTGTTGGGTAATGGACAAGACAAATTATCTATTGTTGATGCAGATAGCGGAAGGCTAGGTTACAGTGTTTCATAGGGATTTTATCCCTGAGTTGTTCGTACTGAGTTGTATAACATTGAGAGTACTTTTGAGTACTTAACTCACATTATAGCGAGAAAGAAGATTTGTTTGCATACCATTATCGGGATCAAGCCGGTATTTGGTGATAAATGCAGACAATGACCTACGAGAAATAAAACATCACTTGATCACGGTTTAGTGATGTTGAAAGAGAGTATTTCCCCGTGTCACTTTTAGTGACACATTGTAAGGAATTCTTGAGCTTCAAGAAAGGGTGATCGGTTAGTAATAGTGTACTGTGCAGAGTCGTGAGACTTGCAGAGGTTATGACCCCCTAATAGCTCAAGAGGATGAATGGATGATTTAAGCCACCCAGAGTTATTGGATTATAGTTGGATTAGGATGCCGGGATCTTTTACCAGATCCTGTCGGAAGACGTTGGATTGAGTCAGGAGTTTAGAAATGACTTCGTACAAGTGCTTAAGAGGTAGAGATCGATAAACAGACATTGCAAGTTAGATGTTGGAATGAGAAGTCTCCGAATGTTGGACAAAAGGAGCAAGATCGGAGTCATAGGCCATGAGCTACAAGTGGAGAGTTTTCCGATCATAGAAGGCCCACCGCAGATCGTCAAAACTACCTGGTGTTATCAGCGAGATCAGAACAAAGACTCCGAAGGGATTATGTGCGTGCAGTGCGGATCACGAAGACACACGAAGTCAGATTATTCGTTGGATCAGTTCATCTGTTGCTATTGTGAGCAACCCATACAGTGGAGGAGGTGTACTTTAAAGATTCAGTTGAAGACTATCGATGGTATTCCAGGAGGAAGATGCACCATCGCGATAGCAGAGATCATCCCAGAAGATTGGGTTATCTCATCAGCAGCAACCTACTATCTCAGACGTGGTTGGAGCTCCTTTATACTACCCTTCAGCAGAGATCAGCATAGAAGCAGCATCAACAGAAGACATCTTAGAAGATTCAGCAGACAACAACAGTTACCTTCAGATGTGATTTTCTTTGTACAGAGGAGAGAGTATACGACGATGGTCGTATCTATTTGGTATTCTATAGTTGTAGCTCGTAAGATTAAGGGATGAGATCAGACGGTCCGAGAAAATCCTCGGGTCATTTGTCGCAAAAATGTGACCGCTTTATCGCGGATTGTTGGATCCGATCTTCTTCTCTTCGGAGAAAGGCCGAGACTTGCGAGGAGCCTTTGGATCGGATCAACAAATAATTGATCGTTCAAGGTTCCTATACATCGACTTGTGGGTCGGTGGTATCTCTACCGTTAGGTGAGATGTGGACCAACAATTAAGAAGTTAAGGGATACCCTTAGACTTGGATAGACATATCTTTACTGTAGACCTATCCTTATGGATGGTCAAATTGTTGATATTATGGTATAATTATGTCTCTCAGATGTGCGTATAATCTGAGAGCATTCGGATGTAGTTTTGGATGAACTCCAAGGCTTGTCGTTGCATAGGCAAGCAGAGTAAGTGATCGAAACAATTGAGGAAAATAGTTCTGGTATCGAATATCACATATGAGTGATAATTTTCATGGTATCAGTGTTGCTAAACACTATAGAAATTGGAGGAATGTAAGTTGTGATTATAGGAGATGTTGGAAGGGATATTTATTTGTCCCAGTATTTCTCTTTGAGAAGATTCGAAACTCTTTGTTAAAAGAGAGATGAACATTTGAGATTTTGCATCGATTATCGATGATGAATACAGTAGTTATTGTAAATGAATATCCTTCGTTGTGGATAAATGATCTATTTAGATTAGCTAAGGACACCTGTGTATACTCTAGGGTTGGTTGATGACTGGAGTATTGATATCGTAGTGACATGATGTCATACAATTATCATTGTCATTGTGATGATTGATATATCATCAGCTTGGAGTAAATAGGATGCAGGTGTATGAAGGATGAAATTTCATACTTAGTATGAATTTATGAGCGATTGTTAATGATATTAGACGTATTTAACGATTTAGTCGTCCATGAATTTGAGAATCGTGTATCCTGGATACGATTGGATCAGTTTATGGTTGTTGGAGTTGCGTATCCTGGCCACTGTTGATTGTGGTAGTTGGAGTTGCGCACTCGACCACCGTAGAGGGTGGTTTGCCTTGTATGGTTTGGTTAGTACTGTACATGTGGATAGAATGTCTTAGCATTACTATACCACAGACTTGTTTGACAAAGGTGATGTTGGAAATCATTTAGTCGGAAGCTGGTGAAACCAGTCTATAGGACCTAGATGGAGGTTAACTTTTACACAAGTATTAGTTAATCCTACCAGAGTGGATAAAAAGGATGATGTACGCAGATGCGTCGTTTCAGGGATCGGAACGATTCTGATACAGTGAATGAGGCATATGTTATGCCTACATCAGTTAAGAAACTACGAGATAGTCTATCATATACATGACGTGACTTTAGTAGTTATTATCTGGATTTGTAGTTGTATGGAGCAGAAGTGCTCATTGAATTTAACAAGCTACTGGGTAGCTACAATTGAATTGCTGGAGCGCGAACAGTTGCAACAATTGCAACAAGGGAGATTGATCACTATAGTCTTCCATGCACTTACAACGTGTGTGGAGTGTATCTTGGATGGTTGATGGATTTCTCTTTTGAGAAAATAATTCCTCGTCTCTGATAAGGATAGTTGGTTCTGGAGTTGCAATGTTTAAGGAAAACTTGCTACAAAAAGCACATCATTCGAGATGGGCTATATAACTTGGTGGTACTCAGATGTACCGAGAGTTGAAACATTTATACTGGTGGAATGGTATAAAGAGAGTTATAGCAGATTTTGCTGCTCGATGTTTAGTATGCCAGTAGGTGAAGGCTGAACATCAGAAACTTGCTGGATTGCTCTAGAAAATTCCGATTCTGGAATGGAAGTGGGAGCATATCACTATTGGTGACGTTACGGGATTGTCTAGAACCCATGAAGGACATGATGTGATTTGAGTGATAGTGGATCGACTATCCAAATCAGCTCACTTTCTGCCTATTCGTGGAACGAACTCATTAGACTGTCTTGCAGAGTTGTACTGCCGAGAGATTATCAAACTGCACGGAGTGCCTTTGGGTATTATATCTGATAGAGACCCGCGATTTACCTCGCGATGTTGGTGGAGTCTGCACCAGACTATGGGCACAGAGCTTCGGCTTAGTGCAACATTTCATCCGTAGATAGATGAACAGTCTGAGTGTATCATTTAGACGTTGGAGGATCTATTCAGATCTTGTGTCATGGATTATGGACGAGTAGCTTATCGGTTGGCTTTACCTATGGCACTGGCGGATGTTCACAATGTATTTCTTGTTTATATACGGAGGAAATACGTGTCGCTTGTTGATCATGTTCTGAAGGAGGTAGCAATTCCACCTCAGCGTAATATGACTTACGAGGAGATTCCAGGGTGGAGCCTTGGGTCGCAAGGAGCGAAAATAGTGGGACAAAACCATCCGACTCATAAAAGTTGGATGACAATATCATACCGATGAGGAGGGTTTAAAACCATATATGGTTTAAAACTCGATCCGCTTACCATTCCCTTCGTAACACACGCACGCAACTGTTTCTTTCTCATTTCTTTCACGGCGCTAGACTCCTCTTCTCCCGAACCCGATTCCTCTCCTTTTCCTCTTCCCGATCGCCTTCCCTTCTTTCTCTTCGCCCAAACTGCTCCGCCTCCATGCCGCTCGCCACCACGCCGCTGTGCTCTGCCAATCCGGATGGCAACGAGCGCCAGTAGCCTTCCTCTTCCACCTACTGCCATCGCCTGCCTCGTTGTCGCCGTGAGTTGATCACCCTTCGTCCTGACTGAAGGCGGCAACGGTCAACCTACTCTCGGCATCTTCTTCCTCGTGACGAGCGGCGGCAAACCGCCTTGATGGTGCCACTGACGCACCGGTGAAGAAGGGGTGCGCAGCGGGGAGACTGTGCTGGCAGGAAGTCGATTTGGGGATTTTCTCTGTCGATTGTCACCGGAGTAATGTTAGGGCAGCAGAATTTCCGGCGAATAGGAGGATTTGGGGGTTTGCTCTGCCATTGGTCGTCGGAGCTAATGGTTTTTTCGGTAGATTGAACAAGAGGGGAGACGAGAGGGTGGCTGCCGGTGGAGTCCAACGACCGGTAAGCTATGATTTATTTTTTCACTTCATCAGCTATGTTAACAAGCTCGATTTGGTGTCACCTTCTGCTGGTGATGCCACTGCTCTTCTTCCTCCAAGCAAGTTGTCGGAGGTTCTCACTTGTGATCGTGATCTCTGCAGTAGCCGTCCTTGTGATAGTTGAGATCTTGGCCTCACCGGAGCTGCTGCCCTCTTGATGGAGCATTGTATCGATCGCCGTCTTTTCCTTATTGCCAAGATCAATTTCTGTTGTTGCTCGAATCGGCTGGGAAGCTCAGATCTACCTCTATCCTCATTTTCTCCACAGCGTACCCAATTGAGTTGCCAACAAGCTGGTAAAGGAGATGGGTGTTATTAAATTGGAGGAGTTCTGTGGTGATGCTTTATATACTATCGTGGGAGTTGTGAATTGGTCATTTGGTGGCTTATATCTTTTCACCTAGCTGCGATCTTGGATTCTTGGTAAGTAGATTGGGATGGTTTATGATTGTTGCAATCAGATCTTGTTTTGTTATGGTGGGGTGGTATATTAAATTGTTTGTGGATAGGCTGGATGTTGTAGGTTGGCTATATGTAGTTATGGATTGGATGGTACAAAACTGATTTTCTACCTTGGATCAAGAAGCTCTTATCCTGGATTTGGAACTAGGTAAATGCTATGAATTGTTACTTTAACTGTAGATTGAGATGTTATTTAGTTAGCTCGATTAGCTATGATTAAATGGATAGTTTGGTACTGTGATTAAGAGCTAATGGAAGAAACTATTTAGTTAGTTGATCTAGATATAAAATTGATGTGGGATTAGGATTTGATCCTAATATTAGAATTTACAATATGATTGGATCGTATATGTTTCGTTGCAGGATGTTGATTTCGGGACCTTGATTCAAGATGGGTTCATGGACGTGAAGACTATCGACATAGTCTAGATAGCAGGTGGGTAATTCCTACCCTGGTCAGGTAGATTTAATGCATACAGATTTAGATGCATGATCCTCTTATATGATCATGTTACCTTGACCCTGCTCTTATTATCTTATGCTTGAACTTATCATTGGATGTATTTATGCTCAATTGTTGATATCACATATTCCCTATCAAGATTTAGGAGTTATAGATGTGATATAAATTGGCCTAGATGTTTAGCAGGGTGTAAATGTTAGTACGGGGGATGACCCAATTTATAAATTGGCAAAAAGGTCATCCGTGGGTAGGTAATGCCCTAAATGAAGGACTTATTTCCAATACCCGTATGTTGCATACTTGTTACCAACCATGTGTTGTGTAATTGTTAAGTGAAGGGTGATTAGTGTGTCGCTACGGATCGGTGGTCCTAGTTTGATATGATTAGTCGAGTACGACTCTCTATAGGATAGAGAGTGCGTCGATCAGTTGAGTACGACTCTCTATTGGAGAGAGAGTTATGATCAGTCGAGTATGACTCTCTATTTGATAGAGAGTTATGATCAGTTGAGTACGACTCTCTACAGGATAGAGAGTCTGTCGACCAGTTGAGTACGACTCTCTACAGAATAAAGAGTGTATTGATCAGATGGTTATGACTCTTTGTTGAACAGAGAGCCTGTGGTAGATGGATGTACGTGTGACAGCATACTCATGTCATTTGCATGCATTCTGACGACATAGTCTCCCTTGGGGTTGAGAGAGTCGTCGGTCATCTTGCCTCCCAGAGCACTCTCCGAGGAGTAACTGGTGTGAGGGCAGATCATCTGTTGTTCTGCACTCTACCACTATAGACGGTGGTAGTTGGAGTTGCATGCAGTTGTCTTGGGTGCGTGATACTCGACCACTCATTAGTAGTGTTAGTCGGAGTGGCCAGCAGTAGGGACCCCCATTGTGTAGCGAGCTCTTTACGCTCATATGCTACTTGATCATACTGCCCACTCGACCACTCTATAGCAGTGGTTAGTGTGAGTTGGGACAGTTGTCATATCGTGCCACCTAGGCCACACTGGGGTCGTGGTAGCGAGTAGGGGTGAGCAGGCATGACCATGCATGCTGCATTGTCGTATCTGATGGCGCTTTGCATATTACCATATATATATATATACATATATGCATGTATATATATATATATATATATATATATATATATATATATATATATATATATATATATATATATATATATATATATATATATATATTATATATATATATATATATATATATATATGGATGGTTGAGATTAATATATATATAGATGCAGTCTATATATATATACTTATTATGATGTTGCATTATTTTGTATTATGTTTGTTGCACTTGTTTGTACATCATATTCATGCATGCTTCTTGCATTTATTATACGGTTGTGTCGGATATTTGTATATGTATTGGACAGACCATTAGGTACCTTGATCGGTAGTATGGTGAGTTGGTATTACTCTTCCTGTTATATATATGTTGGATATATGTTCAAGTTGGATCAGAGTAGCGTAGCAGACTTCAGGTATGTCTGCATTTTACGTTGTTCATTTGGTTAGACGGTATATGCTTGTATTTATATACTAAGTTGATATACCTGTTGTACCTCTAGATTATATTGTTAAAATACATGTGATATTACATATATACATGTTTTTCTATTACCTGCTGAGTTTTACTCACCACCCCCACGGACCCTGGGTTTTTCTGTCGCCCAGGTAACAGGTAGAAGTCTTCGTGACGGCTTGGAGCACCACTGGTTGACATCTCATCTCATCTCCGAGACTCTGGTGTTTATTTTGGGCTTTCCGTTCGTTGTGTATTGTATTTTTGAGTTTTTGTGATGTACATGTTGTATATTCGGATTTTGTTGAGGTTCCGTGTTGTTGTGATGTGTTAGTCATACCGGTATGCATGTGTGGGATTGATATTGTTGTGTTTTATGTTTCCACTGTGTAGTTGTTGTAATTAGTTGTTATATTGTTGTGGTTGTTTTCATATTTATATGTTATGTTATTATTGTGGGCCTACAGGCCTTATATTAACCTGAAATGTTTCCACGTACAGGGGAGATGTCGTCCGTTTGATTTTTGGCTCGGCATGCTCTCGGGGCGTGACATTAACTACCTATCTACTTTGGGTTGACACACCCTAACCCATCTAGCGTGAATCGATCACGCTCCTAGGAACCCAATACCTATTAGAGCTCCTTGGGTTAATAAGGTATTCACTAGGGATAACTTCCCTAGATACCTTCCTAATGACTCTTTTTGGCTTTGAAGCCTTAGTCATTTGAGTCTTTCCTAGGTTAACCTTAGGGATTGCCTCCCTAGTAACCTTCTTAGTGGCTACCTTTGATTTTCTTGAATGTTTAACCACTAGAGACACACCATGGTTAATCTTAGGGATTACTTCTCTATTAACCTTGGTTTTCTAGACCTAGATTTAGTTCCATAATCAAATGGAACATTGTGGTAGGACTTAGATTTGTGACCCAAATCTTTCTTTCCCTTAACCGGTTCTTGACTCTTAGGTCCTAAATTTGTTCCTTTGACCCTTTAAATGAGTTTGTCATTTTTGCTAGGGTCTTCTTTAGTTTTTCAAGCCTTGACCTCAAAGTTAGATTTTCTAATTCTAGTTTTCCCAAATTTGATTTTTCATTAATCTTTTGGATAAAATTCTTCTTTTTAGGCATGCGTCTACCCTTCTTAGGGTTCATGCCTAGATTTTCTTCTATTCTCCTAATACTTTCCCTAGGTAAAATAGGTCTAGCGTTATTGGTTCTAGGTTTGTCCATAGTTAAATTTATATGCTTGGCACCTAAACAATAGTATTTATTCCTACTAGCATGCTTTTCATTAACAATTGCAAGAGTACTAAAATAACTTCTAGCATGCTTTTTAATCCTAGAACTAGAAGGTGCATTAAGATATACCTTAGGGTTTGCTTTGGAAACTCTCCCTACTTGTGTAGCTCCTTCTTGCCCCTTTTTCCTCCCCCTAGGGCATTGACTTCGGTAGTGTCCCCGTTGATTGCACTTGAAGCACACAATGTGCTCTTTGTTTTTCCTAGTGAGGACTCCGACATCCTTTGGTTTTTAGTTGACTTTTGGTGCTGGTACTTTCTCCTTAGCCAATGTTGGACATTTACTCTTGTAATGCCCTTTCTTCCTACACTCAAAGAAAATTATGTGATCTTTATTTTTAAGAATTGCATTTGAGTTACCTAGGGTGGTGGAAGTCTCTTGATCTTCACTTCTTCCGGATGTAGATACTTCTTCTCGTTCTTGCTCTAGGATAGAAGGTTGCCTCTCCTCCCCCTCAATGCTAGAGGTGGAGGTTTCCTCCAATTCTTCAACATCCTCGGATCCGGATGTTGATGGACATTCTACTTCAGCTATCTTCTCAACTTGTGTCGGTTCAGAATTTTAGTGGAATTTGACCACCTTATCCCACATTTCCTTAGCATCCCCATATTCACCTAGCTTGCACAAGATATGGTTAGGTATTAATTTAATTAACATTTTTGTTACATTAACCGTTGTCTTGAATTGTTGCTGTTGTTCCTCGGTCAATCTTGATTTTACTAATGACTTGTTTTCTTCGCCCCTAGGTACTTCAAAACCGTTTTCAATTATTAGCATCATATCGAAATCGGTTTCGAAATATCCCACCATCCATTTCTTCCACTAAGAAAAGTCTTCTTCGAATTTCAGTGGACGGATGTTGATGTCGGCCATCTTGTTGATTATCGCGACGGTGAGGCCGATGACAACCTCCTCGCTCTAATACCACTTCTTCGAGGATCGATGGACAGCTAGAGGGAGGATGAATAGCCCAATTCGTAGATGATGGAAATCGTTCGATCGTTCGTGCGTATCGCTTGTCTACAATTGTCATTAGCGTAGCGGAAACAATATAAATACTAAACAACAATACAAGCACACACAAATACACAATGATATATGTGGTTCAAAACCTTACGGTTCCTACTCCACGGGGTTAGCTCAACGAGCTCGAGTTATGTGGACGACACTAACCAAACTCCTTCTCGACAACAAGTCGGAGGTGGAGAAACCTCGTATAAGCAATTACACTAAGTAATACACAAAGGTACAAGGAAATACAAATACAACAATGAAATACATAAAGAAAACTTTACAACAATGGATTTGAACTCTTGCTTGTTGCTTGCTTTGGTTTTCCCTTGAAGGACTGGAATGCAATAGCAATTCCCCTCCAAAATCGCCCCACAAACTGTTGCAAAATCCTCCATCTCGAGCTCCTTTTATAACCTGCATCGAGCTAATTTCGCGCCCAATAGTCGACTGCCATAAGGCCCTAGTCGACTGCTACTGATCCATTGTGAGACAATGGCCTAATCCACGTCGGCATCCAGCCAACGGATACTCTGGTAGTCGACTGCGGACCTCGTAGACGATAGATCAGTTGGCTATCGAGCGTTCTATGCCCGCGATACACTTATTGAGTCAACAACCATCTCTTGGCAGTCGACTGATGGTCTGGTAGTCGACTGCTATCCCTTGGCAGTTGAATATTGGGCCATAACCTACCAATCGCACACTAGTCGATTGCCATCGACTTGGAGCAGTCGACTGCTACCTATAACAGTCGACTGGTGTCGGGTAAAACCTCAAACAAACACTTGTTTGAGCATCCAATCATCGAGTAAACCTTAAACACTATGTTTGAGCATCCGACCCTCAGTCTTATACACTTGGTCAAGTCCACCTCATCCTCTCATGGAGTTCCCCACCGAAGCTCTCTTCCCTCGGCCTACGTCCCTCGGATGCACCAAGCGCACGACTTCGCAATGACATCCTTCGTGTCTCTTGCAATAAAAGTCTGCTTCCCTTGGGCCTCACTCCATTCGCTCCCCGTTCAGTGGTCCCTCAGATGCACTAAGCGCACGACTTCGCAATGTCATCCTTCACCGACTCAAGGACCCCGAGCCTACGAGACTAGTGACCTTGCCATGTCCTCAAGACTTCCCATTGCCAAGGCTACACACTTGGACTTACATGCCAACTCCATGTTGGACTTCCCACACCAAGCCTTATGCTTGGATTTTACCAACACCAAGCCCTATGCTTGGATTTTCCATGACAAGGCTACACACTTGGACTTCCCAAATGCCAAGCCCCATGCTTAGACTTTCACTTCCAAGGTTACACACTTGGACTTACGTGGCCAACCGATGTTGGACTTTCCCAATGACAATCACATGTCACACGTTTTGTCAAACATCAAAATACAATTTGAGTCAAACTCGAGTCCGGTCAATCGTGACCATGGTCAATTGCACCAACAAGTAAGACTTGGGCTAGGTGTAACATAGTCAGCCTAGTGGGGATTGACACATAGACCATGTCCTAAACCAAGTGGGTATAAGATGAGTGAAAGAAACGAGGCACGATTCACTGTAGCTGCTGAAGGGTTCGAAAATGGTTCCGAGATCAACCGTTGATTTTTCGATTTAGGGATCATGATGTACTACTAGGTGTCACTCATGATCGCTCCATAATTAATGGTTTATTATGGTTGGCCAACATAAACCGAGAATCTATTAGGTCACACTCACTACGAATCCTTCGAAGAGACTTAAAACGAGTTTGAGAATTGGATTCTCAAGATCGTGAGAGATCAAGTTTGGTTGGACCAAACACATGACAAATATGAAAATATTTGTCAAGTCGGAAATGCGAAAGTAGCATGTCTTAAGAAGACAGGTTGGGCCTTAAAGGGTTTAATTATAGACCAAACCCATCTGGTTTTAATTAAAAGGGCCCTCTTTTGGTTAAGGGCCCAATTAGGGTATAATGCATGAGATTAAGCCTTAATGGTTATGGGTTTAAGGATTTGATCCACTAACATATAACCCATTAGGATTAGTTCCTATATAAAGGGTTATAAAGGCTAAACCTAATGAAAAAGATGTCATGAAGGTCCTCTTCCTCAACCTAGCCGAACCTAGGAGAATTGGGGTTTGGTGTTCGACCGGCCATCAAGGAAACAAGTGTTGTTTCCACCTATTTAAAGGTTGACCACTCTAGGTTTTAGGGATGTTATTGTGGCTTATTGAAGCTTCAAAAATAGCGGCTAATTCTGACACAAATCGACAACCTTACGAAGGTTGTTCGAGGATTCGTTTGTGTCGGCAAACGAGTCGGCGATTGCTCTCCGATCATCCGACCTTCTTGCTTCGTCTAGTAGCGAAGAGAAGGTCAAATTTGTGTTTTTGAGAAGTTGTTCCTCTGAAGATTCAGTATGGATACGAGTATAGACGAAGCTCTGCGAGCATCGTACGGTTGATGCCCTTCTGCCTTGCTATCATCCGAAAGGTATACCTAGAGTAAAATTTATTTTATTCTTGTTGTATGTAAAATTTTATTTGTCAGATATGTCTGCACGTATTGTAATCTTGCATGCGTGGGTGTGAGTTTTATAATAATTTATAAAATTATTATGTTTTTCCTTCGCTGCATTCGTTTGTGAAACTACAAAATCACACCTACGCATCAACCATAACCCAACAGTGATATCAGAGTCTGACCGTGCTTCAACATATTTGTAAAATAGGTTTTGCGAAGTCATAGTTGGTCATAGAATTATTTTGAAAATTTTCTTATTTTGGAAAAATTTCCATTTTTGGAAAGTTTCCTAATTTGTTAGAAAAAAATCCAGATTTGGAAAATTTAGAAATAATTTTGGAAATTATATTTATGAAAATATTTGATCAATAAATATTAATATGTAAAATATTTCCTAATTAATTGGATTTTCTTGATTAAGTATTTAGTTCCTTAAATAAATTATGTGATTAAATTGGAAATTGTTTCCTAATTTAATTATGGAATTTTGATTTATGAAAATCAATATTCTATAACATATTTTATTTATGAAAATATTACCAAATAAAACATGAAATTAATTTCGGAATTAATTCCTTATTTAATTAGAGAATCATGATTTATGGAAATCAAGATTCTAAATCATATTTTATTTCTAATATATTTCCTAGATAAAATATAATATTAAATTCAGATTTAAATTCTTATTTAATTAAAGAATCATGATTTATGAAATCTAGATTCTAAAATATATTTTATCTTTAATATATTTCCCAAACAAAAATATGAGATTAAATTTGAAAATTATTTCCTAATTTAATCAAAGGAATGTTGATTTTTGGAAATCAAATTCCTAAACATATTTTAATTACAAAATAATATAATAACAACTATGACATAATCATGTCATATCATATGCCATGATTAGATGCATTTTGTCTTGTGTGTGTTGTTGGTGCAATCGACCCAGGTCACGATTGACTAGACTTGAGTTTAACTCGAGTAGTATTTTGATGTTTGACGATGAATTGACCATAGTTTGACAAGGGGTTGACCATATGATAGAGAAGTCCAAGTGGGACACTTGGCATGGAATATCCAAGCATGAGTCTTGGCAATGGTAAAGTTCAAGTCTTTGGTACTTGGCAATGGAAAGTCCAAGCCTGAGTCTTAGCATTAGGAAAGTCCAACATGGAGTTGGCATGGAAAGTCCAAGGGTGTAGTCTTGGCCATGTAAGTCCAAGTGTATAGTCTTGGCAGTGAAAGTCCAAGTCATGGGTACTTGGCAATTGGGAAGTCCAAGGATTGATATTGGTGGCGTAAAGTCCAAAGGTGGAGTCTTGGCAGCATAAGTCCAATGGTTGGCGGCGTAAAGTCCAAGCGTGTGTCTTGGCAGTGTAAGCTCAAATGTGCCTTGGGGGTGTAGACTCGATTAGCATGATAATAGTCGATAGAAACACTTGAAGGCTAGTGTATTGGTGAACAAGTCATGGATGCCTTGGCGGGATCCAATAGGCGTGAGGCTGATGGAGGTGGCTAGAAGTTTTAGGTCTAGGCTAAGGGTGGTCTAGCAAGTATGAGGGCATCATACTTGGGTTAAACCTCATGGTTGAGGTGTATTAGTTGACTGGGGTCATGAACCAGTCAACTGGTCAAGTGTTTTGACACTTGGCAGCTGAGTCAACACTGAGCAATTGACTGGGATTATGACCAATGGACTGATGTGAGTCAACTGGCGATCGACTGCAGTCGTTTTGTGCCCACAAACGCAATGTCACGCCCCGAGAGTATGCGAAGCTCGATAAATGAACAACATCTTCCCTGTAAGTGATACAATACCCTGTTGATATAAATCCTTTCGGCCACAACCACACTACATATAGATGTATAAAAACCAAAGTCATAGCGGAAAAATCATCACAATAGAGTTATATGCTCCATAAGACTGCATACCGATATGACTAACCACTAAAAAGGAAAGTCTCGTAACAAAACCAGAAAGACAAGTGCAACACTAACAATGTCCAACACTACAACCATCATATGAATCCAAGATCATAACAAAATAAAAATCATACGAAAATCAAAGTTTGGACCATCGTAAGTGAGATGAGATGGAATCAACTAGCGATGCTCCAAGCCCATCATGAAGTCTGCTATCTATTACCTGGGCGATAAGAAAACTCAGGATTTGTGGTGGTGAGTATAAAACTCAGGGTAATAAGGAAAATAGTGCATGCATATCAGATATCATATGATAATCGACAATATACTATCTAAAGGTACAACAGAACTACACCAATATGATATAACTACTACAACCAACTGATCTACTAAAACAACATAAGGTACTGACATACCAGAAGGTCTGCAATGATGCAACTCATACAACCTGAGCATATATACCACAATATACCACATACGACATGGTAGTGTAATACTATCTCTATAATCAACAAACTGCCTTACTAACACTCTATGCAAAATACAACAACAAACCTAGTCCATCCCATGCCACATCATGGTACTAGTCCAAGGTATACAACAGTCCAACAAACTCTACACTGGTATCCCATACACGAACATATTGAATATGCAAGTAGCATGCAAGATGATGTACAACCAAATACAACAAACATAGCTCATGCAAATGTAACAACACAACGAGCATATATATAGACTATATCTATATATATACTTACCACACTCATCGATATATATATATGCAAATGCATGGTCATGCCTGCACACCCTACTCGCTACCACGACCCCAGTGTGGCCTAGGTGGCACGACCTAATAACTGTCCCAACTCAACAACAACCATATATATATATATATATATATATATATATATATATATATATATATATATAGTCATGCATGCACACCCTACTCGCTGCCACGACCCCAGTGTGGCCTAGGTGGCATGACCTGATAACTATCCGAACTCAACAACAAGCACTACTCTCGAGTGGCTGAGTGGGCAGTATGAACAAGTGGCAATGAGCTAAAGAGCTATAGGCTACACAATAGGGGTCCCTGCTGCTGGCCACTCCGACTGTCACTACCCATGAGTGGTTGAGTGTCACACACCCAGGACTACTGTACGCTACTCCAACTACCACTATCAATAGTGGGCGAGTGCAACACAATAAATGCTCTGCCCTCTCACCAGTTACTCCTACCACAAGTAACTGGGGAGGTAGGATGATTGACGACCCTCTCAACCACAAGGGAGACCAAGTCGCCAGCAAGCATGTAAATGGAATGAATCCACGATCGTACATACATACGTCCACACTCTCTATTCTATAGAGAGGCATACACAACTGACAATAAACCAAGCTAGGACCTCCAGTCCATAGCAGCACTCTATCGACAAACCACATGACCATACACAAATACATGATCAGTAATAGACATATATGCAACATAAGGATATGATATAAAAATCAACTCTACATCACCCACCCTCGGATGATTTATCTAAATTGCCCGATTCAAATCTACAACCGAACTTAGCTATGTACACATAGGTAAACCACTATAGGTCCACATACCATAACATCTGTAATTCTTAACAATGATGAATGAAATGAGCAACAATGATAGAGCATTATAAAGTACAAAGACAAGTATCAAGCAACAGAAAAAAAAAGCTAGAGTGGAGTCAAGATCTGTGTGACATCAATGTGAAATCACATACATCAGGATTAGCTACTACCTGACCAGGGTAGGGAATTACCCACCTGATACGAAGTTCGTAATAATAATTCTTACGCCCACCAACCTGCCTTATATCCATGTCTTGCACACAACACCAACCATAGTTAAGTTCAAGAACCCGACCACATACAAACTAACTGTTGGTGCAATCGCCCTAGGTCATGATTGACCAGACTCGAGTTTGACTCGAGTAGTATTTTGATATTTGACAAAGGAGTTGACCATTGTTTGACAATGGGTTGAGTAGATGGTTGACTTGGAGTTGACCATCATGGAAAGTCCAAGTGTGACACTTGGCATGGGAAAAGTCCAAGTCATGGGTACTTGGCATGGAAAGTCCAAGCATGGGTCTTGGCAAGGGAAAGTCCAAGCTTGAGTCTTGGCAATTGGAAATTCCAAGTCATGGGTACATGGCAATTGGGAAGTCCAAGGGTTGATATTGGCAGCGTAAAGTCCAAGAGGGAGTCTTGGCAGGATAAGTCCAATTGTTTGGCAACGTAAAGTCCAAGCATGTGTCTTGATAGTGTAAGCCCAAATGTGTCTTGGCGGTATAGACAAGCTTAGCATGACAATAGCTGATGGAAGCACCTATAGGCTAGAATATGGATTAATAAGTCATGGATGACTTGGAGGGATCTGATAGGCGTGAGGCTGACAGAGGTGGCTAGAAGGCTTAGGTCTAGGCTAAGGGTGACCTAGCAAGTATGAGGATATCAAACTTGGAGTTAAACCTCATGTTTGAGGTTTGTCAGTCGACTGGTCTAGTGTTTTGACACTTGGCAGCCGAGTCGACTTATATCAGTCGACTGTGACTACGACTAGTCGACTGCTAGGAGTCGACTGGCATTCAACTATGGTAAATGGCCTCGGCAGTTGACTGCTAGAATTGGATAGTGGACTGATGGCTTGAACAGTCGATTGCCATGGATGGCAGTTGACTTCTGGTCAAGGTCACAGACATAGAAGGTTCCAGAGTCGACTGCTAGGGTTTAACAGTCGAGTGGAGGCATGATCAGTCGACTGATTGTCTATCCATTGGAACTTGTCTGATGTGGATTAAGTCATTGTCTCACAATAGCTACAAGAGCAGTTGACTGCTAGGTGAAAATCAACCCGAGTTGCAGGTTTAAAAGGAGCACGAAGGGAGGATTTTTGGCAATGATTTCTAGAGCGATTTGGAGAGATTTGTGTTGGGATGTATACTGAAAGCCTAGTCTTTGTATGGACATCTTCATTATGAAATAAAAATCACATGATCATTATTTTCATATTTATAGTTATGCATATTGTCTAATACTTTACATTGTAGATAACATGGTGTGTGGTGTCGCACAGAAGATCATGTTATCTGTTCGTTGTAGATTATAAGTAGAGGCTCATAACCAAGATGGTTTTGGATAAACCATTGGCATGTTGTAGTGTAATTTGGTATTGGTTTATCTTGACCATAGAATTACACTAGTACACTTTGTGTGTATTGAGAAGGACAGACTTAGAGGTGATTCAATTTATACTGACTATATAATTGAATCGGACCTCGAATATTATGGTGTACATGATCTTAATCCCGATATAATAACGGGCACATGTACTTAATATTTATTTCTTTGATTTACCAATGGGCGAGATTTATGGGTTAAATCAATAGACCCAGTAAGTTAGGAAATGATATTATTTACATGGTGTGTCGTTGATTATAAGAGAAAACCGTGTCCTATGTATTAGGATGATGATGTCCCCTTGAGGAGCTCATAAGGATCATCATGTAAATCCTGCAGGTGGACTTGGTCCAACATGATGATAAGGTTGAGTGGTACTACTCATGGAGTTAGATGTTAATTAATTAATTATTAGTAAATTAATTAATTAATGGACATTCGATATCTTAAACACAGGGAGATATTTGTACAATTAATATATGGATCCCATATTAAATTATGGGGGTTGGTGAGGTAGATCAATGATAATCCTTTAGTGGAATGAATTATCATTAATGGATTGGATTTTATGTGGGCCAGATCCATTGGGTGGCCAAGATCCAACTCCTCCTCATGGCCCCTATTGTAGCCTATTAAAACCCTCACAAAGCCTAGATCCAACAGACACGATTAAAAGGAGGCTTGGGCGAAATCTATAAATAGATTCCAAGGCTTGGGAAAAAATAGTTTTTTGAGGTTTTGATTGTTGGCGTACTAGAGGCTTGGGTAGCAAGTAAGGTCAGGCTAGGGTTTGTTGGTTGGCGTTGGAGGTGGCTAGGGTTTGCTTCTCCTCTTGGGTGCGGGAAACCTAGGTTAGCCTCTCCTTTGGTCGGCGGCAACTAGGGCCAACTCCATCACTTGGTCGGCGCCTCTTCCTCTCCAATTGGCCGGTGCTTCTCCTCTTCCTAATCCTTTGGCCGGTGGTGCCATCTTTACCTCTCCTTGGCCGGCGGCAAGAACCAAGCAAGGAGGCTTGGTGGTCGGCACTACATAGGAGAAGAAGGGAGTTTGTATCTTCCTTTGTTCGGAGAGAGAAAGGAAAGGAAGATACGTGATCTAGGAGGCTTCGATTCTTGGAAGATCGTTGCCCACACAATGTCCAAGAAGAGGATAGGTCATACAATAGAAGATCAAGAGGTAAACAAGAGGTATAATTCTTGTTTAAGTTGTTTTTTTGTTCTATGTAATTGTTTACAATTGTATGATCATGGACCCCGATGATAAACACAAAATCCGACGATCTGTACATCATCTATTCTATGGCTAATTGAGGAAAAGAGTTAGGTTGCTTGAATAACAAGTTTTTTCAAGCGACCACTCAAATCGAATATCACAATGATGGATTGGTTGCTTGGGTAATCCATCTTCGTCTGGATTAATTTTTTTTAATCCAGGGACGTATCATAGGATCGCCATGCATGAGCGATCGAAGTGAAGCGAGAAGCGAAGCTTCAACCTTCACCTGGTATCAGAGCCAGGTTTTCGGTTTTGTGTGTTTAGGATTCGGTTACTTTTATGCACTTATCATATATTATGTGTGCCGGATAATAGTAGGATGTGCGTAGGCTAAATTTTTGGTTGCAGACATAAGATCCAACTATTATGGTCATATGTGTGTGTATGTGATTGTATGTGTGTAATCGTAATATTATTTGAATCCTCGGGGTTGACGAGGCTAGTATTTAATTTTTGTAATTAAGTATGACATTGTTTAGCCACTATTTTATTTTAGGTTACTTTTGATCTAGATTTCATGTACACTCTTTTGTGGAGTATAGGATCGATAGATGTAAATTAAAATAATTTTTCTCAGCTTGAGTCTCCGGATGGCTTGTACATGGCATAGGGAGGAGCGGACGAGGTGGCAACACGACTGGAGGCATATTGGAGAACAAAAGCCATAATAGTTGGAAAATTTATTGCTTTTGATTTCTATGCTTGTTGTGCTTGCATAGTTAAAATTCCTCAATTTTAAATTACTAAGTGGGAGAGGGATATTTTTTTAAAAATTCCCGCGGCCTCCATTACAATTTGACATGTGATGCAAACAAACTTGCGTGTTGGCTCTGAGTGCCTTCCTCCATATCGGATGAGTTTGTTTTGCGGATCACTAGGTCAAATATTATTATAGGATGTTATTTAGGAGCGTGTGTACTTCCCCATCGGAAGGCACATAATCCGAGGTAATTGCCTTAGTATCGGGTAATGGTGAACACTTATATGCAAATAAAAGTATCCTCCCCATCGGAGTCACTGCTTTTATTTGTAGGGCTGAAGAGGACCAACTATTAATTTTATTTGCCAAAAAGTAAGGTTGACAGGATAATAAAATTAATGGGTAAAACCTACTCTTACAAATGTGGAATTTGTATACGTCCACACTATCGTGGCATACGATATTCTCGGTGTCTTGAGGTGTTGGTTGATTTTAAAATTTTATTGTTTGAGGAATCAATAATTTTTTGAAATCTAAATATTTTGATCTATGTGATTCTTAGGTTTCTTCAAAATGACTTTCAACCCACTTGTTGTGATTCTAAAGGAAAATAAACTTATTGGACCTAACTATGTGGATTGGAAAAGGAATCTGGACATAGTCTTGACTGCTGAGGAGTACAAGTATGTACTTCTCGAGGTGTGTCCTCCTAAGCCTACGGATGATTCTGGGGAAAAGAAGAAAGAGAGTTATAAGAAATGGATCAAGGCTGATGAGATGGCGAGGAGTTACATTTTGTCTTCTATGTCAAATGTATTGCAACATCAACATCAGGCCATGACTACTGCTTATGACATGATGCTCAATCTCAAGGAACTTTTCAGACACCAGAATCGGGCTGCTAGTCAAGAAGCCATGAGAAACTTGATGACGACCACCATGGTTGTGTTGGAATATATACTGAAAGCCTAGCTCTTTGTGTATGAACATTTTTATTTTGAAATAAGAATCACATGATCATTGTTTGCACTTTATATTTATTATATGTGTGCATATTGTCTAATATTTTACATTGTAGATAACATGGTACTTGGTGTGGAACAGAAGATCATGTTATCAGTCTCTTGTAGAATATAAGTAGAGGCTCACAACCAAGATGATTTTGGACAAGCCATTGGCATGGTTGTAGTGTAGCTTGGTATTGTTTTGTCTTGAACATAGAGTTACACTAGTACACTTAGGTGTATTGAGCAGGACTGACATAGAGGTGATTCAATTTATTGCTGACTACATAATTGAATCGGACCTCGAATATTATGTTGTACATGCTCTTAATCCCGATATAATAACAGGCACATGTACTTAGTATTTATTTCTTTGATTTATCAGAGGGTGAGATTTCTATGGATTAAATCAATATGCCCGGTAAGTTGGGAAATGATATTATTTACATGGTGTGCCGTTGATTATAGGAGAAAACCGTGTCCTATATATTAGGTTGATGATGTCCCCTTGAGGAGCTCATAAGGTTCATCATGTAAACCCTGCAAGTTGACTTAGTCAACATGATGATAAGGTTGAGTGGTACTACTCGAGGAGTTAGATGTTAATTAATTGATGGTCAGTAAATCAATTAATTGATGAACATTTGATATCTTAAACATGGGGAGATGGATGTACAAATAATATATGGAGCCCATATTAATTTATGGGGGTTGGTGAGGTAGTTCGATGATGATCCTCTAGTGGAATGGAACATCATTGATGGATCAAGTTTGTGTGGTTCCGATCCATCGGGTGGCCAAGATCCAACTCCTCCTCATGGTCCCAATCGTAACCTAATATAAACCTCATGAAGTCTAGATCAAATGATGGAAAACAAATCTCTAGATCCGACGGTTGAGATTAATTCTCATGATCCGACGGTTGAGATTAATTCTCTACAACCGACGGTTGAGATTAATTCTCTAGAACCGATGGTTGAGATTAATTCTCTAGATCCGTGCTGGGATTAAATCTAGAACCGATGGTGGAGATTAAAATCTCTAGAACTAACGGTTGAGATTAAATCTCTAGATCCGCTGAGATTAAATCTATAGAACCAATGGAGGAGATTAATCCAAGGCAAAAACCCAACTCTATATATAAGGCTTATTGGGTTGGGCGGCAAGGATGATGGATGGTTTAGGGGATTAGGGTTTGCTTCCTTTGGAGGCTAAGAAACCCTAGTTTGTTTAGAATTTTTGGGCGGCTAGGGTTTGGGAGCAAAGATGGGCGGCAACAAGTGGAAGATGAGTTTCTTCTTCTTCCTAAGGCATGGCCGGTCCCTTCATTCTACCCTCTACGTTGGTCAGTCCACATTCTATTCTTCTTCCCCTCTTCCATGGCCGGCACATAGAAGATGGTTTTCAAAGAGATTAGGGTTTTGCCTTTCCTTTGGTTGGGCAGCAAGAAATCCTAGGTTAGGGTTTGGTTGGGCGGCTAGGGTTTGGAAGTTGGAGTGGGCGGCAACTATAGGAGAGGTTCTCTTCTTCTTCCTAAGGCGTTGCCGGGACCTATCTCTATTCCTTCTACCTTGGTCGGGGCTCAACCAAATTCCCCTTCTCCTCTTCACTCCATCTTGGCCGGCGGCACTAGAAGCTAGGGTTTGTCCCTAGTTTGGTTCCTTGGTGGTTTCCATTTTGTTCTCTCTATTCTTGGGGCCGGCGGCATCAATCCTTTGTGGATTGGTGGTTGGCTCAAGCAAGAAGGGAAAGAGAGTTCTTCTTTCTTTGGATTGAAGAAGATCTAGGAAGCTTCAACTTGTGGAGGATCTTCGCCCACACGAAGTCTACAAGGAGGTTAGGACATACGATAGAAGATCAAGAGGTATAAAAGTTTTACAACTTTTATTATTGTTCTTTGCATGTTCTTATTGATATGCTAGCTTATGTTCTTTATGTTAGTATGTGTTGATTATACTAGTTTACATTTGTATGTATTTGTATAATCATGGACCCCGATAAGAAACACAAAAACCGGCGATCCGTCCGTCGTCTCTTCCGCGGCTAACCGACTAGAAGAGTTGATTGCTTGAACAACAAATTTGTTCAAGCGATTGCTCGAGTCGTTGGCACGACAATGAATTGGTTGTGCTTAGGAAAGTCATCCCATCCGGATTAGTTTTCATTAGTGAAAATTTTAAGTCGGGGACATGGGAGCCAATGAGCTTCCGAGGAATAGCACGATTCTCAACAAATTGTATCAGAGCCACGGTTTTCGGTTTTGTGTGTTTTGGATTCGGTTACTTTCATGCACTTATCATATATTGTGTATATCGGATAATAGTAGGATGTGCGTAGGCTAACTTTTTGGTTGCAGGCATAAGATCCAACTATTATGGCTATATATGTGTGTATGTGATTACATGTGTGTGTGATTGTATATTATTTGAATCCTCGAGGTTGACGAGGCTAAATTAGTATTTAATTTTTGTAATTGAATATGACATTGTTTAGCCACTCTTTACTTTATTTTACTTTCGATCTAGATTTCATGTACACTCCCTCGTGGAGTATAGGATCGATGGATGTAAAATAAAATAGGTTTTATTCTCGGCTCGGATCTCCGGATGGCTCGTACATGGCGTAGGAGGAGCGGACGAGGTGGCGACACGACGGGCCGCATATGGGAGAAAAATGCCATAATAGTTGAAAAAATTCTGATTTTTCCATATTTATTGCTGATTTTTTTTGTATGCATGTTGTGTGTGCTTGAAAATTCCTCATTTTCAATTTACTAAGTGGGAGAGGGATATTTTAATTAATTCCCGCGGCCTCCATTACAATTTGACGTGTGATGCAACAAACTTGCGCGTCGGCTCTGAGTGCCTTCCTCCCCATCGGATGAGTTTGTTTGCGGATCACTAGGTCAAATAATGGTTATAGGAAATTATTTAGGAGCGTGTGTACTTCCCCATCGGTAAGGCACATAATCCGAGATAATTCCCTTAGTATCGTGTAATGGTGCACACTTAGATGCAAATAAAAAGTATCCTCCCCACCGGAGTCACTGCTTTTATTTGTAGGGCCAAAGAGAAACCAACTATTAATTTTATTTGTCAAAAAGTAAGGTTGACAAGATAATAAAATTAATGGGTAAAACCTCCTCTTACAAATGTAGAATTCGTATACGTCCACACAATCGTGGCATGCGATATTCTCGGTGTTTTGAGGTGTTGGTTGATTTCGGAATTTTATTGTTTTGAGGAATCAATAAAATTTGAAATCTAATATTTTGATCATTGTGATTCTTAGGATTTTCAAAATGACTTTCAGTCCACTTATTATGATACTAAAGGAAATAAACTTACTGTACCCAAATAATGTTGATTGGAAAAGAATCTAGATGTTGTCTTATCTGCTAAGAAGTACAAGTATACACTCTTCAAAGAGTGTCCTCAAGCCATGGTTGCTCAAAAGGTTTCTACTTCTAAGCCGAAAGGCAAGAAGAAGGAGAAACAGGGTGGAGCAAACGTGGTGGGAGGATCTCAGGGAGGAGTGAAGAAGCCGAAAGGCAAGTACTTCACTTACTAGCAGGATGGACATTGGAAGAAAGACTGTCCCAATCCAAAGAAGAACAAAGGTATATCCTTTGGTCCAGTCGTTGAAACATGGTTAGAGGCATTATCTACCGGCACCTGGTGTGTAGATACAAGAGCCACTAATCATGTCTGCAACACTGTGCAGGGGTTCCAGGAAACCCGACGACTAGCTAAAGGGGATATTACCATTTACTTGGGCAATGCCATGAAGATGGCGGCTATTGCAGTGGGAGATGTTTTATTTATCTTTTGAGAAAAATAAAGGTTTTGGTTCTTAAGAATTTCCTTTATGTACCCTTATTTAGAAATAATTGATTTCGGTTTCTGAATTGTTTATGGATGGATAATCTATTTCTTTTTATGACAGATTTGTTATAAAAGGAATAGGGACATTATCTATTCAGGTACATAGATAGGAAATTTATAACTTTAACCACAAGCTCCCACGATGCAAATAGAAGTTATTAACTCATCTTCTAAGTCTAATAAGAGAAAAGAACCTTTGAAGATGAACCAAACATATCTTTGGGATCTTAGGCTTGGTCATATTAACCTAAGTAGAATTCAAAGGTTGATAGCTGATGGACCTTTGGGTTCATAAGTGGTGGAGCATCTCCCAACCTGCGAATCTTGCTTGGAGGGTAAGATGACAAAGAGGCCTTTCAAGGCCAAGGGGTATAGATCCAAAGATGTGTTGGAATTGATTCATTCTGATTCGTATGGTCCTATGTCTATCCAGGCAAGAGGTAGTTTTGAATATTTTGTCTTTTTCATAGACAATTATTCAAGATGACACTACGATCTGATCGTGGTGGTGAGTACCTCTTGGGAGAGTTTAGGAACTACTTATCAGAGGCTGGGATTCAATCCCAATTGACTGCACCTGGCACACCCCAGCAGAACGGTGTAGCAGATCGAAGGAATAGGACTCTTATGGAGATGGTTAGATCGATGATGAGTTATTCTGACTTGCCAGATTCGTTCTGGGGATATGCTATAGATACGACGGTATACATTCTGAACCTGGTTCCATCTAAATCAGTGCCTTCTACTCCCACAGAATTGTGCACTGGGCGAAAGCCTAGTCTAAGACATATTCAGATATGGGAGTCCAACACATGTGCTGAAGGCAGATACTGGTAAGTTGGAACCTCGTACAGAAGTACGCATGTTCATTGGCTATCCCAGGGGAACGAAGGGTGGATTGTTTTATAGTCCTAGAGATCAGAGGGTGATCGTTAACACGAACGCCAGATTTCTAGAGGAAGACTATGTGATGAGCCACAAGCCCAAGGGTAAAATTGTTCTGGAGGAGTTAAAAGGGAAGTCACTTTTTTAGTACCACCGGTACAAGAGGATATACCACATGTCACTGCACCGCGTGTCACAGAGGATACGCAGATGATAGCTCATCATAGTGGGAGGGTTGTTAGACAACCTTATTGATTCATGTTCTTGGGTGAATCTTTTGATTTGGTCCCTAGCAAACATGAACCTGATCCCTATACATACGACGAGGCAATCCAAGATATAGATACAGCATCTTGGCAAAGTGCAATGAATACTGAGATTGAATCCATGGATTCAAGTCAGGTCTGGGAGCTCTTATGCATAGCAGCTCATATGGATTATGAGGTGTGGCACATGGATGTCAAGACAGCTTTCCTTAATGGAAGTCTTGAGGAAAACATCCAAATGAAGCGACCAGAGGGATTCATTGCTAAGGGCAAAGAGCATCTTGTATGTAAGCTTAATCGGTCCATTTATGGATTGAAGCAAGCTTCGAGATCTTGGAACATCCGCTTTGAGGAGGTAAATCAGTCTTATGGATTTATTCAAAGTCTGGATGAGTCTTGTGTATACAAGAGATGTGACGGAAACGTAGTGGTATTTCTTGTACTATACGTAGATAATATTTTGGTAGTTGGCAACAATATCAGAGTGTTATCAGACGTAAGGGTATGGTTGTCCAAACAGTTTTGAAGGACTTGGGAGAAGTGGGTCACAACCTTGGGATCAAGGTTGTTGTGCTTATCCCAAGCTTCATACATAGACATGATTTTGGATCATTTTAGCATGCAGAACTCCAAGAAGGGTTTTTCTACCTTTTAGGCATGGAGTTCCTTTATCTAAGGAGATGTGTCCTAGATCATCTGAGGAGATAGAGGAGATGAAGGCGGTTCTTTATGCTTCGGCAGTAGGAAACCTCATGTATATGATGCTATGTACGAGACCCAATATCTGCTATGTCGTGGGCATGGTCAGCAGATATCAGAGTAATCCAGGACAGGGAAATTGGACTGCGGTAAAGCATATATTGTAGTGCCTGAGAAGGACTAGGGATTATATGCTAGTTTACCGGGCAGACCAATTACTCCCTGTGGGTTACATAGATTCCGATTTCCAATTTGATAGGGATAACAGTAAGTCTACCTCAGGTTTTGTATTTACTTTGGGAGGTGGAGCCATTGTATGGAGGAGTGTCCAGCAGAAATGCGTGGCGGACCCCACCATGGAAGCTGAGTATGTGGCAGCCTCTGAGGCGGCCAAAGTAGCTGGGTGGCTCAGGAACTTCCTGATGGACTTGGATGTGATTCCTGGTTTGCCCAAAAATATCACAATTTATTGTGATAATAATGGTGCAGTTGCAAACTCGAAAGAACCATGAGCCCATAAGGTAAGTAAATGCATAGAGCGCAAGTACCACCTGATACGAGATATCGCTAAGGAGGTAGAAGTTGTTGTCACCAAGATTGCATCAGAGGATGACCTGGTAGACCCTTTAACTAAGGCCCTTCCAGCGAGAGCTTTGATAGGCATGTGGAGAGAAGGGGAATCAGATGTATGGCAGTGTGATGACAGCAAAGTCTTTTAGTATAAGTGGGAGATTGTTGGAATGTATACTGAAAGCCTAGCTCTTTGTGAATGAACATTTTTATTTTGAAATAAGAATCACATGATCATTGTTTGCACTTTATATTTATTATATGTGTGCATATTGTCTAATATTTTACATTGTAGATAACATGGTGCTTGGTGTGGCACAGAAGATCATGTTATCAGTCCCTTGTAGAATATAAGTAGAGGCTCACAACCAAGATGGTTTTGGACAAGCCATTGGCATGGTTGTAGTGTAGCTTGGTATTGTTTTGTCTTGAACATAGAGTTACACTAGTACACTTAGGTGTATTGAGCAGGACCGACATAGAGGTGATTCAATTTATTGCTGACTAAATAATTGAATCGGACCTCGGATATTATGTTGTATATGCTCTTAATCCCGATATAATAACGGGCACATGTACTTAGTATTTATTTCTTTAATTTACCAGAGGGTGAGATTTCTATGGATTAAATCAATATGCCCGGTAAGTTGGGAAATGATATTATTTACATGGTGTGCCGTTGATTATAGGAGGAAATCGTGTCCTATATATTAGGTTGATGATGTCCCCTTGAGGAGCTCATAAGGTTCATCATGTAAACCCTGCAGGTTGACTTAGTCAACATGATGATAAGGTTGAGTGGTACTACTCGAGGAGTTAGATGTTAATTAATTGATGGTCAGTAAATCAATTAATTGACGGACATTCGATATCTTAAACACGGGGAGATGGATGTACAAATAATATATGGAGCCCATATTAATTTATGGGGGTTGGTGAGTTAGTTCGATGATGATCCTCTAGTGGAATGGAACATCATTGATGGATCAAGTTTGTGTGGTTCCGATCCATCGGGTGGCCAAGATCCAACTCCTCCTTATGGTCCCTATCGTAGCCTAATATAAACCTCATGAAGTCTAGATCAAATGATGGAAAACAAATCTCTAGATCCGACGGTTGAGATTAATTCTCTAGATCTGATGGTTGAGATTAATTCTCTACAACCGATGGTTGAGATTAATTCTCTAGAACCGATGGTT
Organism: Wurfbainia villosa; assembly: GCA_025175895.1. Taxonomy (NCBI): domain Eukaryota; kingdom Viridiplantae; phylum Streptophyta; class Magnoliopsida; order Zingiberales; family Zingiberaceae; genus Wurfbainia; species Wurfbainia villosa. Next base: position 68,002,810 of record CM046008.1, read on the forward strand.
GAGATTAATTCTCTAGAACCGACGAATGAGATTAATTCTCTAGAACCGATGGTTGAGATTAATTCTCTAGATCCGATGGTTGGGATTAAATCTCTAGAACCGATGGTGGAGATTAAAATCTCTAGAACCAACGGTTGAGATTAAATCTCTAGATCCGACGATTGAGATTAAATCTATAGAACCAATGGAGGAGATTAATCCAAGGCAAAAACCCAACTCTATATATAAGGCTTATTAGGTTGGGCGGCAAGGATGATGGATGGTTTAGGGGATTAGGGTTTGCTTCCTTTGGAGGCTAAGAAACCCTAGTTTGTTTAGAATTTTTGGGCGGCTAGGGTTTGGGAGCAAAGATGGGCGGCAACAAGTGGAAGATGAGTTTCTTCTTCTTCCTAAGGCATGGCCGGTCCCTTCCTTCTACCCTCTACCTTGGTCAGTCCACATTCTATTCTTCTTCCCCTCTTCCATGGCCGGCACATAGAAGATGGTTTTCAAAGAGATTAGGGTTTTGCCTTTCCTTTGGTTGGGCAGCAAGAAATCCTAGGTTAGGGTTTGGTTGGGCGGCTAGGGTTTGGAAGTTGGAGTGGGCGGCAACTATAGGAGAGGTTCTCTTCTTCTTCCTAAGGCGTTGCCGGGACCTATCTCTATTCCTTCTACCTTGGTCGGGGCTCAACCGAATTCCCCTTCTCCTCTTCACTCCATCTTGGCCGGCAGCACTAGAAGCTAGGGTTTGTCTCTAGTTTGGTTCCTTGGTGGTTTCCATTTTGTTCTCTCTATTCTTGGGGCCGGCGGCATCAATCCTTTGTGGATTGGTGGTTGGCTCAAGCAAGAAGGTAAAGAGAGTTCTTCTTTCTTTGGATTGAAGAAGATCTAGGAAGCTTCAACTTGTGGAGGATCTTCGCCCACACGAAGTCTACAAGGAGGTTAGGACATACGATAGAAGATCAAGAGGTATAAAAGTTTTACAACTTTTATTATTGTTCTTTGCATGTTCTTATTGATATGCTAGCTTATGTTCTTTATGTTAGTATGTGTTGATTATACTAGTTTACATTTGTATGTATTTGTATAATCATGGACCCCGATAAGAAACACAAAAACCGGCGATCCGTCCGTCGTCTCTTCCGCGGCTAACCTACTAGAAGAGTTGATTGCTTGAACAACAAGTTTGTTCAAGCAATTGCTCGAGTCGTTGGCACGATGACGAATTGGTTGTGCTTAGGAAACTCATCCCATCCGGATTAGTTTTCATTAGTGAAAATTTTAAGTCGGGGACATGGGAGCCAATGAGCTTCCGAGGAATACCACGATTCCCAACAGGTTGAGGAAACACCCGTGATGGATCATGTTCTCAAGATGATGGCTCATTTGAATGAGCTGGAAGTCCTTGGAGCTAAGATCGATGGGGAAACCCAGGTCGATATCATTCTTCAATATCTATCTAGGAGTTTTGAGCAGTTTCACCTGAACTACAACATGAATAAGAGGTCGTATTCATTGGCAGAGCTTCTGACAGAACTCCAGGTGGCAGAGGGGCATTTTTGTCAGAGTTCTCAAGTTTTGGTTGCCTAGAAGGTTTCTACTTCTAAGTTGAAAGGCAAGAAGAAGAAGAAACAAGGTGCAGCGAAGGTGGTGGGAGGATCTCAGGGAGGAGTGAAGAAGCCGAAAGGCAAGTGCTTCACTTGCAAGCAGACTGGACATTGCAAGGCTGACTGCCCCAACCAGAAGCAGAACAAAGGTATATCTTTTGGTCTAGTCGTTGAAACATGTTTAGCGGTGTTATCTACTAGCACTTGGTGTGTAGATACGGGAGCCACTGATCATGTCTACAATACTTTGCAGGGGTTCCAGGAAATCAGACGACTAGCTGAAGGGGAGATTACCATCTACATGGGCAATGCTACTAAAGTGGTGGCTATTACAGTGGGAGATGTTTATTTATCTTTTGATAGGAATAAAATTTTGGTTCTGAGAAATTGCCTTTATGTACCTTCATTTAGAAAAAATTTGATTTCAGTTTATAAATTGTTTTTGGATGGATATTCTATTTCTTTTAATGACAGAGTTATTATAAAAAGGAATAGGGAGATTATCTGTTATAGTGCGTTGGAAGGAAATTTATATACTTTTGAACCAAAGGCTCCCACGATGCAAATAGAAGTAAATAACTCATCTTCTAAATCTAATAAGAGAAAAGAACCTTCGAAAATGAATCAAACGTATCTTTGGCATCTAAGGTTAGGTCATATTAACCTGAGTAGAATTCAAAGGTTGATAGCTGATGGACCTTTGGGTTCATTAGTGGTGGAAGATTTCCTAACCTACGAATCTTGCTTGTAAGGTAAAATGACCAAGAGACCTTTTAAGGCCAAGGGGTATAGAGCCAAAGATGTGTTGGAATTGGCTCATTCTGATTTGTGTGGTCCTATGTCTATCCAGGCTAGAGGTGGTTTTGAATACTTCATCTCTTTTATAGATGATTATTCAAGATATGGATACATTTACTTGATGTGCCGCAAGTCTGAATGCTTTGACAGGTTCAAAGAATTCATGGCTGATGTGGAGAAATGTCAAGGTAAAAGTATCAAGACACTACAATCTGATCGTGGTGGTGAGTACCTCTTGGGAGAGTTTAGGAGTTACTTATCAGAGGCTGGGATTCAATCCCAACTGTCTGCACCTGGTACACCCCAGCAGAATGGTGTGGCGGAGGGAAGGAATAAGACTCTTATGGAGATGGTTAGATTGATGATGAATTATTCTGAGTTACCAGATTTGTTCTGGGGGTATGCTCTCGATATGACAGTGTATATTCTATACTTGGTATCATCTAAAATAGTACCTTCTACTCCCACAAAATTGTGGACTGGGCGAAAGCCTAGTATGAGATATATTCGAATTTGGGGGAGTCCAGCATATGTACTGAAGGTAGATGCTGGTAAGTTGAAACCTCATACAGAAGTGCGCTTATTCTTAGGCTATCCTAGTGGAATGAAAGGTGGTTTGTTCTATAGTCCTAGATATCAAAGGGTGATCGTTAGCACGAATGCCTAATTTTTAGAGGAAGACTATGTAATGAACCACAAGCCCATGAGCAAGATTATTTTGGAGGAGTTGAGAGGGGAAGTCACTACTTCAGTACCAACGGTACAAGAGGACATACCACAAGTGACTGCACCGCATGTCACAGAGGATACACAGGTGATACCTCATCGTAGTGGGAGGGTTGTTAGACAACCTGAGAGATTTATGTTCTTGGGAGAATCTTCTGATTTGATCCCTGGTGAACATGAATCTGATCCCTGGACATATGACGAGGCAATCCAAGATAAAAATGTGGTATCTTGGTAAAGGGCGATGAATTCTGAGATAGAATCTATAGATTCAAATCAGGTTTGTGGGTTAGTAGAACCACCCAATGGTGTAAAAATCATTGGATGCAAGTGGATCTATAAAAGAAAGAGAGGAACATACGGGAAGGTCGAGACCTTCAAAGAAAGGCTTGTTATGAAAGGGTATACTCAGAAAGAGGGTATCGATTATGAGGAGACCTTTTCGCTGGTAGCCATGATTGAGTCTATCCGAATTCTCTTATCTATTTCTGCACATATGGATTATGGGATTTGGCAGATGGATGTCAAGACAACTTTCCTTAATGGAAGTCTTGAAGAAAACATCTATATGGGGAAACTAGAGGGATTCATTGCAAAGGGCAAAGAGCATCTTATGTGCAAGCTTAATCGGTCCATTTTGTGATTGAAGCAAGCTTTGAGATCTTGGAACATCCACTTTGATGAGGTAATCCAGTCATATAGATTTATTAAAAGTCCGGATGAGTCTTGTGGACACAAGAGATATGATGGAAATATAGTGGTATTTCTTGTACTATACGTAGACGACATTTTGCTCATTGACAACAATGTCAAAGTGTTGTCAGACGTAAGGGTATGGTTGTCCAAACAGTTTGATATGAAGGACTTGGGAGAAGTGGGACACATACTTGGGATCAAGGTTATAAGGGATCGCAAGAAAAGGATGTTGTGCTTATAATCAAGCTTCATACGTAGACACTATTTTGGTTCATTTTAGCATGCAGAACTCCAAGAAAGGTTTTCTACCTTTTAGGCATGGAGTACCTTTATCTTAAGAGATGTTCCCTAGAACATCAAAGGAGATAGAGGAGATGAAGGCGGTTCCTTATGCTTCGGTGGTAGAAAGCCTCATATATGCTATGTTATGTACGAGGCCGAATATCTGTTTTGCCATGGGCATGGCTAGCAGATATCAGAGTAATCTAGGACAGGGACATTGGACTGCGTTAAAGCATATATTGAAGTACCTGAGAAGGACTAGGGATTATATGCTGGTATACCAGGCAGTTCAATTACTCCCTGTGGGTTACACAGATTCTGACTTTCAATCAGATAGGGATAACAGTAAGTCTACCTCAGTTTTTTTGTTTACTTTGGGAGGTGGAGTCATTGTATGGAGGAGTGTCAAGCAGAAATGTGTGGCGGACTCCACCATGGAAGCTGAGTATGTGGCAGCTTCTAAGACAACCAAAGAAGTTGTATGACTCAGGAACTTTTTGATGGACTTGGATGTGATTCCTAGTTTGCCCATAACTATCACAATTTATTATGATAACAGTGGTGTAGTTGCAAACTCTAAGGAACCACGAGCCCATAACGCAAGTAAACATATAGAGCGTAAGTACCACCTGATACGAGAGATCATAAAGCGAGGATAAGTTGTTGTCGCCAAGAATACATCAGAGGATAACCTAGCAGATCCTTTCACTAAGGCCCTTCCAGCGAGAGCTTTTGATAAGCATGTGGAGGGAATGGGAATCAGATGTATGACACTTTGATGGCAACATAGTCTTTTCGTATAAGTCGGAGATTATTGGGATGTATACTGAAAGCCAAGTCTTTGTATGGACATCTTCATTTTGAAATAAGAATCACATGATCATTGTTTGCATATTTATAGTTATGCATATTGTCTAATACTTTACATTGTAGATAACATGGTGTGTGGTGTCGAACAGAAGATCATGTTATTAGTTCTTGTAGAGTATAAGTAGTGGCTCACAACCAAGATGGTTTTGGACAAACCATTCGCATGGTTGTAGTATAATTTGGTATTGGTTTATCTTGGCCATAGAATTACACTAGTACATTTTGTGTGTATTGAGCAGGATCGACTTAGAGGTGATTCAATTTATACTGACTATATAATTGAATCTGACCTTGGATATTATAGTGTACATGCTCTTAATCCCGATATAATAACGGACACATGTACTTAATATTTATTTCTTTTATTTGCCAATGGGCGAGATTTATGGGTTAAATCAACAGACCCGGTAAGTTGGGAAATGATATTATTTACATGGTGTGTCGTTGATTATAGGAGGAAATCTTGTCCTATGTATTAGGATGATGATCCCCTTGAGGAGCTCATAAGGATCATCATGTAAATCCTACAGGTGGACTTGGTCCAGTATGATGATAAGGTTGAGTGGTACTACTCATGGAGTTAGATGTTAATTAATTAATTATCAGTAAATTAATTAATTAACGAACATTTGATATCTTAAACACGGGGAAATATTTGTACAATTAATATATGGAGCCCATATTAAATTATGGAGATTGGTGAGGTAGATCAATGATAATCCTCTAGTTTAATGGATTATCATTAATGGATCGGATTTTATGTGGGTCGGATCCATTGGGTGGCCAAGATCCAACTCCTTCTCATGGTCCCTATTGTAGTCGATTAAAACCCTCACAATGGACACGATTAAAAGGAGGCTTGGGCGAAATCTATAAATAGATTCCAAGGCTCGGGCAAAAACAGTTTTTTGAGGTTTTGATTGTTGGCATGCTAGAGGCTTGGGCGGAAAGCAAGGTTGGGCTAGGGTTTGTTGGTTGGCATTGTAGGTGGCTAGGGTTTGCTTCCCATCTTGGGCGGCGGAAACCTAGGTTAGCCTCTCCTTTGGCCGGCGGTAACTAGGTCCAACTCCATCACTTGGCCAGCACCTCTTCCTCTCCTTTGGCCGGCGGTAACTAGGTCCAACTCCATCACTTGGCCAGCACCTCTTCCTCTCCAATTGGTCGGTGCTTCTCCTCTTCCTAATCCTTTGGCCGGTGGCACCATCTTTCCCACTCCTTGGCCGGTGGCAAGAACCAAGCAAGGAGGCTTTGTGGTTGGCACAAGATAGGAGAAGAAGGGAGTTTGTATCTTCTTTTGTTCTGAGAGAGCAAGGAAAGGAAGATACATGATCTAGGAGGCTTCGATTCTTGAAAGATCGTTGCCCACACATCGTCCAAGAAGAGGATAGGTCATACAATAAAAGATCAAGAGGTAAACAAGAGGTATAATTCTTGTTTAAGTTCCTTTTTTGTTCTATGTAATTGTTTACAATTGTATGATCATGGACCCCGATGATAAAAACAAAAACCTGCGATCCGTACATCATCTATTATGCGGCTAATCGAGGAAAAGAGTTAGGTTGCTTGAACAACAAGTTTGTTCAAGCGACCACTCAAATCAAATAACACATTGATGTATCAGTTTCTTAGGTAATCCATCTTCGTCTAGATTAATTTTTTTTTAATCTGGGGACGTATGATAGGATCGCCATGCACGAGCGACCAGAGAGAAGTGAGAAGCGAAGCTTCAACCTTCAATTTGCTGGTGAAATTCAGGGTCTCCAAGTGTAGCTCAAGCAACCAAACAAGCAAGCATCCAAAAGCACATTTGAAAAGCTTTCTTTATGTGTTTTTGTGTATTTCATTCATATTTGCTTGTATATCTTTCTTATTGTTGTAAGATATGTTGTACGAGGTTTCTCCACCTCTGACTTGTTGTCGAGAAGGAGTGTTTTTAATTTTTAGTGGTGTTTGGCATCGCTAGGGCTCATTCGAGCTCAATCTGTGGATTAGGAACCCTAAGGTTCCTAACCACGTTACATCTTTGTGTATTGGTGTGTTTGTGCACTTGTATTTTTGTTATTGCTATATTATCTTTTTTTTCCACTGCGCTAACGGAAATTGTAGCAAGCACGATCGATTTCCATCGTCAAACGAAAATGCACTATTCACCCCCTCTATTGGTCACCAACATTCCTACAATTGGTATCAAAGCGAGACCGCTTTTAATTTGGACTAATCGCAAGGACGAAACATGCTGGAGAGCAAGATGGAGTTTGAAGAAAAATTGGGATGGGAGATCAATACCCCAATTCCATACACCTTCTTTGGACAAGAAGGCTTCAATTAATGGAAGGCAAGGATTGATGAATTCATAATGATGAAGGACTTAGAAGATTGGTCTGCTTTGATGGAAGGCTTCAAATCCCCTAGGGATAAGAAGGGAGATGTCCTCAAATTAAAGAAGTGGACCCAAGAGAATCACCTAAAGTTCAAAACCGAAGTCAAGGTAACAAAACTTTTAGAAGATTTGATACCTAATGATACTTTGTCTAGACTAGGTGAATATCAAGATGCCAAGGTGCTTTGGAGCAAATTGACAAAGCTCCATGAATGTCCATCACCGGCTCATGAAATAGATTAGAAGTCTGAGGAGGAGTCCCAGGAGGAGTCCGAGGAGGAGTGCTCATCCTCTCAAGCTCAAGAAAACTCAAAAGAGGAAGAATCATCATCATCCTCACAAGAGCTTAAGGAATCGGAAGTTGAAAGGACATCAACATCCGAGGAAGAGGAAGAATTGGAGGAAGACTCCACCTCTAGAATTGAGGGGGAGGAGAGATAATCTATTCCGGAGTAAGAACAAGAAAAACCATCTACCTCCGGTAATGAAGAAGAGGAAGTTCAAAACACCCCTACCATGGAAGGTAACTCAAACATTGTAGTTAAAATTAAGAATCATATAATATATTTTGAGTGTAGGGAGAAAGGACACTACAAGAGTAAGTGTCATAAACGGGTCAAGAAGATGACACAAGTCATGCCAAAGACCAAGGAAACTGGTGCCTAAAGTCAAAAGAGAAAGGAGCATATCATTTGCTTTAAATGCCATCAAAAGGGGCACTATAGAAGCAAATGCCCTAAGAGAAAGCAAACCAAGGGACAAGAAGGAGCATCATATGTAGGGGGATCTTCTAAAGCAAACCCTAAGGTATATTTCAATAATGCACCTTCAAATTATGTTAAAAAGCATGCTAGAAGTTATGTTAATAATCTTGCTATTACTCATGAACAAAAGCATGCTAGAAATAGATGTTATTTCTTAGGGGTTAAACATGCCAATTTTAGAAATAAGGAGAAATTTGGGACTAATGTCCCTAAAATAATGTTACCTAAGACAAATATTAGAAGCATTTAGGACCATTTAGGCATTATCCCTAAGAAGGGTAGGCATATGCCTAAAAGAAATGGTAGTGCCCAAAGACTCAATCAAAACTAAAAAATTGGGCAATTAGAATTAGAAAATAAAGTTTTGAAGTCAAAACTTGAAAATTTGGAAAAGACCCTTAAGAAAATGCAAAATCAAATGCAAGGGTCAAATGGTCAACTCTAGGATCTAGGAGTCAAAACCTAGGATCTAGGAAGCAAGGTCCACCCAAGGGCAAGAAAGGTTTGAGTCACAAACCTATGCCCAAGGAAACCTATCATAATGTTCCATTTGATTATGGAACTAAACCTAAGTCTAGGAGAGCCAAGGTTACTAGGGAAGTTATACCTAAGGTTGACCATGGTAAGTGCCTAGTGGCTAAGGTTTCAAGGAAACCTAGGGAGGCGACTAAAAAGGTTACAAGAGGAGTTACCTTTAGAGTTAACCTAGGTAGGACCCAAATGACCAAGGCTTCTAAGCCTAGGAGGGTCATTAGAAGGGTATCTAGGGAAGTTATCCCTAGTGAATACCTAATTAACCCAAGGAGCTCCAATAGGTATTGCGTTCCTAAGAGTGTGATTCCATCATGCTAAATGGGTTGGGGGTGTCAACTTGAATTGGTGGGTAGTTAACCTAACTATAGTAAAGTTGGCACTTTATAGCATTTTCAAGGTTGTGTGATACTTTGGAAATAAGTTTGATCATAATCCTAAAGAATTTTAGGATGTGCCAATATTCTTTAAGAAGTTTGATAAATTGATTAAATTGGCACAATTTAGGTCTTAGAGTCATGGTGTGCCATTTTCGGTTTTTGGCACACTTGGGGGATCAATTTATAAAGAAAATTGTCTTAAATTTAGAAATGACATTTGAGCTTAACACTCAAGCACTATATACCTTGATATGTCACACACTTGCCATGCTTCATGTGTCTTATCATATGTTTGAATGGAAGGTATGTTTATGGTGTATTGCATCTCACAAAATATAGGATTCACCTTGATTGTGTATTTCAAACATTTAGAAAGGGTGAGATGCTTGGAATAAAAATTATTAAATGTTAATGCTTGTGAAAATGGAATAAAAACACCAAAATATATTAATAAATATGCAAAAACAGGCATAACACTGATATATTCGATATGCATGCATGAACACGTTAAAATAGAACAAAATTAAGTGGTGAAATCAAAATTCACATAATTCCTAAGTAGAAAATCAGATATCACTGATTGATCACTAATCATCAACACGCGAGGCACGATAAATGAGTTCGATCAATTCTTTGAACCCATCACTCGACTGATGATCTATCAGTTGATTGAATACTCTAATCAGTCAACTGATGCTACTGTAGCTCGACACAAAAGGTACAGTAGTCGAGTGTCGAATCCAGCAATCGACTGCTGGTCAAATCAGTAGATTGATCACCCATAACAGTCGACTAATGCTACTATAGCTCGGCACAGAAGGTTCAGCAGTCGATTGTCGAACCCAGCAATCGACTGTTGGCGTCGTGAATCGCTCACTGGACCTTTATCAGTCGATTGATCACCGTGATTTTATAAGGCCGAACCCCTAGGGTTCGCCTTCTTCACACATGGTTTCCTTCTCCGAGCGCTCCCAAACTTCCCACAGTCATTCTCGTGTCCACGCCAGCGACTCCAAAGCTTTAGGTTTGAAATATAAACTCATTTTTTTCCTATTTTACTCCTCCTATCATGCTAATGGGCTCCTTTAATGGCTTTCCATTCTCCTCCTCCACGAGTTTGGGTTCTGGCCAGCCATTTCTCGACACTTCTCTGGCATCTTCCTCGGCATTCGGTGGCTCAGATCATCTCTCTCAAACCTCGAACCAAATGGGACCTAAGTATAGTCTCTAACTCAAACCCTAATTGTTTTACCTATACAATATCTTGATTTAATCATGTTTGTGTGTCATTGCATTGCATTCATCATATCCATATAAAAAACAATGTAGGACAGAGCCTAGTCAAGGTTCCTCATTATCGTACCAACCCATGCCGGTTAGGTACTTGGACTAGCCATTTTTTAGATCATATTGTGGGGATGTCATTCAAATTATATGGCATTACCAATTAATGAAAGTAGTTTTCTACATGCATTCCATAAACACTAACCTACTTAAGGAGTTTTACTCCAATTTGAGGAAGGTTGGCAATGGCCCGACTTGCTCCACTCGCGTTGTAAAATGCGATTTAGAGTTCACTTCTATGATTTTACAGGAGTTCATGGAGTGTCAGCCATCCGATGACTCTTTTGTTTTCTATCCTGGCTTTGATGTACCTCTTCATGCTCCTTTTGATCATATATCTCTTGAGTCCATGCATGAGCATTTCTTCCTTCGACCTCATCCAATTGGTCAAAATCTATTTCCAATAAATGATTTATCTGCCCCTGATAATGTACTTTATAAAGTCATTGTTGGGTGTATCCTTCCCATTGTGACCCGGAGTCAGACCAAGATCCGACCTCCCCATCTCTTTCTCATGTATGTTATGCGCCACTTTCTGAACATCAACATTGCATTGAACATATTCCACTGCACAGTCCACTTTGTGACCCCTGTACAAGGGAAAGTCGATATTCCTTTTGGATATATTATTACTAGATGGTTAGAGTCATAGGGATAAACATTTCCAGGGGATCCCTGAAGCCACTATTCGATGCATACGACCGCATCACTATGTCTAACTTTACATTAGTCGGCATGTAGATGGGACTTGGGAGGATGGAGTGGGTTGCTCGGCCTCAGCCTAGGGAGCCTAGAGAGCCAGCTGGGGAGCCTGCAGAGCCAACGACAGAGCATGATGAGCCAGCTGCAGAGGAGGATGACCCGATGTTATCTGATGCTCATTCGAAGAGTCTCTCGGTGTGAGTCGCATTCTTGGAGACCCGTCTCGAGGAGTTTTATGAGGATGCTGACACGAGATTGGTGGAGCTCAGTCTTGAGTTATCCACCATGTATTTTCGCATGTCCTCTTTGGGTGAGGAGATGGGTCAGCAGCTCAGCAGGATAGAGCAGCGTTAGATCGACATGTTCGAGATGATGCGGACATGGACCCTGAGTCAGCATCCTCCACCACCTCTAGAAGATGGCTCCATGGATGGTAGCTAGGCGTAGATTATGTATCTTGCTTTTATTTTTGTAGTGAGGAGTGATAGCCTGATGCTATTTTTGTTTGATGTAGAACTGACTTTAAGATAAATAAAATATTTTGGTTTTCCAAATTGTGTTTTATTTTTCTTACAATCTGAGTTTGATGTGTGTGTTGATTTGTATATTCTATTCTGCCACATCATGACATCATATCTCATCTTTGGAAAGCATTGGAAAGGGTGAAAATCCATTGAATATGGATTAGGAGAGTTGTTGGGGTGTATATCAAATTTTAAGGGAGGTAAAAGTTCAATGTTGAATTTTTACTCTTAATTTCGATTGGTTAGTGTGCCTATAGTCTTAGGGACTCTCCAAGGACAATGTTGGTGCAATGGTCAAGGGGAAGCAAGCCTTTAGGGGGAGGTTATCCATCATGGGATGATGGATGTGTTCTTCCTCATGAGGGGGAGAATTGTGAAAATTTTAAGAGAATGAAGATTGCTTCTCTTTAGTGATATGGGACTTATCACTAAGAAGAGTGAAGGCATCCTAGATGATTTTTGGACCAAGGGGGAGATTGTAAGATCTCATTGGGATATAAGACATTGACCTCCTTTGGGAGAACCTTTTTGATGTATGTCAAAAAGGGGGAGAATTAAAGGGAGAATTAAAGGGAGAATTAATTGGAGAATGTGATTTACCAATTTGGGATAATTGGTTGGGAGATTTGAGCTAGGTGGCCTAACTCAATGTTTTGTTTGTGTTTTTGTCAAACATCAAAAAGGGGGAGATTATTAGTGCAATCGGCCCAGGTCATGATTGACCAGACTCGAGTTTGACTCGAGTAGTGTTTTTATGTTTGACATTGATGTTTGACAAAGGAGTTGACCATTGTTTGACAATGGGTTGACTAGATGGTTGACATGGGGTTGACCATCATGGAAAGTCCAAGTGGAACACTTGGCATGGGAAAAGTCAAAGTCATGGGTACTTGGCATGGAAAGTCCAAGCATGGGTCTTGCCAAGGGAAAGTCCAAGCTTGAGTCTTGGCAATTGGAAAGTCCAAGTCATGGGTACTTGGCAATTGGAAAGTCCAAGTCATGGGTACTTGACAATTGGAAAGTCCAAGGGTTGATATTGGCGGCGTAAAGTCCATGTAAAATATAGAGAGAAAAAATGTTAAAGGAATAACAGTATTAATTAATTAAACCTAAGTGGGTTTAATTAATCCTTAATGGAGTCCTAAAACCAGACCCGATTCCCCCTAATTAACGCCGAGCGTTAAATTTCCGCATTTTCTCCTCCGCGAATGCCCAACGGCTCTGATTTCCCCTTCACTGCGTGACATTTCCCCTTTCTCTGAAGAGTGTTAATCAGTCGCCCAAAACTCCTGAGCTCTATTCCTCTTCTAATCGATCAGATCATCTCGAGTTTTCGCGCGCCACCCTCCTCACCGCACCGCCGTGCATGACCTTCATCGTCGGCGTCTTTTTCTTCTTCGGATCTAGGAGCAGTAGGTGTCACCAGCCATTTCAGTTGTAGTAGCCAGCCGATCGCGCCTTCCTCTGCTCGATCTGTTTTCTTTCGATTGTTGATTTTTCTCTCCATCCCCTGTTGTTCTTCTCGTGATCTCTGCAGTAGCCGACCTTGTGATCGCTGAGATCTTGGTCGCCAGAGCAAGCATGTCCACGGTGTCACTATGGTCGGTTGTTCCGGCCAGAGGTGGAGCTGTGGAGGCAGTAAGAGCAAGTGGCAGAGGAGTATCACCGGGTAGCTTCAAATTGCTGTGAAGAGAGCGGTGAGCGAGCAAGGGTTGGGACATTTGGGATGGCGGTGCTTTGAATCGAGGGTTGTTTCTTCCCGATCAAAGCTGGAGCAAGAGAAGGTTGCTGTCAAGGGATTTTCTAGTGCTGGTGAAGCTTCAATTTCTAGTAAGCAAGATCAATTCCCCTGTTGTTCAGTGAATTTCATTCGGTGGTGATAGCTATGGGTTTGATTGTAAAAGTGTTGATTTGGAGTGTGGCTTCCTCAGTGGAGCAAGCTGCTCGTGTTTGATTTTGGAGGATTAATGATAGTAGATGGGTGAAGAACACATGGTGTTGTCGACTCAAATTGAGGCTGCCTCACAAGTCGGTGATCTCCTATTATGTTGTTGTTAAGCTCTAGGTATTGCTAAACTGTATCATAGCTTCACTCCTAATTGGTGATTCGTGTGCTACAAAGGATTTGTCATCGTGTTGTTATTGCTATAGGGAAGAAGGCCTTATTTAAGTTGGAATTTGTCTGGCCTCAATGAAATTGAAGATCATATTTCTTTATCACTGTGAGCAACAAAGTTGTGGTTGTTTGCGTCTAATTTGCCTCCTGGTTCAAGTGTGAGAGTTGCTGGATTGGAATTATCATGTTGAAAAGTGTGTCGATTGAAGAGTAAAAGGTAATCTTTAATTTAGTATGTTATGAAGTAGGACGTGTTACCTTTATTGTCGATGTTGTAGTTGATTGTTGATTATTTGTTGTGAATAAGTTAGGTTTAGTGTGGATTGATTTAATTTGATACTGTAAGGAAATTCTATTTACAGTATATATGTGGTTTATGAAATGGATTAAGATCGATTTAGATCCAAATTCCTATAGCATATATGATAGCGGTTGTGTATGTTGTATTCTATAGTTGGGACCTTGATTCAAGATAGGTTAATGGATGTGAAGACTATTGACATAGCCTACTTATCAGGTGGGTAATTTCCTACCCTGGTCAGGTAGATGTAATTGAATTCAGATTTAGTCATAAATATGAGCATGTTAGGTGTTCATATTTTCTTGACCCTGCTCTTATTTATCTTATGCTTGATACTTGTCGTTAGCTATATTTACTCAAAGGTTGATATCACATTTTCCTTTATTATGATTTAGGGTTATAGATGTGATGTAAATAGGCCTAAATGTTTAGCAGGGTGTAGATGTTGGAGTACGGATGATAACCTGATTTATAAATTGGGTAAAGGTTCATCCGTGGGTATGTAATGCCATAAAGGTAGGATATATTCTAATACCCGTATATTACATACTTATTACCAACCATGTGTTGTGTAATGGGTAAGTGAAGGATGATTAATGTGTCGCTACGGACCGGTGGTCCCAGCTTGATATGATTAGTCGAGTACGACTCTCTATAGGATAGAGAGTGCGTTGATCAATTGAGTACTACTCTCTATAGGAAAGAGAGTTATGATTAGTTGAGTACGATTCTCTACAGGATAGAGAGTTCATCGATCAGTTAAGTACGACTCTTTACAGGATAGAGAGTGTATTGATTAGATGGGTATGACTCTCTGTTGAAAAGAGAGTCTATGGTAGATGTCTGTACGTGTGACAGTACATGTTAGGGCAATCTCTTGCCATGATAAGATTTTGATGTGTGTGGCAAAGGGTTTAAGTTAGGTTGTGATTATGATTTAATATGTGCGTTGGAGTATTGCAGGGCTTAGTAATTCGCACATGGAGTCTTGGCGGGTTCACCACTCACTACCTCGTGATTGAGTCGGAGAAGGAGCATTGCAGAGTCGTGCGCTTGATGCTGCCGAAGGACCGCCGGACGAGATGACTTGAAGCGAAGCCAAGGAAGCAGACTTCGGAGGCAAGAGACGCGAAGGAGCATTGCAGAGTCGTGCGCCTGATGCTGCCGAGGGACGTAGTCGCGAACGAAGAGAGCTTCGGCGAGGGACTTCGAGTGAGATGAGAGAATGAGTGAATTGTAAGTAGCCCATTAGGTGAACTTGGCTGAATGGCTAAGTGTCAGATGACTTTTCCCGACATCAGTCGACTGCCATGGAATGACAGTCGACTGCTCTGAGTCGAATGCGGTTCGACTGGTATCCGACTGATGGGTTTATGCCAAGTAGTCGACTGCTATGGAATGACAGTCGACTGCCAGAGGATGTCGCGGGCACAAAACTGCTCGTAGCCGACTGGGCATTCAACTGATTAGGTCCATCAGTCGACTGGCAAGTGTTCCGTTGGACTACAACGGTCGAGATCCGACGTGTTAGGAGGCCGTTGTAGTGGCGGCAGTCGACTGCCAAGGGCAGCAGTCGACTCGTGGCGGCCAACGGGAAGAAATCATCCCTCTCTATAAAAAGAGAGGGTGTGGGCTTTTGGATGGAAAATGCTTATGCTCTAAGTGATCATCCAAGTGCTCTACAAGATTCAAACTCCTTCTCTTAGCTTTCTTTCACATCTTTGTAAAAGAAGGAGTATCTTTAAGTTGTAAGGGTTACCTCCACCTAGCTTAGTGCAAAGGAGAGACCGATAGTGATTTGGTTGTGGAGTGATTCACCGAGGACGAATCAGGGACCGTGGATTAGCGGCGTAGCCGTGAACCACGTTATATTTCATGTTAACATTGTTTGTATTTCTCTTTGTTTATTTTCTTGTCTTTATTAGTATTCCTCTTGCGCTAACAATTGTCTAGATGAGCAAATTCCACCATCCAACGATAAAGGGCTATTCACCCCCCTCTAGTCGGCCGATCGATCCCCTACAAGTGGTATCAGAGCCAAGGAAAGCTTGTCGAGGACTAACCGCCACAACAAGCACATTCAAGAATGGCCGGCTCAAATATTCATCACTTGAAAGTTAGAATTCTCTTGGTGGAAAAAGAGAATGGACGTATTTTTTGAGACCGATTTTGAAATTCTTTTGATTATGGAAAACGGTTTCGAATTGCCTAGGAATGAAGAAGGGGAGCTATTGGAGAAATCAAGATGGAGTAAAAGACAAAGAGATGAGTACATGGCGAATTCAAAGGCCAAGCACCACCTCTACAATGTACTCCCCCAACAAGAAGTGAATAGGATAGGGGAGTGTGCTAGCACCAAGGAAATGTGGGAGAAACTAATAGAAATTCATGAAGGCACATCCGAGGTGAAACTAGCAAGGAGAGATGTCTTTCGCTCCCAATTATCCAACATCAAACTCGAAAAGGAAGAGAAGGTAAAATCCCTACACTCTAGATTTAAGGAAATTCTAACCGGCTTGACAAGTGTAGGTGAAAGGCTCTCCAACCGGGATATGGTAATGAAGGTCATAGATGTCTTTCCCTGGTCCTCAAGATGGAGCTCCATGGTGGACTCATTTTACATCTCCAAGAACTTAGAAGTGAGTACCTTGGAGGAGTTCTTCTCAACAATGGAGCTCCACGAAACAAGGCTTGAAGGAATAGTTGAAGAGCCTAGAATTCAACCTTCAAGAGGAGTAGCATTTTTGGCCAACAAGGGAAAGAAGAAGATGGAGATCCCCTCCTCCTCTGATGAAGCATCCTCATCTTCCTCCATGGATAGCACGGAAGAAGCCTATATGGTAAGGAGGGTACGGCATGCTTTAAAAGGTTTTCAATATAATAAATCTAATGATAGGAAGAGAAGACCAAGGGGAAAGGTCATTTGTTACAATTTCCAAGGAGAGGGACACATAAGGGACAATTGTCCCCTCTTGAACAAAAGCAAGGAGGAGAAGAGAAAGAAGGAAGAAAAGAAGAAGAAGGGGAGCAAGAAGAAAAAGGAAGAAGAAAAGAAGGCCAAAGAAAAAGGGAAGGCCAAGGCATTCAAAGCAAAGGCATGGGATGATCCTTCTTCCTCATCATCTTCATCATCATCATAAGAGGAGAATGCTTTTGTCACAAATTTGGCATTGATGGCTTTTGACGACTTGGATTGCTCCTCCTCCGAAAATGAAGTATCAAGCTCAAGTGGAGAGAGCTCAAGTGAAGGGGGAGCCTCCTCTACATCCTCATCATCGGAAGAGGATTTGGTAAGTGAGGTAACGAATCTACCCCCTAAGCAAATAATGTCTATTATTTCTAGCCTCACTAGGGATTTATTTAGAGAAAAGAAGAAAAATAAAACCATGCTTGATCAAATTAAAGATTTAGAGCAAAAATTAGAAAAAGCATGTTTTAATGATGATGATGATGATGCATGCTCACATGATAACTATATGCCATTTAATGTTCGTGATGCATGTATGGATGAAAATAGGGCTTTAAGGGAAAAGGTAGACTATTTGACCAAAGCCCTAGAAAAGTTTACTATTGGCTCAAATACATTGAATATGATAATTGGGAGCCAAAGGGCAAGCTTCAATAAGAAAGGCCTAGGTTATAAAGAAAAGAAAAATGAAACGACCTATAAATGCCTAATAGCTAGGGGTCAAGAAAAGAAGAAGGTAATTGCTAGAAAATGGATCCCTATGGAATTTTTAGTGAACCAATAGGAAAGAACTTATTTTGGGTTCCAAAATCCATCTTAAAGGGTTAGGAAAACCCTAGGATAGTCAACGATATACAATTTACCTATATCATATATTGGTTGACTTAGGATGGCGGGACATAATTTTTGAAATAGTGTTAGGTGATGATAATGTGCCTATAAATAGATATTAATGCTTAAGTCATGATAGTTAATGAAATTGCTAAGTATGTTTGCAATCATGATTTATGATCTTGATATTTGGCACATAGTCATGGGCTTTAAGGGTATAAATTATATTTTAGGTGATATTTGCTTATTACCATTATGAAATACCTAATGCATGATAACAATTTGATGAATACATGTGTTTCATGATCATAATGTAAAATTAAGTCATATACATCTTTATGATCATGTGGATTGTTAGGATGATACTTAACCTTGATAGAATTGCATGAAAATAATGGTTAAGTACATACAAATACCTTTAGGATACATCTCACACTCACCATAGGCTACCTTGATTGAAAACTTAGCATGAGTGAGATGTTAGGATGATACAAATGTCCACTAGTGCCTATGGCATTTAGATGGTCATTTAAAGTATCAAAATATAAATAATAGACCAATCATGGGGAAGACTTATGTTTAATTCATAGACATATTGCCCAAAGATCATAGTTGGATATTTCATATGTTTTCAAAACAATTTCTTACTTTAAAATCCATGTATTCATGTTTTGAAACAATCCAAAGCAAGACTAGGTGTTAAAATGGATACTAACATGCTCAAAAACTAGTGGTTTTTAAAGCTTTTGGATTTTTAGCAAATCTCGGAAAATATAATGATTTTTCATGAAAAACTATTTTTCATTGATAAATATACTTAAAAGAAATGTGTTTCCCAAATTTCACTATTTTTTGAATTTTTTGGAATTTATAATGCATTTATGAAATTAAATCGAAAATTAGAATTTGAATTCATTGTTGATCATTTATATCGATAGCGATCATTGCTCATCTGAAGAACAGCCCAACAATTTCTGATACATGGTTTTAAGGCATGTTTTTGGTTATGTTTCTCTCTAGACTTGATGCCATGATATATAAACTTGTTTTTAATCTTTTTGATGGTGTCAAATGGGGAGAAAACTATATGTTTAAGTAAGGGGGAACATATTTAGGGGGAGTTTCATGTATTAAGGGGGAGAGTTACTAATCATGTTTATTTACATGCTTTCCTTTCTTAATGTTTTATCAAATGTTTTTACCTAACTTAAACGGATTGCCACACATCAAAAAGGGGGAGATTGTTAGGGCAATCTCTTGCCATGATAAGGTATTGATGTGTGTGGCAAAGGGTTTAAGTTAGGTTGTGATTATGATTTGATATGTGCGTTGGAGTCTTGCAGGGCTTAGTAATTCGCACATGGAGTCTTGGCGGGTTCACCACTCACTACCTCGTGATTGAGTCGGAGAAGGAGCATTGTAGAGTCGTGCGCTTGATGCTGCCGAGGGACCGCCGAACGAGATGACTTGAAGCAAAGCCAAGGAAGCAGACTTCGGAGGAAAGAGACACAAAGGAGAATTGCATAGTCATGCTCCTAATGCTGCCAAGGGACGTGGCCGCGAACGAAGAGAGCTTCGGCGAGGGACTTCGAGTGAGATGAGAGAATGAGTGAATTGTAAGTAACTCATTAGGTGAACTTGGCCGAATGGCTAAGTGTCGGATGAGTTTTCCCAACATCAGTCGACTGCAATGGAATGGCAGTCGACTGCTCTTAGTCGAATGCGGTTCGACTGGTATCCGACTGATGGGTTTATGCCCGGCCGATCGCTATGGAATGACGATCGCCGGAGGATGTCGCGAGCAGTACGAACCGCTCGTAGTCGGATCGAAGTCGACTAAGCGATCGACTACGGAGGCGGCGATCGATTAGGTCCATCAGTCGACTGGCAAGTGTTCTGTTGGATTACAATGGTCGGGATCCGACGTGTTCGGAGGCCGTTGTAGTGGCGGCAGTCGACTGCCAAGGGCAGCAGTCGACTGGTGGCGGCCAACGGGAAGAAATCATCTCTCTCTATAAAAAGAGAGGGTGTGGGCTTTTGGATGGAAAATGCTTATGCTCTAAGTGATCATCCAAGTGCTCTAAAGATTCAAACTCCTTCTCTTAGCTTTCTTTCACATCTTTGTAAAAGAAGGAGTATCTTTAAGTTGTAAGGGTTACCTCCACCTAGCTTAGTGCAAAGGAGAGATCGATAGTGATTTGGTTGCGAAGTGATTCACCGAGGAATAATCGGGGACCGTGGATTAGTGGCGTAGCTGTGAACCACGTTATATTTTGTGTTAGCATTGTTTGTATTTCTCTCTGTTTATTTTCTTGTCTTTATTAGTATTCCTCTTACGCTAACAATTGTCTAGACGAGCAAATTCCACCAACCAACGACAAATGGCTATTCACCCCCCTCTAGTCGGCCGATCGATCCCCTACAGTACATTCATGTCATTTGAATGCATTCTGACGACATTGTCTCCCTTGGGGTTGAGAGAGTCATCAGTCATCTTGCCTCCCAGGTTACTCCCCGAGGAGTAACTGGTGTGAGGGCAGAGCATTTGTTGTGCCACACTCTACCACTATAGATGGTGGTAGTTTGAGTTGCGTGCAGTTCTCCTGGGTGCTTGGCACTCGATCACTCATTGGTAGTGTCAGTCGATGTGGCGAGCAGCAGGGACTCCGATTGTGAAGCGAGCTCTTTACACTCATATGCTACTTTATCATACTACCCACTCGGCCACTCTAGAGCAGTGGTTGGTGTTGAGTTGGGAAAGTTGTCATGTCGTGCAACCTAGGCCACACTGGGGTCGTGGTAGCAAGTAGGGGTGCGCAGGCTTAACCATGCATGCTGCATTGTCGTATCTTATGGCATTTTTGCATATTACCATATATATACATATATACATGGATGGTTGTGATATATATATATATATATATATATATATATATATAGATGCAGTATATATATATATGCTTATTGTGATGTTGCATTTGATTGTATTGTGCTTGCTGCATTTAGTTGTACATCATATTCATGCATGCTTCTTTCATTTGTTATACGGTTGTGTCGGATACTTGTATATTTGTTGGACAGACCATTAGATACCTTGACCTGTATCATGAGTAGATTGTGAGTAGTATTACTCTTCCTATTATATATGTTGATATATTCTCAGGTTTGATCAGAGTAGCGTAGCAGACTTTCAGGTATGTCTGTGTTATACATTGTTTATTTGGTTAGACGGTATATGCATGTATTTATATACTGTGTTGTTATACCTGTTGTACCTCTAGATTATGTTGTGAATTACATGTGATATTTCATATATATACATGTTTTTCTATTGCCTGCTGAGTTTTACTCACCGCCACAGACCCTGGGTTTTTCTGTCGCCCAGGTAACAAGTAGCCGACTTCGTGATGGACTTGGAGCACCGCTGGCTGACATTGTCTCATCTCAACTCCGAGAGTCCGGGTTTTTTATTGGTTTTCCGTATGTCTTGTTATGTATTCTAAGTTTTCATGGTGTTATGTGTTATGTGATGTACGCACATGTTGGTGCGGGTTTTGTCAAGGTTTTCTTTATGTTTTGGTGTTAGTCATACTGGTATGCATGGTGTGTGGTTGTATTGTATATGTGTGGTTATGGGAATGTCATTGTATTAGTTTTCGTTGTGTTTCATTATGTTGTTTTGTTTATATATATATATATATATATATATATATATATATATATATATATATATATATATATATATATATATATATATATGTTGTTGTTGTTGTTGTGGCCAACGGGCCTTGTATTAACCCAAAATGTTGCAACATACAGGGGAGATGTCGTCCGTTTTCTTCTTGGCATGGCATGCTCTCGGAGCGTGACAAATTTAGTGGTATCAGAGCCCTAGGTTCTGCGATGTCATACAATGTTGTTTTTGTGTCGAGTCTTGGATTCTCGGGAGTTGATTTATTCGGTTTTGGTTTTCTTAGATGTGATTGACTGCGGCCTGAGCTCCAAGCAGAACGAAGTAAGTATTCCTGATGACTTATTTTCTAGTTGGATACTTATCTAGACATGATTAACAAGTGTATACAGTTAGATATATTATACCTGTGCATACATGTAGTAGAGGTCGTCCACCGAGGCGACCAACCGGAGTTGCTGATAGGGTTTATACTTCCCGTTTTGTTGGCTATGCTTTTAGTGTATATAACAGGGAATAACCTGTAGTTTGTTGGTTATTGTTCGTAACCGTGGTATGAGTTGACCCCGAAAATGACCTGTTGAGTCTGTTAGTCTTGAACCTGTGTCGAAAAGGTGATTTACCTTTGAGAGCCGACTGATACCGAGTCAGAAAATAGGGGTCAAGTCATCACATTTATTGTAAAAAAACAAATCAAAGACTATAGTCTTAGGGATTTTCACTAACGGTACTAGTCAGATCATTACCTGATGGGTAATGGATAAGACAAGTAGGTTATTGTTAATGCAGATAGTGGAAGGCTAGTTTGCATTGTTGCATAGGGATTTTTATCCCTGAGTTGTGCCTACCCTGAGTTTGTTGGGGATTTGACGCCGCTAGAGGGGGGGGTGAATAGCATTGTGACCGTACGAAGATGGAATTCATTCGCGATCGTCTCTACAAAACTCGTTATGTGCAACGGAATAGAAATAATAAAAGCAATAACGAAATACAACAATCACGAATACAAGGATATAACGTGGTTCAGAACCGAACGGTTCCTACTCCACGGATCGAGCTCTAAAGAGCCCTAGTGATGCACACGCACTCACTAATCAATAATAACTCCTTCTCGGAACAATCCGGAGGCGGAGAAATCTCGTACAAGGATTACACTAAGTAATACACAAGATACAAGCAAATACAAGTAAGAAATACAATGCAAGTAAAGGAAAAATAACTTTACAAGAACTTTAGATTGCTTGATCTTTGATTGCCTTGAACTAGCTTTGAAGGACTGGAAAGCACCAACTTCCCCCTTCAATTTCGCCCAAGAAAATCGCTGCTAAAACCCTCATTCCGAGCTGCCTTTATAACCTACGTCGGGCTGGATTTCCACCTATCAGTCGACTGCCATAAGTCACCAGTCGACTGATGACACTGTTGTCGTGAGACAACGGATCGATCCACGCTAGAAAAACTCCAACGGATCTCTTGGCAGTCGACTGCCAACATTGGCGCGATCGCTAACGCGCGCCGTAATCGATCGGCCGTCGCTACGGGCGTTCTGCTCGACACTAGGCGGCGATCGGCTGCCATCCCTTAGCGATCATTGCGAGCTATCGATCGCTCCCATGAGCGATCACGCAGAGCAATCCAGCTCTAACACGGCAGTCGAACTCAAGTCGACTCACGGCAGTCGAACCGGCCATAATGCCGCGTTGGATCGCCAACCTCAAGAATGAGGTTTTAACCCAAATATGGTGCCCCCATACTTGCTAGACCACCCTTAGCCTAGACCTAAGCCTTCTAGCCACCTCCATCAGCCTCACGCCTCTCGGATCCCTCCAAGTCATCCATGACTTGTTCATCCATCGCGCTAGCTTCTAGGTGCTTCCATCGGCTATGTCATGCTAACGGTGTCTACACCGCCAAGGCACATTGGACTTACGCCGCCAAGACTCCGCTTGGACTTTATGCCGCCAACCATTGGACTTATGCTGCCAAGACTCCCGCTTGGACTTTACGCTGCCAATATCAAATCCTTGGACTTCTCAAATGCCAAGACTCAAGCTTGGACTTTCCCTTGCCAACCCATGTTGGACTTTTCATGCCAAGACCATGCTTGGACTTTCCTTGCCAACCCATGTTGGACTTTACATTGCCAAGACCCATGCTTGGACTTTTACATTGCCAAGACCCATGCTTGGACTTTTCCTTGCCAACCCATGTTGGACTTTTCCTTTGCCAACCCATGTTGGACTTTCCATTTGCCAAGACCCATGCTTGGACTTTCCCATAATCACATGGTCAACCCTAGTCAACCATCAAAGTCAATTATAACCTGGGTCGATTGTATAAACAATCTCCCCAACATATTAACCGACATCAATGTCCAACATCAATGTCAATCCATTTTGTCAAATCCCTTTGTCAAACATCAAAACATCACTCGAGTCAAACTCGAGTCTGGTCAATCGTGACCTGGGCCGATTGCACCAACAGAGTTGTGCGTACTGTGTTGTATAACTTTGAAAGTACTTTTGAGTACTTAACTCGTGTTATATATAGGAAGTAGAGTTATTTGCATACCATTATCGGGATCAAGTTGGTTTTTGGTGATAAATATAGAAAATAAACTTCGGGAAATAATATATCAATTGATCTTGGTTTAGTGATGTTGAAAGAGAGTATTTCCCCATGTCACTTTTAGTGACACATTGTAAGGAATTCTTGAGCTTCAAGTAGGGTGTGTTGGAATGTATACTGAAAGCCTAGCTCTTTTTGTATGAACATTTTTATTTTGAAATAAGAATCACATGATCATTGTTTGCACTTTATATTTATTATATGTGTGCATATTGTCTAATACTTTACATTGTAGATAACAAGGTGCTTGGTGTTGTTGGGTTTCCGGCACCGCGGCGTGTGTGTGTTCGATCATGTTCCGTAAACATGAGCACAGCGGAAGCAATTAAAAATAATAAATCTATATTTATTACAACACACACAACACACGCATGCTATTACAACAAGTGTAGACATAACCGTAAATTAAAATTTGCAATAAAAGAAATTATCTACGTTATACCTTTCGTATGACGTGTAGCGGGAACGGCATCAACCGGAACGATCCTCGTAAGAATCGTCTCTATCCGTATCCACGCCGAGCTCCTCGGGATGACTTCGCTAAGTCACGAGCTTCGTCTTCGTGCGGGTTACTAGCCTCGTGTTGAAGACGACGTGATCGAGAGATGATCACGATCCGAATCCAAATTCGGATCCTAAAACGAGTTCTCAAAACTCGCTTCTCCGGAGAGGTATTCGTCAACCAATTGACGAATCCTTCGTCCTCCACCTCAGAGGATTACCGGAGATCAAATCCCCGGTAAGTTAGCTGCTGTCGGAGCACTAACCGTCGTCCAAACGACGCTCCGACAACAAAGAAACAAGCTGTCCAGAAAAACTGGACAGCTTTTGGTGGAGGAATAGAGGCCGGCCAAGGAGAGATGGAAGCTCACCTTATCACCGAACCTAGAGGAGATCCCCGGAGGGTCGCCGGAGGTTCACCGGCTGAAGCTTGGTCGCCGGCAACAAGTTGGACGGCGGCACAAGAGGTTGGGCGGCTGCACACTAGGGTTGGCGCCGAAAACCTCCTTCAAGGGGTGGGCGGCAACTCCAAGGGCTAGGGTTTTGATTAGGGCTTAATTATCCATTAAGCCCTCTTTTATAGAGAACTAATTCTCTTAATGGTTAATAGATCATATCCATAAATCCCGTTAACCCGCTCCATTAAGATAAGTTAAAATAAACCAAACCATGATGGTTTATTTTAAGTTAAAACGAACCGAACCAACCTTTGGTTCATTCGTTTAATATAAACCAAACCCTTTGGTTTATTCTCATCCATTGGATTAGAACCAAACCATTTTGGTCCATCCATTATGTCTTCATAAGACACGGCCCATCCACGCTTCCATTGTGACTGAAACAGTTTCATGCTCGCTTTATGTTTGGTCCAACCAAACATAGTTTCTCTCGGTCTGAGAATCCCATTCTCAAGCTCGTTTTAAATCCTTTGGATTACACTCGTTGTGCGTGTGACCAAATAGGTTCTCGGTTTATGTTGGCCGTCTATAATTAACCATTAATTATAGAACGATCATGAGTGGCACCTAGTAGTACATCATTATCCCCAATTAATCGAAAAGATCAACGGTTGATCCAGAACTATTTCTGAAACCCTTCAGTAGCTCGAATGAATCGTGCCCCATTCCCTTCACTCATCTTATACCCACTTGGTTCAGGACATGGTCTATAGTGTCAGTCCCCACTAGGCTGACTACGTCACACCTAGCCCAAGTATCATTTCCTCGTCCTACGGATTCTTGTTACTCCACATGTATCGAAGAGTACCTTACTCTAAACATGTAATGCTTTGGCCAAAGACTTTAGTAACAATTCGACGAGAGGCCATGGGCATACATCTCCTCGCAAGAAGTGGTGAATCCTTTATAGGCTATTCAAACACCTTCGATCACTTCGACTTACACCCAATCATCCCGGGTCCACATCTCCTTAGAGATGTTTGCTTAAGATGTCAAAGCATAAGTCTCCATGATCAAGATGACTTGAATACCGCAAGTCAAAGGAACATCGCACTTAAGCCACAGTAAGAACTTCATTGACATATCTATATATGCAGAGAACCATATGAAGTCTTACGGCTGGTCACTCCAATGAACTAGTTACCATAACTAGCATCCACGATTAACTCCGGACATCACTATGTTTCCAGCCAGTGAGAATCAGCTGCTTGGATACACCAAGGAGTATACCTCATGCTAGTCTCGACAGAATTGATGGTGTCCAAATCCATCAATTCATCGACTAGGGATAATTTCGATACATCACAATTACACATGTAGAGATACTCACTAGTTGTGATCCAATCACAAATTCTCTCATGCTGTGAATCGTATCGTGGGCATTCAGTAAATGAGTTTAAGATCCAATCAAATACATAAAACATGTATACTCAAATAGTGAATCTTCATTTATCATATAAATGGTTCATACATAAGGCGATTGCCTTAGGACATCTCTCATATATTACTAACAGACTCCCACTTGGCCTAATGCCAATCGCTACGGTATCCAATACCATAAGCTCTAACATGACCCTCAAACTTATTTTGAGGTAATGCCTTAGTCAAAGGATCCGCTAAGTTCCTTTCAGTGGAAATTTTCTCGATTTGTATTTCGTTCCTACTGATGATCTCTGTGATAAGATGATAGCGGCGAAGCACATGTTTGGATCATTGATGAGACTACATCAAGTTCGGAGATGAACTTCTTGATCCAAATCCCTTCCTTCTTTGCCGAAGGCTGCAATGTATTCTGCCTTAGTGGCAGAATCCACTATAGTGTCAAGCTTGGAACCTTTCCAACTTATTGCGCCTCCATTCCAGGTGAATACATACCCAGACAAAGACTTGGAATCATCCTTATCTGTCTGGAGCTGGCATCCGTATACCCACGTATCACCATGCACCCTTCTCCATATATTAGGAACACATCCTTATTTCTTCTCAAGTACTTAAGGATCGTCTTAACAGCCACCCAATAATCCATTCCTGGATCAGACTGGTATCTGCTCGTGACACTCAGAGCATACGATACATCGGGCCTCGTACATAACATAGCATACATGATAGATCCTATTGCGGATGCATAGGGAATCTTACTCATGCAAATCCTCTCGTCTTCTGTGCGCGGACACATAGACTTTGAAAGGTGTATCCCATGCCTGATGGGTAGGAAACCTTTCTTGGGTTCCGACATGCTAAACCTCTTTAGCACTCGGTCTATATATGTAGACTGCGAAAGACCAAGCAACCGTTTCGATCTATCTTTATAGATCTTAATCCCGATGATGTAGGTTGCTTCTCCCAGGTCTTTCATGGAGAATGTCTTGGATAACCAAACTTTAACTAACTGTAAGATTGAAACATCGTTTCCTATAAGTAGTATGTCATCGACATACAATACTAGGAATACGACTGCACTCCCACTAACCTTCTTGTACACACAAGGTTCGTCTGGATTTTGTGAGAAATCAAACCTTTTGATTGTCTCATCAAAACGGATATTCCAGCTCCTAGATGCTTGCTTCAATCCATAAATGGATCGTCGCAATTTGCATACCTTGGTTTTATCAACCTATGCGAAACCCTCAGGCTGTATCATATACACGTCCTCGAGCAGGTTTCCATTAAGGAAAGCTGTTTTCACATCCATCTTCCATATCTCATAATCATAATGAGCCGCTATGGCCAGGAGCATCCGAATGGATTTAAGC
Organism: Wurfbainia villosa; assembly: GCA_025175895.1. Lineage (NCBI taxonomy): Eukaryota > Viridiplantae > Streptophyta > Magnoliopsida > Zingiberales > Zingiberaceae > Wurfbainia > Wurfbainia villosa. The sequence goes on from CM046008.1 coordinate 68,030,640, forward strand.
ATAGCTACAGGCAAATAGGTTTCGTCATAATCAACACCTTGTTTTTGACGATATCCTTTCGCCACCAATCTAGCCTTATAGGTAATCACATTACCATCCATGTCGGTTTTCTTCTTGAAAACCCACTTGCACCCTATAGGCTTTATCCCTTCAGGTGGGTCAACCAAGTTCCAAACTTGATTTTCATACATGGAATCCATTTCCGACTTCATGGCACCAAGCCACTTATCCCTTTCTGAATTTGTCAGCACTTCTTCATAACTGGTAGGCTCCTCATCATCAATGAGTAACACGTCGTTCGATTCGCTTACGAGAAATCCATATCTCTCAGGAATATTGCGTGTTCTACCAGATCTACGAAGATGTGGTGTTACAATAGGTCCAGCCGATTGCTCATCACTATGAGTTATTGGCTGTTGTGCTTCACCAGGTATCTCATTAATGTCTATTTGAGTCTCTCGAGCCTCCTCGGGATCGACGACACTCCCACTGTTTTCTTGCAAGAGAAACTCTTTCTCTAGAAACACAGCATGCCTTGAAACAAACTCCTTTTGTTCCACAGGATGATAGAATTGGTAATCCCTAGTTTCTTTAGGGTATCCAATAAATAGACATTTATCAGACTTAGCATCCAATTTGTCTGATACAGTCCGCTTCACATAAGCAGGACAACCCCATATCTTCAAGTAAGATACATGAGGTTTCTTACTATTCCATATCTCATATGGAGTAGTTGAGACTACCTTGGTAGGCATTCTGTTTAACAAGTAAACAGCTGTCTGAAGTGCATAGCCCCAAAAGGACTTGGGAAGAGTTGCATGATTCATCATTGACCTGACCATGTCCAACAAGGTCCGGTTACGCCTCTCAGATACACCATTATGCTGTGGTGTATAGGACGGAGTCCATTGAGACAATATACCATTGTCTCTTAGATAATCAAGAAACTCTTGACTTAAGTATTCACCACCTCGATCCGATCAAAGTATTTTAATACTCTTATCATGTTGTTTCTCTACTTTATTTTTGAATTCTTTGAACCTTTCAAAGGCTTCAGACTTGTGTTTCATCAAGAACACATACCCAAACCGTGAGTGATCATCGGTGAAGGTAATGAAGTAGCTATAGCCTCCTAATGCTTGAGTTGACATAGGTCCACATACATCAGTATGTACTAGACCTAGTAACTCTCCCACTCGTTCACCTTTTCCTGTAAAAGGTAACTTAGTCATCTTGCCTTTTAAGCATGATTCGCATGTATCGTATGAATCCAATTCAAACGATTCCAGAATTCCACATCGGTGTAATTCGGACATGCATTTCTTGCTTATATGGCCAAGACAACAATGCCACATATAGGAGTCTATTTGATTATCCTTTTGAGCACGCGTGTTGCTCGCTTCGATATTGAAAATGTCACTGGATACGTCCAACGTATAAACACCATTGCTTAAAGTTCCAGTCCCATAAAGAACTCCATTCAAAGTTATGTAACAACAATTGTTACTAAAAGTCAAATGGTACCCATTTCTATTTAAACACGAAATAGAAATGATGTTCTTTATCAACGAAGGAACATAAAAGCAATTGTCCAGTTCTAAGACAAGTCCTACAGGGAGTTCCAACAAATACGTTCCGATGGCGAGTGCAGCAACCGTTGCTCCATTCCCAACACGTAAATTTGACTCTCCCCTTGACGAGTCTTCTTCTATTCCTTAGCCCATGTATGTCATATATGTGAGCCACACCCAGTATCGAATACCCAAGTGTCTGAGGAAATAGAATGACAATCAATAAAGAAGATTTCTGAAGAAGATGGGGCATCCGATGCCTTATCCTTCTTCACGGACTCAAGATAAATCTTGTACTTTCTTCGCAAATGGCTCTCCTTGCCATAATGATGGCAAGTTTCCTTTTGTGCTAGTTCTACCTTCTTAGCCCTTCTCTTCTTTCCCTTCTGCTGTTCCTTTGACTTCCTCTTAGAACCTTTCTTCGAGGAATCAACTAACAGCACCGTCCCCTGCTCATGCTTCTCAGAAGACTCCACAGTCTTCAACATATTGAGCAGTACCACAGATGAACCTCCTAGCATCTCAGAGGTGAAGAGGAGCTTTGAGACTTCGAACCTTTCAAATCTCACTTGCTCATCAACCAACTCACAAAGATGAAGGACTACGAAATGAGCATCCATATGCTCATGCTTCTTTCGTAGCTTGGGTTCCATCGTGGCTAGCATGATGCAACTCATTTGTTCAGAATCACTCACATGTTTCTGATAGGCCAACAATTGGTCCAGAGTTGCATCGTCACTAGGACGGGCGGGAAGAGGCGCTTCGAGGACATTTGCAAGCTTTTCAACCTTGAGAACAATTCTCAAGCTTCTAAGCCAGTCCATGAAGCTCGGCCCAGTCAATTTATTCAAATCCAAAATGGAACGCAAATTCAAAGACATCATGATCAAGAGATTAACCTAGAAATACAAAACGAGCATATATGAGAAAGATGATTTAAAATGCATCCACATACATTTACAAAATCCCATTCATTTTTCGAATTCAAAAACCCTTAAAATCACTTCGGGAGATCGTAGGTCCATCTCCGAATGGGCTGATATCCATCATAGATAAGAACAACCTTGGAGTGAGTCCAACAAGCCATTCTTAGCTATGATGGTGGGTATCAAGTATACCGATTACATATCATGTATATGTAAGTATCACAATGTGCTATCAACTAATTGAATGTTTACACATACATTGGGTTGTTAACACATTAACAAGTATGCATCATATGCATAGCACCCAACTTCACCTCTCTTCACATCGACCTTGGAGTGAGTCCAACAAATCGATGCTCCAAGTTAAAGCCGACCCATAAATCGCGAAATAGTTTTAATATGGTTAGAGCGCATTCAACCAATTAGTCAGGCTTGGAGTGAGTCCAACAACCCAAACTAACGATTGACCTCTGACTCTTACCATATTAGAGGTAAACTATTGCAATGATTTGAACATGTTCAGGTTCGAGCCGGGCTTGGAGTGAGTCCAACAACTCAAACAAGAAACAGAACTCTGGTTCTAACCATATTAATGGAAGGTGTAGGCTTTAATATTGAGTTAGGGTTTTATGTCTCATCCTCTTTGCATGCAAATAACTATTATCTACATGGCATGGCATACATGGCATACATCTACATGTCACGACACGCATGGCATAATGTTATGCATCTAATGCAATTACATGACATACAATTATGTCATGTATATAATTTCCTTATATGTCATAACTATTTATGAAAATAAAATATGTTTAAGATTTGATTCTCCAAATCAAATCATAATTAAATTAGGAAACAAATTTCCAAATCTAATCACATATTTTATTCATGGAATTATTTGATTAAGGAAAATCTATTTAGGAAACCAATTTCCTAAATCATTAAAACTACTTATGGAAATAAAATATTTTAAGATTTGATTTCCCAAATCAAATCATGATTAAATTAGGAAACAAATTTCCAGAATCTAATCAAATATTTTATTTATGGAAAATATCAATTTCCATAAATACTTCCAACTTTCCAAAAGTGGAAGATTTCCATAAATACTTTTAGACTTTCCAAAATTGAAAAATTTCCATAAATACTTCTAAATTTCCAAAATTTAGAAAATTTCCAGAAATACATTATGACTATTGCAAAACCATTTTACGATTATGTCGAAACATAACCTGGGCTCTGATACCACTGTTGGGTTTCCGGCACCGCGGCGTGTGTGTGTTCGATCATGTTTCGTAAACATGAGCACAGCGGAAGCAATTAAAAATAATAAATCTATATTTATTACAACACACACAACACACGCATGCTATTACAACAAGTGTAGACATAACCGTAAATTAAAATTTGCAATAAAAGTAATTATCTATGTTATACCTTTCGTATGACGTGTAGCGGGAACGACATCAACCGGAACGATCCTCATAAGAATCGTCTCTATCCGTATCCACGCCGAGCTCCTCGGGATGACTTCGCTAAGTCACGAGCTTCGTCTTCGTACGGGTTACTAGCCTCGTGTTGAAGACAACGTGATCGAGAGATGATCACGATCCGAATCCAAATTCGGATCCTAAAATGAGTTCTCAAAACTCGCTTCTCCGGAGAGGTATTCGTCAACCAATTGACGAATCCTTCGTCCTCCACCTCAGAGGATTACCGGAGATCAAATCCCCGGTAAGTTAGCCGCTGTCGGAGCACTAACCGTCGTCCAAACGACGCTCCGACAACAAAGAAACAAGCTGTCCAGAAAAACTGGACAGCTTTGGGTGGAGGAATAGAGGCCGGCCAAGGAGAGATGGAAGCTCACCTTATCACCGAACCTAGAGGAGATCACCGGAGGGTCGCCGGAGGTTCACCGGCTGAAGCTTGGTTGCCGGCAACAAGTTGGACGGCGGCACAAGAGGTTGGGCGGCTGCACACTAGGGTTGGCGCCGAAAACCTCCTTCAAGGGGTGGGCGGCAACTCCAAGGGCTAGGGTTTTGATTAGGGCTTAATTATCCATTAAGCCCTCTTTTATAGAGAACTAATTCTCTTAATGGTTAATGGATCATATCCATAAAGCCCGTTAACCCGCTCCATTAAGATAAGTTAAAATAAACCAAACCATGATGGTTTATTTTAAGTTAAAACGAACCGAACCAACCTTTGGTTCATTCGTTTAATATAAACCAAACCCTTTGGTTTATTCTCATCCATTGGATTAGAACCAAACCATTTTGGTCCATCCATTATGTCTTCATAAGACACGGCCCATCCATGCTTCCATTGCGACTGAAACAGTTTCATGCTCGCTTTATGTTTGGTCCAACCAAACATAGTTTCTCTCGGTCTGAGAATCCCATTCTCAAGCTCGTTTTAAATCCTTTGGATTACACTCGTTGTGCGTGTGACCAAATAGGTTCTCGGTTTATGTTGGCCGTCTATAATTAACCATTAATTATAGAACGATCATGAGTGGCACCTAGTAGTACATCATGATCCCCAATTAACCGAAAAGATCAACGGTTGATCCAGAACTATTTCTGAAACCCTTCAGTAGCTCGAATGAATCATGCCCCATTCCCTTCACTCATCTTATACCCACTTGGTTCAGGACATGGTCTATAGTGTCAGTCCCCACTAGGCTGACTACGTCACACCTAGCCCAAGTATCATTTCCTCATCCTACGGATTCTAGTTACTCCACATGTATCGAAGAGTACCTTACTCTAAACTTGTAATGCTTTGGCCAAAGACTTTAGTAACAATCCGACGAGAGGCCATGGGTATACATCTCCTCGCAAGGAGTGGTGAATCCTTTATAGGCTATTCAAACACCTTCGATCACTTCGACTTATACCCAATCATCCCGGGTCCACATCTCCTTAGAGATGTTTGCTTAAGATGTCAAAGCATAAGTCTCCATGATAGAGATGACTTGAATACCGCAAGTCAAAGGAACATCGCACTTAAGCCACAGTAAGAACTTCATTGACATATCTATATATGCAGAGAACCATATGAAGTCTTACGGCTGGTCACTCCAATGAACTAGTTACCATAACTAGCATCCACGATTAACTCGGACATCACTATGTCTCGGCCCGGTGAGAATCGGTGCTTGGATACACCAAGGTATACCTCGTGCTAGTCTCGGCGAATTGATGGTGTCCAAATCCATCAATTCATCGACTAGGGATAATTCCGATACATCACAATTACACATGTAGAGATACTCACTAGTTGTGATCCAATCACAAATTCTCTCATGCTGTGAATCGTATCGTGGGCATTCAATAAATGAGTTTAAGATCCAATCAAATACATAAAACATGTATACTCAAATAGTGAATCTTCATTTATCATATAAATGGTTCATACATAAGGCGATTGCCTTAGGACATCTCTCATATATTACTAACAAGTGTGGCACAGAAGATCATGTTATCAGTCCCTTGTAGAATATAAGTAGAGGCTCACAACCAAGATGGTTTTGGAAAAACCATTGGCATGGTTGTAGTGTATCTTGGTATTGTTTTGTCTTGAACATAGAGTTACACTAGTACACTTAGGTGTATTAAGCAGGACCGACATAGAGGTGATTCAATTTAAGGCTGACTACATAATTGAATCGGACCTCGGATATTATGTTGTACATGATCTTAATCCCCATATAATAACAGGCACATGTACTTAGTATTTATTTCTTTGATTTACCAAAGGGTGAGATTTATATCGATTAAATCAATATGCCCGGTAAGTTGGGAAATGATATTATTTATATGGTGTGTCGTTAATTATAGGAGGAAATCGTGTCCTACATATTAGGTTGACGATGTCCCCTTGAGGAGGTCATAAGGTTCATCATGTAAACCCTACAGGTTGACTTAGTCAACATGATGATAAGGTTGAGTGGTACTACTCGAGGAGTTGGATGTTAATTGATTGATGGTCAGTAAATCAATTAATTGACAGACATTCGATATCTTAAACACGGGGAGATGGATGTACGAACAATGTATGGATCCCATATTAATTTATGAGGGTTGCTGAGGTAATTCAATGATGATCCTCTAGTGGAATGGAACATCATTGATGGATCAATTTTGTGTGGTTCCGATCCATCGGGTGGCCAAGATCCAACTCCTCCTCATGGTCCCTTTCGTAGCCTAATATAATCCTCATGAATCCTAGATCCAATGATGGAAAACAAAACTCTAGATCCGACGGTGGAGATTAAATCTCTAGATCTGATGGTTGAGATTAAATCTCTAGATCCGACGGTGGAGATTAAATCCCTAGAACCGACGATGGAGATTAAATCTCTAGATCCGACAGTTGAGATTAAATCTCTAGATCCGACGGTTGAGATTAAATCCCTAGATCCGACGGTGGAGATTAAATCTCTAGATCCGACGGTTGAGATTAAATCTCTAGATCCGACGGTTGAGATTAAATCCCTAGAACCAACGGTGGAGATTAAAACAAGGCTTAAGCCCAACTCTATAAAAGGGGGCTTAAGGTGGGCGGCAAGAAGTTGTTGGTTGGTTTTGGAGATTAGGGTTTTGCCTATCATAAGCTTGGGCAGCAAGAAGCCCTAAGTAGATTAGGGTTTGGTTGGGCGGCTAGGGTTTGGAAATTAGAGTGTGTTAGTAATATATGAGAGATGTCCTAATGCAATCGCCTTATGTATGAACCATTTATATGATAAATGAAGATTCACTATTTGAGTATACATGTTTCATGTATTTGATTGGATATTAAACTCATTTACTAAATGTCCATGATACGATTCACAGCATGAGAGAATTTGTGATTGGATCACAACTAGTGAGTATCTCTACATGTGTAATTGTGATGTATCGGAATTATCCCTAGTCGATGAATTGATGGATTTGGACACCATCGATTTTGTCGAGACTAGCATGAGGTATACTCCTTGGTGTATCCAAGCAGCTGATTCTCACTGGCTGGAGACATTATGATGTCCGGAGTTGATCGTGGATGCTAGTTATGGTAACTAGTTCATTGGAGTGACCAGCCGTAAGACTTCATATGGTTCTCTGCATATATAGATATGTCAATGAAGTTCTTACTGTAGCTTAAGTGCGATGTTCCTTTGACTTGCGATATTCAAGTCATCTTGACCATGGAGACTTATGCTTTGACATCTTAAGAAAACATCTCCAAGGAGATGTGGACCCGGGATGATTGGGTATAAGTCGAAGTGATCGAAGGTGTTTGAATAGCCTATAAAGGATTCACCACTCATTGCGAGGAGATGTATACCCATGGTCTCTCGTCGGATTGTTACTAAAGTCTTTGGCCAAAGCATTACATGTTAAGAGTAAGGTACTCTTCGATACATGTGCAGTAACTAGAATCCGTAGGACGAGGAAATGATACTTGTGTTGGATCGATAGGATCGCTAGAGGGGGGGTGAATAGTAATAGAAATTTTTCTTTCGAATTCGTTTCAAGACAAATATACGCAGCGGAAAAATAAACAAAAATAAAAGACAATAGACACAAAGGTTTTACTTGGTTCGTAGCCGAAGGCTACTACTCCAAGGCCCTAGTGGTCCTTGACCACGTACGGAGGGTAATCTACTAAAAAAACTCCTCCTCGTTGGAGGTAGGAGTTAGATGGATACACAAAATGAAAAAAGCTCAAGGTAGAGGGACACTTCCCCTCTCCTTGATATGATTTAAAGCTTGAAAAGAAGAACAACTTATAAACTGAATTATAATTCAAACTTTTCGTTACCGACGACTTCAAAGGTTGGAGGTTGAAGCTCTAGTCGTCATCTCGGCAGCTCTTCGTCGTAGGGATGTCGGAGAGTCGGAGCGTATCGGAAACACTTGGAAGCTTTTTAATTGATGAAAAACCCTAGGACAAGCCCTCCTTTTATAGCCTTTAAGCCCCTCATCGAATGAGTCTTCAACCAATAGGAATTGGGCACAAAACCTCCTTGAAATGGGGTGATAAGCCTTGACTCCTCGAATCTGATCATTGACCATCAGTCGACTGATGGCCATCATCAGTCGACTGATGGCAGCATCAGTCGAGTGCTGACCTTTGGCAGTCGACTGTTTGACGGCAATCGAGTCCTCCAAGCTGGCAGTCGACTGATGCTAGCTGCAGGGCAAAGTTAGCTCAAAGAAAACATTATTTCGACGGCCTTCGACCGTCCGATCTCGAACTGGACCATCGATGGGATGTCTCTGGTCGGATCTATGCTTAAGATCATCCCCGTAAGGAGGATACGACCTCACTTACGCTCTCACACACGAGATTGCCTCGATACTTACGTGTTGCTTTTTCTTCCGGCCTTCCACTAGATTCCTTCGGCTCCCTCCGAAGTCACTCGAGTGTCGCCCGACCACCGCGACTTCCTCCGGGTGTCGCTAGCCTTTAGCTCCATCTATATCAATCTTCTGCACACTCGATTCAGCTCGTGAGATAACGATATGAGCTTAACTTTGTATCGTTTGCTATAATCAAAACTCAGGTTCGACTTAGGTGCCTACTGCACCAACAACTTGGGCTAGGTGTGACGTAGTCATCCTAGTGGGGACTGACACTATAGACCATGTCCTGAACCAAGTGGGTATAAGATGAGTGAAGGGAATGGGGCACGATTCATTCGAGCTGCTGAAGGGTTTCAGAAATAGTTCTGTATCAACCGTTGATCTTTTCGGTTAATTGGGGATCATGATGTACTACTAGGTGCCACTCATGATCGTTCTATAATTAATGGTTAATTATAGACGGCCAACATAAATCGAGAACCTATTTGGTCACACGCACAACGAGCGTAATCCGAAGGATTTAAAACGAGCTTGAGAATGGGATTCTCAGACCGAGAGAAACTAGGTTTGGTTGGACCAAACAAGAAGCGAGCATGAAATCGTTTTAGTCGCAATGGAAGCGTGGATGAGCTATGTCTTATGAAGACATAATGGATGAACCAAAATGGTTTGGTTCTAATCCAATGGATGAGAATAAACCAAAGGGTTTGGTTTATTTTAAACGAATGAACCAAAAGTTGGTTCGGTTCGTTTTAACTTAAAATAAACCATCATGGTTTGGTTTATTTTAACTTATATTAATGGAGCGGGTTAACGGGCCTTATAGTTATGATCCAATAACCATTAAGAGAATTAGTTCTCTATAAAAGAGGGCTTAAGGGTTTGTTAAGCCCTAATCCAAAAACCCTAGCTTGTGGTTGCCGCCCACCTCTCCATCGTCTCCTTGGATTTTCGGCGCCAACCCTAGGTTGCCGCCCAGCCCCTTGTGCCGCCGTCCAACTCCTTGCCGGCATCCAAGCTTCAGCCGGTCATCCTCCGGCGACCCTCCGGTGATCTTCCTAGGCTTCGGCGATAAGGTGAGCACTTGGCTTCCCTTGGTTGGCCGGCGCCTACTCCTCCACCAAAGCTGTCCAGTTTTCTGGACAGCTTGTTCTTCTCTCGTCGGAGCGTCATTTGGACGACGGTTAGAGCTCCGACAGTGCCTAACTTACCGGGAATTTGATCTCCGGTAATCCTCTGAGGTGGAGGACGAAGGATTCGTCAAACGGTTGACGAATACCTCTCCGGAGAAGCGAGTTTTGAGGACTCGGTTTTGGATCCGAATTTGGATTCGGATCGTGATCATCTCTCGATCACGTCGTCTTCAACACGAGGCTAGTAACCCGTACGAAGACGAAGCTCGTGACTTAGCGAAGTCATCCCGAGGATACTCGGCGTGGATACGGATTGAGACGATTCTAGCGAGGATCGTTCTGGTCGATGTCGTTCCCGCTACACGTGATAAGAAAGATATAACGTAGTTAAATTTCCTTTTATTGCAAATTTAAATTTACGGTTATGTCTACACATGTTGTACTATGCATGAGTGTGATGTGTGTGTTATAATAAATATAGATTTATTATTTTTATTGCTTCCGCTGTGCACATATTTCCGAAACATGATCGAACACACACTCGCCGCGGTGCCGGAAACCCAACAGTGGTATCAGAGCCCAGGTTGTGTTTCGACATAATCATAAAATGGTTTTGCGATAGTCATAATGTTATTTCTGGAAATTTTCTAATTTTGGAAATTTAGAAGTATTTATGGAAATTTTTCAATTTTGGAAAGTCTAGAAGTATTTATGGAAATCTTCCACTTTTGGAAAGTTGGAAGTATTTATGGAAATTGATATTTTTCATAAATAAAATATTTGATTAGATTCTGGAAATTTGTTTTCTAATTTAATCATGATTTGATTTGGGAAATCAAATCTTAAAATATTTTATTTCCATAAGTAGTCTTGATGATTTAGAAAATTGGTTTCCTAAATTGACTTTCCTTAATCAACTATTTCCATAAATAAAATATGTGATTAGATTTGGAAATTTGTTTCCTAATTTAATCATGATTTGATTTGGAGAATCAAATCTTAAACATATTTTATTTCCATAAATAGTTATGACATATAAGAAAATTATATACATGACATAATTGTATGCCATGTAATTGCATTAGATGCATATCATTATGTCATGCGTGTCGTGACATGTAGATGTGTGTCATGTATGTCATGCCATGTAGATAATAGTTATTTGCATGCAAAGAGGATGAGACATAAAAACCCTTACTCAATATTAAAGCCTACACCTTCCATTAATATGGTTAGAACCAGAGTTCCATTTCTTGTTTGGGTTGTTGGACTCTCTCCAAGCCCGGCTCGAACCCGAACATGTTCAAACCATGGAATAGTTTAATACTAATATGGTAAGAGTCAGAGGTCAATCGTTAGCTTTGGTTGTTGGACTCTCTCCAAGCTGAGCTAATTGGTTGAATGCGCTCTAACCATATTAAAACTATTTCTCGATTAATGGGTTGGCTTTAACCTGGAGCATCGGCTTGTTGGACTCTCTCCAAGGTCGATGTAAAGGGAGGTAAAGTTGGGTGCTATGCATATGATGCATACTTGTTAATGTGTTAACAACCCGATGTATGTGTGAACATTCAATAAGTTGATAGCACATTGTGATAGTTGCATATACGTGATATGCAATCGGTATAGTTGATACCTACCGTCGTAGTTATGAATGGCTTGTTGGACTCTCTCCAAGGTTGTTCATATCTATGATGGATATCAGCCCATTCGGAGATGGACCTACGATCTCCCGAAGTGATTTTGGGGTTTTTGAAATTCAAAAATGAATGGGATTTATAAATGTATATTGATGCATTTTAAAATCATTTTCTCATATATGCTCATTTTGTATTTCTAAAATTGATCATGATGTCTTTGAATTTGCGTTCCATTTTGGATTCGAATAAATTGACTGGGCCGAACTTCTTGGACTGCTTAGAAACTTGAGAATTGTTCTCAAGGTGAAAAGCTTGCGTATGTCCTCGAAGCGCCTCTTCCCGCCTATCCTAGTGACGATGCAACTCCGGACCAATTGTTGGTCTATTAGAAACATGTGGTGATTACAGGCCCGACAAGTGTTGCATCATTACTAGCATGATGGAACCAAACTAGCTGACGCATGAGCATATGGATGCTCATATCGTAGTCCTTCATCTTTGTGAGTTGTTTGATAAGCAAGTGAGATTCGAAAGGTTCAAAGTCTCCAAGCTCCTCTTCACCTCTGAGATACAAGAAGGTTCATCTGTGGTACTGCTAAACATCTTTGAGCTATCGGAGCCTTACGAAGCATGGCGAGGGCGGTGTTGTTAGTTGATTCCTCGAAGAAAGGTTCTAAGAGGGAGTCAAAGGAACAACAGAAGGGGAAGAAGAAAAAGGCTAAAAAGGCAGAACCAGCTCAAAAGGGCACTTGCCATCATTATGGCAAGTAGGGCCATTGGTGAAGAAATTGCAAGATTTATCTTTAGTCCGTGAAGAAGAATAAGGCATAAGATGCTCCATCTTTTTCATATATCTTCGTTATTGATTGACATTCTATTTCCTCAGACACTTGGGTATTAGATACTGGGTGTGGCTCACATATATGTAATAACATACATGGGCTAAGGAATAGAAGAAGACTCGTCAAGGGAGAGTCAAATTTACGTGTTGGGAATGGAGCAAAAGTTGCTGCACTCGCCATCGGAACGTATTTATTGAAACTCCCTGCAGGACTTGTCTTAGAACTGGACAATTTCTTTTATGTTCCTTCGTTGATAAAAAACATCATTTCTATTTCTTGTTTAAATAGAAATGGGTACCATTTGACTTTTAGTAACAATTGTTGTTACATAACTTTGAATGGAGTTCTTTATGGGATTGGAACTTTAAGCAATGGTGTTTATACGTTGGACGTATCCAGTGATATTTTCAATATCGAAGTGAGCAACAAGCGTGCTCGAAAGGATAATCAATTAGACTCCTACATGTGGCATTGTCGTCTTGGCCATGTAAGCAAGAAACACATGTCCGAATTACACCGATGTGGAATTCTGGAATCGTTTGAATTGGATTCATACGATACATGCGAATCATGCTTAAAAGGCAAGATGACTAAGTTACCTTTTACTGGAAAAGGTGAACGAGTGGGAGAGTTGCTAGGCCTAATACATAGTGATGTATGTGGACCTATGTCAACTCATGCTTTAGGAGGCTATAGCCACTTCAATACCTTCACCAATGATCACTCACGGTTTGGGTATGTGTTCTTGATGAAACACAAGTCTGAAACCTTTGAAAGGTTCAAAGAATTCAGAAATGAAGTAGAGAAACAACATGACAAGAGTATTAAAATACTTCGATCGGATCGAGGTGGTGAATACTTAAGTCAAGAGTTTCTTGATTATCTAAGAGACAATGGTATATTGTCTCAATGGACTCCGCCGTATACACCACAGCATAATGGTGTATCTGAGAGGCGTAACCGGACCTTGTTGGACATGGTCAGGTCAATGATAAATCATGCGAATCTTCCCAAGTCCTTTTGGGGCTATGCACTTCAGACAGCTGTTTACTTGTTAAATAGAATGCCAACCAAGGTAGTCTCTACTACTCCATATGAGATATGGAATGGTAAGAAACCTCATGTATCTTACTTGAAGATATGGGGTTGTCCTGCTTATGTGAAGTGGGACGATTTAAAAATTGGATGCTAAGTCTGATAAATGTCTATTTATTGGATACCCTAAGGAAACAAGGGGTTACCAATTCTATCATCCTGTGGAACAAAAGGTGTTTGTTTTAAGGCATGCTGTGTTTCTAGAGAAAGAGTTTCTCTTGCAAGAAAACAGTGGGAGTGTCGTCGAGCTTGAGGAGGCTCGAGAGACTCAAATAGACATTGATGAGATACCTGGTGAAGCACAACAGCCGACAACTCATAGTGATGAGCAATCGGCTGGACCTATTGTTGTTAGTAATATATGAGAGATGTCCTAAGGCAATCGCCTTATGTATGAACCATTTATATGATAAATGAAAATTCACTATTTGAGTATACATGTTTTATGTATTTGATTGGATCTTAAACTTATTTACTGAATGTCCACGATACGATTCACAGCATGAGAGAATTTGTGATTGGATCACAACTAGTGAGTATCTCTACATGTGTAATTGTGATGTATCGAAATTATCCCTAGTCGATGAATTGATGGATTTGGACACCATCAATTTTGTCGAGACTAGCACGAGGTATACTCCTTGGTGTATCCAAGCGGTGATTCTCCTTTATTTGGAGACATTGTTATGTCCGAGTTAATCGTGGATGCTAGTTATGGTAACTAGTTCATTGGAGTGACCAGTAGTAAGACTTCATATGGTTCTCTGCATATATAGATATGTCAATGAAGTTCTTACTGTGGCTTAAGTGCGATGTTCCTTTGACTTGCGGTATTCAAGTCATCTTGATCATGGAGACTTATGCTTTGACATCTTAAGCAAACATCTCTAAGGAGATGTGGACCCGAGATGATTGGGTATAAGTCGAAGTGATCGAAGGTGTTTGAATAGCCTATAAAGGATTCACCACTCCTTGCGAGGAGATGTATACCCATGGCCTCTCGTCGGATTGTTACTAAAGTCTTTGGCCAAAGCATTACATGTTTAGAGTAAAGTACTCTTCGATACATGTGGAGTAACTAGAATCCGTAGGACGAGGAAATGATACTTGGGCTAGGTGTGACGTAGTCAGCCTAGTGGGGACTGACACAATAGACCATTTCCTGAACCAAGTGGGTATAAGATGAGTGAAGGGAATGGGGCACGATTCATTTGAGCTACTGAAGGGTTTCAGAAATAGTTCTGGATCAACCGTTGATCTTTTCGGTTAATTGGGGATCATGATGTACTACTAGGTGCCACTCATGATCGTTCTATAATTAATGGTTAATTATAGACGGCCAACATAAACCGAGAACCTATTTGGTCACACGCTGCGAGTGTAATCCAAAGGATTTAAAACGAGCTTGAGAATGGGATTCTCAGACCGAGAGAAACTATGTTTGGTTGGACCAAACATAAAGCGAGCATGAAATTGTTTCAGTCGCAATGGAAGCGTGGATGAGCCGTGTCTTATGAAGACATAATGGATGGACCAAAATGGTTTGGTTCTAATCCAATGGATGAGAATAAACCAAAGGGTTTGGTTTATTTTAAATGAATGAACCAAAAGTTGGTTCGGTTCGTTTTAACTTAAAATAAACCATCATGGTTTGGTTTATTTTAACTTATCTTAATGGAGCGGGTTAACGGGCTTTATGGATATGATCAATTAACCATTAAGAGAATTAGTTCTCTATAAAATAGGGCTTAAACCCTAATCCAAAACCCTAATCTATTTTGGCCGCCCAACCTAGTTGCGCCCACCCTTGGTGATTTGGCGCCCAACTACAATGCCGCCGCCCAGCTTTGTGCCGCCGTCCAAGACCCTTGCCGGCGTCCAAGCTCCATCCGGTGAACCTCCGGCGACCCTCCGGTGATCTCCTATAGGTTCGGCATCAAGGTGAGCTTTTTCTCTCCTTGTTTTGGCCGGCGCCTACTCCTCCACCAAGCTGTCCAGTTTTCTGGACAGCTTCTCCTCCTCTAGTCGGAGCGTCGTTTGGACGACGGTTAGTGCTCCGACAGTGGCTAACTTACCGGGGATTTGATCTCCGGTAATCCTCTGAGGTGGGGGACGAAGGATTCGTCAATTGGTTGACGAATACCTCTCCGGAGAAGCGAGTTTTGAGAACTCGTTTTAGGATCCGAATTTGGATTCGGATCGTGATCATCTCTCGATCACGTCGTCTTCAACACGAGGCTAGTAACCCGTACGAAGACGAAGCTCGTGACTTAGCGAAGTCATCCCGAGGAGCTCGGCGTGGATACGGATAGAGACGATTCTTACGAGGATCGTTCCGGTTGATGCCGTTCCCGCTACACGTCATACGAAAGGTATAACGTAGATAATTTCTTTTATTGCAAATTTTAATTTACAGTTATGTCTACACTTGTTGTAATAGCATGCGTGTGTTGTGTGTGTTGTAATAAATATAGATTTATTATTTTTAATTGCTTCCGCTGTGCTCATGTTTACGAAACATGAACGAACACACCTGCCTTGTGGTCAGGAAACCCTTGATGGTATCAAGCCCGAGTTGTGTTTCGACATAATCATAAAATGGTTTTGCGATAGTCATAATGTTATTTCTGGAAATTTTCTAATTTTGGAAATTTAGAAGTATTTATGGAAATTTTTCAATTTTGGAAAGTCTAGAAGTATTTATGGAAATCTTCCACTTTTGGAAAGTTGGAAGTATTTATGGAAATTGATATTTTCCATAAATAAAATATTTGATTAGATTCTGGAAATTTGTTTCCTAATTTAATCATGATTTGATTTGGAAATCAAATCTTAAAATATTTTATTTCCATAAGTAGTTTTAATGATTTAGGAAATTGGTTTCCTAAATAGATTTTCCTTAATCAAATATTTCCATGAATAAAATATGTGATTAGATTTGGAAATTTGTTTCCTAATTTAATTATGATTTGATTTGGAGAATCAAATCTTAAACATATTTTATTTCCATAAATAGTTATGACATATAAGGAAATTATATACATGACATAATTGTATGCCATGTAATTGCATTAGATGCATAACATTATGCCATGCGTGTCGTGACATGTAGATGTATGCCATGTATGCCATGCCATGTAGATAATAGTTATTTGCATGCAAAGAGGATGAGACATAAAACCCTTAATCAATATTAAAGCATACAACTTCCATTATTATGGTTAGAAAATTAGTTCTGTTTCCTGTTTGGGTTGTTGGACTCTCTCAAGCCCTCGAACTGAATATGTTCAAAACCATGGAATAGTTTAATACTAATATGGTAAGAGTCGAGAGGTCAATCGTTAGCTTTGGTTGTTGGACTCTCTCAAGCTAGGCTAATTGGTTGAATGCTCTAACCATATTAAAACT
The DNA here is from genome assembly GCA_025175895.1 of Wurfbainia villosa. Taxonomy (NCBI): domain Eukaryota; kingdom Viridiplantae; phylum Streptophyta; class Magnoliopsida; order Zingiberales; family Zingiberaceae; genus Wurfbainia; species Wurfbainia villosa. Next base: position 68,047,605 of record CM046008.1, read on the forward strand.
ATGTCTGATTAATGGGTTGGCTTTAACAGCATCGGCTTGTTGGACTCTCTCGAGTCGATGTAAAGGGAGGTGAAGTTGGGTGCTATGCATATGATGCATACTTGTTAATGTGTTAACAACCCGATGTATGTGTGAACATTCAATTAGTTGATAGCACATTGTGATAGTTGCATATACGGGATATGCAATCGGTATAGATGATACCTACCGTCGTAGTTATGAATGGCTTGTTGGACTCTCTAAAAGGTTGTTCATAACTATGATGGATATCACCACATTAGGAGATGGACCTACAATCTCGAAGTGATTTTGGGGTTTTGAAATTGAAAAATGAATGGGATTTATAAATGTATATTGATGCATTTTAAAATCATTTTCTCATATATGCTCGTTTTGTATTTCTAAGTTAATATAAATTGATCATGATGTCTTTGAATTTTCGTTCCATTTTGGATTCGAATAAATTGACTGGGCCTAACTTCCTGGACTGGCTTAGAAACCTGAGAATTGTTCTCAAGGTGAAAAGCTTGCATATGTCCTCGAAGCGCCTCTTCACTTGATCCTAGTGCGATGCAACTCTGGACCAATTGTTGGCCTATCGAAACATGTAGTGATTACGAACAAATGAGTTGCATCATGCTAGGCGATGGAACCCAAGCTCTGAAAGAAGCATGAGCATATGGATGCTCATATCGTAGTCCTTCATCTTTGTGAGTTGGTTGATGAGCAAGTGAGATTTGAAAGGTTGAAGTCTCAAGCTCCTCTTCACCTCTGAGATGCTAGGAGGTTCATCTGTGGTACTGCTCAATATGCTGAAGACTGTGGAGTCTTCTGAGAAGCATGAGCAGGGGACGGTGCTGTTAGTTGATTCCTCGAAGAAAGGTTCTAAGAGAAGTCAAAGGAACAGCAGAAGGGAAAGAAGAGAAGGGCTAAGAAGGTAGAACTAGCACAAAGAAACTTGCCATCATTATGGCAAGGAGAGCCATTCTTGAAGAAAGTACAAGATTTATCTTGAGTCAGTGAAGAAGGATAAGGCATCGGATGCCCCATCTTCTTCAGAAATCTTCTTTATTGATTGTCATTCTATTTCCTCAGACACTTGGGTATTTGATACTGGGTGTGGCTCACATATATGTAATGACATACCTGGGCTAAGGAATAGAAGAAGACTCGTCAAGGGAGAGTCAAATTTACGTGTTGGGAATGGAGCAACGGTTGCTGCACTCGCCATCGGAACGTATTTGTTGGAACTCCCTGTAGGACTTGTCTTAGAACTGGACAATTGCTTTTATGTTCCTTCGTTGATAAAGAACATCATTTCTATTTCGTGTTTAAATAGAAATGGGTACCATTTGACTTTTAGTAACAATTGTTGTTACATAACTTTGAATGGAGTTCTTTATGGGACTGGAACTTTAAGCAATGGTGTTTATACGTTGGACGTATCCAGTGACATTTTCAATATCGAAGCGAGCAACACGCATGCTCGAAAGGATAATCAAATAAACTCCTATATGTGGCATTGTCGTCTTGGCCATATAAGCAAGAAATGCATGTCCGAATTACACCGATGTGGAATTCTGGAATCGTTTGAATTGGATTCTTACGATACATGCAAATCATGCTTAAAAGGCAAGATGACTAAGTTACCTTTTACAGGAAAAGGTGAACGAGTGGGAGAGTTACTAGGTCTAGTACATACTGATGTATGTGGACCTATGTCAACTCAAGCATTAGGAGGCTATAGCTACTTCATTACCTTCACCGATGATCACTCACGGTTTGGGTATGTGTTCTTGATGAAACACAAGTCTGAAGCCTTTGAAAGGTTCAAAGAATTCAGAAATGAAGTAGAGAAACAACATGACAAGAGTATTAAAATACTTCGATCGGATCGAGGTGGTAAATACTTAAGTCAAGAGTTTCTTGATTATCTAAGAGACAATGGCATATTGTCTCAATGGACTCCGCCCTATACGCCACAGCATAATGGTGTATCTGAGAGGCGTAACCGGACCTTGTTGGACATGGTCAGATCAATGATGAATCATGCAACTCTTCCCAAGTCCTTTTGGGGTTATGCACTTCAGACAACTGTTTACTTGTTAAACAGAATGCCTACCAAGGTAGTCTCAACTACTCCATATGAGATATGGAATGGTAAGAAACCTCATGTATCTTACTTAAAGATATGGGGTTGTCCTGCTTATGTGAAGCGGACTGTATCAAACAAATTGGATGCTAAGTCTGATAAATGTCTATTTATTGGATACCCTAAGGAAACTAGGGGTTACCAATTCTATCATCCTGTGGAACAAAAGGAATTTGTTTCAAGGCATGCTGTGTTTCTAGAGAAAGAGTTTCTCTTGCAAGAAAACAGTGGGAGTGTCGTCGAGCTTGAGGAGGCTCGAGAGACTCAAATAGACATTGATGAGATACCTGGTGAAGCACAACAGCCGACAACTCATAATGATGAGCAATCGGTTGGACCTATTGTAACACCACATCTTCGTAGATCTGGTAGAACACGCAATATTCCTGAGAGATATGGATTTCTCGTAAGCGAATCGAACGACGTGTTACTCATTGACGATGAGGAGCCTACCAGTTATGAAGAAGTGCTGACAAGTTCAGAAAGGGATAAGTGGCATGGTGCCATGAAGTCGGAAATGGATTCCATGTATGAAAACCAAGTTTGGAACTTGGTTGACCCACCTGAAGGGATAAAGCCTATAGGGTGCAAGTGGGTTTTCAAGAAGAAAACCGACATGGATGGTAATGTAATTACCTATAAGGCTAGATTGGTGGCAAAAGGATATCGTCAAAAACAAGGTGTTGATTATGATGAAACCTATTCGCCTATAGCTATGCTTAAATCCATTCGGATGCTCCTGGCCATAGCGGCTCATTATGATTATGAGATATGGCAGATGGATGTGAAAAATAGCTTTCCTTAATGGAAACCTGCTCGAGGACGTGTATATGATACAGCCTGAGGGTTTCACATCGGTTGATAAAACCAAGGTATGCAAATTGCGACGGTCCATTTATGGACTGAAGCAAGCATCCAGGAGCTGGAATATCCGTTTTGATGAGACAATCAAAAAGTTTGATTTCTCACAAAATCCAGACGAACCTTGTGTGTACAAGAAGGTTAGTGGGAGTGCAGTCGTATTCCTAGTATTGTATGTCGATGACATACTACTTATAGGAAACGATGTTTCAATCTTACAGTCAGTGAAGGTTTGGTTATCCAAGACATTCTCCATGAAAGACCTGGGAGAAGCAACCTACATCCTCGGGATTAAGATCTATAGGGATAGATCGAAACTGTTGCTTGGTCTTTCGCAGTCTACATATATAGACCGAGTGCTAAAGAGGTTTAGCATGTCGGAATCCAAGAATGGTTTACTACCCATCAGGCATGGGATACACCTTTCGAAGTCTCTGTGTCCGCGCACAGAAGACGAGAGGATTTGCATGAGTAAGATTCCCTATGCATCCGCAATAGGATCTATCATTTATGCTATGTTATGTACGAGGCCCGATGTATCGTATGCTCTGAGTGTCACGAGCAGATACCAGTCTGATCCAGGAATGGATCATTGGGTGACTGTTAAGACGATCCTTAAGTACTTAAGAAGAACTAAGGATGCGTTCCTAATATATGGAGAAGGGTACATGGTGATACGTGGGTATACAGATGCCAGCTCCAGACAGACAAGGATGATTCCATGTCTTAGTCTGGGTATGTATTCACCTGGAATGGAGGCGCAATAAGCTGGAAAGGTTCCAAGCTTGACACTATAGCGGATTCTGCCACTAAGGCAGAATACATTGCCGCTTTGGAAGCAGCAAAGGAAGCGGTTTGGATCAAGAAGTTCATCTCTGAACTTGATGTGGTCTCATCGATGATCCAAACATGTGCTTCGCCGCTATCATCTTATCAGAGAGATCATCAGTAGGAACGAAATACAAATCGAGAAAATTCCCACTGAAAGGAACTTAGCGGATCCTTTGACTAAGGCATTACCTCAAAGTAAGTTTGATGGTCATGTTAGAGCTTATGGTATTGGATACCGTAGTGATTGGCATTAGGCCAAGTGGGAGTCTGTTAGTAATATATGAGAGATGTCCTAAGGCAATCGCCTTATGTATGAACCATTTATATGATAAATGAAGATTCACTATTTGAGTATACATGTTTTATGTATTTGATTGGATCTTAAACTCATTTCTTGAATGTCACGATACGATTCACGGCATGAGAGAATTTGTGATTGGATCACAACTAGTGAGTATCTCTACATGTGTAATTGTGATGTATCGGAATTATCCTAGTCGATGAATTGATGGATTTGGACACCATCAATTACGCCGAGACTAGCAGGTATACTCCTTGGTGTATCCAAGCGGTGATTCTCCGTTTGGAGACATTGTGATGTCGAGTTAATCGTGGATGCTAGTTATGGTAACTAGTTCATTGGAGTGACGGTAGTAAGACTTCATATGGTTCTCTGCATATATAGATATGTCAATGAAGTTCTTCTGTGGCTTAAGTGCGATGTTCCTTTGACTTGCGGTATTCAAGTCATCTTGATCATGGAGACTTATGCTTTGACATCTTAAGCAAACATCTACGAGGAGATGTGGACCCGAGATGATTGGGTATAAGTCAAGTGATCGAAGGTGTTTGAATAGCCTATAAAGGATTCACCACTCCTTGCGAGGAGATGTATACCCATGGCCTCTCGTCGGATTGTTACTAAAGTCTTTGGCCAAAGCATTACATGTTTAGAGTAAAGTACTCTTCGATACATGTGGAGTAACTAGAATCCGTAGGACGAGGAAATGATACTTGGGCTAGGTGTGACGTAGTCAGCCTAGTGGAGACCGACACAATAGACCATGTCACGAACCAAGTGGGTATAAGATGAGTGAAGGGAATGGGGCACGATTCATTCGAGCTCTTTGAAGGGTTTGAAAATAGTTCGGATCATGTTGATCTTTTCGGTTAATTGGGGATCATGATGTACTACTAGGTGCCACTCATGATCGTTCTATAATTAATGGTTAATTATAGACGGCCAACATAAATCGGGAACCTATTTGGTCACACGCACAACGAGTGTAATCCAAAGGATTTAAAACGAGCTTGAGAATGGGATTCTCAGACCGAGAGAAACTATGTTTGGTTGGACCAAACATAAAGCGAGCATGAAATTGTTTCAGTCGCAATGGAAGCGTGGATGGGCCGTGTCTTATGAAGACATAATGGATGGACCAAAATGGTTTGGTTCTAATCCAATGGATGAGAATAAACCAAAGGGTTTGGTGTATTTTAAACGAATGAACCAAAAGTTGGTTCGGTTCGTTTTAACTTAAAATAAACCATCATGGTTTGGTTTATTTTAACTTATCTTAATGGAGCGGGTTAACGGGCTTTATGGATATGATCCATTAACCATTAAGAGAAGTAGTTCTCTATAAAATAGGGCTTAAACCCTAATCCAAAACCCTAATCTATTTTGGCCGCCCAACCTAGTTGCCGCCCAACCTAGTTGCCGCCCACCCTTGGTGATTTCGGCGCCCAACTACAAGCTGCCGCCGCCCAGCTTTGTGCCGCCGTCCAAGACCCTTGTCGGCGTCCAAGCTCCAGCCGGTGAACCTCCGGCGACCCTCCGGTGATCTCCTATAGGTTCGGCATCAAGGTGAGCTTTTTCTCTCCTTGTTTTGGCCGGCGCCTACTCCTCCACCAAGCTGTCCAGTTTTCTGGACAGCTTCTCCTCCTCTAGTCGGAGCATCGTTTGGACGACGGTTAGTGCTCCGACAGCGGCTAACTTACCGGGGATTTGATCTCCGGTAATCCTCTGAGGTGGGGGACGAAGGATTCGTCAATTCGTTGACGAATACCTCTCCGGAGAAGCGAGTTTTGAGAACTCGTTTTAGGATCCGAATTTGGATTCGGATCGTGATCATCTCTCGATCACGTCGTCTTCAACACGAGGCTAGTAACCCGTACGAAGACGAAGCTCGTGACTTAGCGAAGTCATCCCGAGGAGCTCGGCGTGGATACGGATAGAGACGATTCTTACGAGGATCGTTCCGGTTGATGCCGTTCCCGCTATACGTCATACGAAAGGTATAACGTAGATAATTTCTTTTATTGCAAATTTTAATTTACGGTTATGTCTACACTTGTTGTAATAGCATGTGTGTGTTGTGTGTGTTGTAATAAATATAGATTTATTTTTTTTAATTGCTTCCGCTGTGCTCATGTTTACGAAACATGATCGAACACACACACGCCGCGGTGCCGGAAACCCAACAATTGTAACACCACATCTTCATAGATCTGGTAGAACACGCAACATTCCTGAGAGATATGGATTCTCGTAAGTGAATCGAACGACGTGTTACTCATTGATGATGAGGAGCCTACCAGTTTTGAAGAAGTGTTGACAAGTTTAGAAAGGGATAAGTGGCTTGATGCCATGAAGTCGGAAATGGATTCCATGTATGAAAACCAAGTTTGGAACTTGGTTGACCCATGTGAAGGCATTAAGCCTATAGGGTGCAAGTGGGTTTTCAAGAAGAAAACCGACATGGATGGTAATGTGATTACCTATAAGGCTAGATTGGTGGCGAAAGGATATCGTCAAAAGCAAGGTGTTGATTATGACGAAACCTATTCGCCTGTAGCTATGCTTAAATCCATTCAGATGCTCCTGGCCATAGTGGCTCATTATGATTATGAGATATGGCAGATGGATGTGAAAACAACTTTCCTTAATGGAAACCTGCTCGAGGACGTGTATATGATACAGCCTGAGGGTTTCACATCGGTTGATAAAATCAAGGTATGCAAATTGCGATGGTCCATTTATGGATTGAAGCAAGCATCCAGGAGCTGGAATATCCGTTTTGATGAGACAATCAAAAGGTTTGATTTCTCACAAAATCCAGACGAACCTTGTGTGTACAAGAAGGTTAGTGGGAGTGCAGTCGTGTTCCTAGTATTGTATGTCGATGACATATTACATATAGGAAACGATGTGTCAATCTTACAGTCAGTTAAGGTTTGGTTATCCAAGACATTCTCCATGAAAGACCTGGGAGAAGCAACCTACATCCTCGGGATTAAGATCTATAGAGATAGATCGAAACGGTTGCTTGGACTTTCGCAGTCTACATATATAGACTGAGTGCTAAAGAGGTTTAGCATGTCGGAATCCAAGAAAGGTTTCTTTCTCATCAGGCATGCGGTACACCTTTCGAAGTCTATGTGTCCGCGCACATAAGACGAGAGGATTTGCATGAGTAAGATTCCCTATGCATCCGCAATATGATCTATCATGTATGCTATGTTATGTACGAGGCCCGATGTATCGTATGCTCTGAGTGTCACGAGTAGATACCAGTCTGATCCAGGAATGGATCATTGGGTGGCTGTCAAGACGATCCTTAAGTACTTAAGAAGAACTAAGGATGTGTTCCTAATATATGGAGAAGGGGACATGGTGATACGCGGGTATACGGATGCCAGCTTCCAGACAGACAAGGATGATTCCAGGTCTCAGTCCGGATACATGTTCACTTTGAATGGGGGTGCAGTGAGTTGGAAAAGTTCCAAACAAGACACTGTAGCGGATTCTACCACTGAGGCAGAATACATTGCAGCTTCGGAAGCAGCAAAGGAAGCGGTTTGGATCAAGAAGTTCATTTATGAACTTGGTGTGATTCCTGCCATTGTTAAAGCAATACCGGTCTACTGTGACAACAATGGAGCGATTGCATAGGCGAAAGAGCTGAGGTCTCATCAACAATCCAAACATGTGATTCGCCGCTATCATCTTATCAGAGAGTTCATCAGTAGGAACGAAATACAAATCGAGAAAATTCCCACTGAAAGGAACTTAGCGGATCCTTTGACTAAAGCATTACCTCAAAGTAAGTTTGAGGGTCATGTTAATGCTTATGGTATTGGATACCGTAGCGATTGACATTAGGCCAAGTGGGAGTCTGTTAGTAATATATGAGAGATGTCCTAAGGCAATCACCTTATGTATGAACCATTTATATGATAAATGAAGATTCACTATTTGAGTATACATGTTTCATGTATTTGATTGGATCTTAAACTCATTTACTGAATGTCCATGATACGATTCACAGCATGAGAGAATTTGTGATTGGATCACAACTAGTGAGTATCTCTACATGTGTAATTGTGATGTATCGGAATTATCCCTAGTCGATGAATTGATGGATTTGGACACCATCGATTTTGTCGAGACTAGCACGATGTATACTCCTTGGTGTATCCAAGCAGCTGATTCTCACTGGCTGGAGACATTGTGATGTCTGGAGTTGATCGTGGATGCTAGTTATGGTAACTAGTTCATTGGAGTGACCAACCGTAAGACTTCATATGGTTCTCTGCATATATAGATATGTCAATGAAGTTCTTACTGTAGCTTAAGTGCGATGTTCCTTTGACTTGCGGTATTCAAGTCATCTTGACCATGGTGACTTATGCTTTGACATCTTAAGCAAACATCTCCAAGGAGATGTGGACCCAGGATGATTGGGTATAAGTCGAAGTGATCGAAGGTGTTTGAATAGCCTATAAAGGATTCACCACTCCTTGCGAGGAGATGTATACCCATGGCCTCTCGTCGGATTGTTACTAAAGTCTTTGGCCAAAGCATTACATGTTAAGAGTAAGGTACTCTTCAATACATGTGCAGTAACTAGAATCCGTAGGACGAGGAAATGATACTTGGGCTAGGTGTGACGTAGTCAGCCTAGTGGGGACTGACACTATAAACCATGTCCTGAACCAAGTGGGTATAAGATGAGTGAAGGGAATGGGGCACGATTCATTCGAGCTGCTGAAGGGTTTCATAAATAGTTATGGATCAACCGTTGATCTGTTCGGTTAATTGGGGATCATGATATACTACTAGGTGCCACTCATGATCGTTCTATAATTAATGGTTAATTATAGACGACCAACATAAACCGAGAACCTATTTGGTCACCGCTGTGGCGTAATCCGAAGGATTTAAAAGCGAGCTTGAGAAGAAAGGATTCTCGAGAAACTAGGTTTGGTTGGACCAAACAAGAAGCGAGCATGAAATCATTTCAGTCGCAATGGAAGCGTGGATGGGCCGTGTCTTATGAAGACATAATGGATGAACCAAAATGGTTTGGTTCTAATCCAATGGATGAGAATAAACCAAAGGGTTTGGTTTATTTTAAACGAATGAACCAAAAGTTGGTTCGGTTCGTTTTAACTTAAAATAAACCATCATGGTTTGGTTTATTTTAACTTATATTAATGGAGTGGGTTAACGGGCCTTATGGTTATGATCCAATAACCATTAAGAGAATTAGTTCTCTATAAAAGAGGGCTTAAGGGTTTGTTAAGCCCTAATCCAAAAACCCTAGCTTGTGGTTGCCGCCCACCTCTCCATCCTCTCCTTGGATTTTCGGCGCCAACCCTAGGTTGCCGCCCAGCCCCTTGTGCCGCCGTCCAACTCCTTGCCGCCATCCAAGCTTCAGCCGGTCATCCTCCGGCGACCCTCCGGTGATCTTCCTAGGCTTCAGCGATAAGGTGAGCACTTGGCTTCCCTTGGTTGGCCGGCGCCTACTCCACCAAAGCTGTCCAGTTTTCTGGACAGCTTGTTCTTCTCTCGTCGGAGCGTCGTTTGGACGACGGTTAGAGCTCCGACATCGCCTAACTTACCGGGGATTCGATCTCCGATAATCCTCTGAGGTGCAGGATGAAGGATTCGTCAAACGGTTGACGAATACCTCTCCGGAGAAGCGAGTTTTGAGGACTCGGTTTTGGATCCGAATTTGGATTCGGATCGGGATCATCTCTCGATCACGTCGTCTTCAAAACGAGGCTAGTAACCCGTATGAAGACGAAGCTCGTGACTTAGCGAAGTCATCCCGAGGATACTCGGCGTGGATACGGATAGAGACGATTCTAGCGAGGATCGTTCCGTTTGATGCCGTTCCCGCTACACGTGATACGAAAGGTATAACGTAGTTAAATTTCCTTTTATTGCAAATTTAAATTTACGGTTATGTCTACACATGTTGTACTATGCATGCGTGTGATGTGTGTGTTATAATAAATATATATTTATTATTTTTATTGCTTCCGCTGTGCACATGTTTCCGAAACATGATCGAACACACACTCGCCGCGGTGTCGGAAACCCAACAAAGTGGGCGGCAACAATAGGTCTTCTTCCTAAGGTGTTGCCGGCTCCTATCTCTTTTCCCTCTACCTTGGTCGGCACTCAACCTATTCCTCTTCTCCTCTTCTTTTCCTCTTGGCCGGTGGCACAAAGGAGCTAGGGATTTTTCCCTTGTTTGGTTCCTTGGTTGGTCATCTTGTTCTCTTTATTCTTGGGGCCGGCGGCATCAATCCTTTGTGGCTTGGTGGTTGGCTCAAGCAAGAAGGGAAGGAGAGTTCTTCTTTCTTTTGATTGAAGAAGATCTAGGAAGCTTCAACTTGTGGAGGATCTTCGCCCACACGAAGTCTACAAGGAGGTTAGACATACGATAGAAGATCGAGAGGTATAAAAGTTTTACAAGTTTTATTATTGATCTTTGCATGTTCTTATTAATATGTTTGTATGTGTTGATTATACACGTCTACATCCATATGTATTTGTATAATCATGGTCCCCGAAGATAAACACAAAAATCAGCGATTCGTCCGTCGTCTCTTCCGCGGCTAACCGACTAGAAGAGTTTGGTTGCTTGAACAACTAGTTTGTTCAAGCGATCGCTCAAGTCGTTAGCACGATGACAAATTGGTTGAGCTTAGGAAACTCATCCCATCCGGATTAGTTTTCATTAGTGAAAATTTTAATCCGGGGACATGGGAGCCAACGAGCCTCCTAGCATGCCATCAAAATGGTATCAGAGCCACGGTTTTCGGTTTTGTGTGTTTTGGATTCGGTTACTTTCATGCACTTATCATATATTGTATATGCCGGATAATAGTAGGATGTGCGTAGGATAACTTTTTGGTTGCAGGCATAAGTTCCAACTATTATGGCTATATATGTGTGTATGTGATTGCATGTGTGTGTGATTGTATATTATTTGAATCCTCGGGGTTGACGAGGCTAAATTAATATTTAATTTTTGTAATTAAATACGACATTGTTTAGCCACTCATTTTAGTTTACTTTCGATCTAGATTATTTGTACACTCCTTCGTGGAGTATAGGATCGATGGATGTAAATTAAAATAGTTTATCTTGGCTCAAATCTCTTTGATGACTTGCGCACGGGAAGAGGTGGAGCGGACGAGGTGGCAACACGACGGGATGCATATTGGAGAACAATGCCATAATAGTTGGGAAAATTCTATTTTTTTCCATATTTATTGCTGATTTTTTTTATATGCATGTTGTGTGTGCTTGAAAATTCCTCACTGTCAATTTACTAAGTGGGAGAGGGACATTTTAATTAATTCCCGCGACCTCCATTACAATTTGACGTGTGATGCAACAAACTTGCGCGTCGGCTCTGAGTGCCTTCCTCCCCATCGGATGGGTTTGTTTGCGGATCACTAGGTGAAATAATGGTTATAGGAAATTATTTAGGAGCGTGTGTACTTCCCCATCGGTAAGGCACATAATCCGAGATAATTCCCTTAGTATCGTGTAATGGTGCACACTTAGATGCAAATAAAAAGTATCCTCCCCACCGGAGTCACTGCTTTTATTTGTAGGGCCAAAGAGGAACCAACTATTAATTTTATTTGTCAAAAAGTAAGGTTGATAAGATAATAAAATTAAAGGGTTAAACCTCCTCTTACAAATGTAGAATTCGTATACGTCCACACTATCGTGGCATGCGATATTCACGGTGTTGGTTGATTTCGAAATTTTATTGTTTGAGGAATCAATGATATTTAAAATCTAATATTTTGATCATTGTGATTCTTAGGTTTTTCAAATGGCTTTCAATCCACTTGCTGTGATATTGAAAGAAAATAAACTTACTGGAACAAATTATATTGATTGAAAAAGAAATTTGGATATTGTCTTAACTGTAGAGGAGTACAAATTTGTACTCTTCGAGGTCTGTCCTCCTAAGCCCACCGATGACTCTGATGAAAAGGAGAAAGAAAGTAATAAGAAAAGGATCAAGGCAGATGAGATGGCGCGGTGTTACATTTTGGCATCTATGTCAAATGTGTTAGGAATATTTGGAATGGCTAGAGGGGGGGTGAATAGCGTTTCTTCGTTTGTAAATGGAATTCGATCGTGATCGTCTCTACAAAACTCGTTATGCGCAGCGGAATAGAAATAATAAAAGCAATAACGAAAAGATACAATCACGAACACAAGGATATAACGTGGTTCGGAACCGAACGGTTCCTACTCCACGGATCGAGCTCTAAAGAGCCCTAGTGATGCACACGCACTCACTAATCACAAATACTCCTTTTCGACACAAGTCGGAGGTGGAGAAACCTCGTACAACAGTTTACAACAATAAACTAAGTAGATACAAGCAAATACAATGAGATACAATGCAATATAAGTAAAGAAAAAGCTTTACAAATGCCTTTTGATTGCTTGCTTGTTGATCGCTTGAACCGTGGTTGAAGACCCTGATTTGCAGCAGCAAATCGCCTCAAAAATGTCCAAGAAATCGCTTGCAAAAACCCTCCTGTCGAGCTCCTTTTATCCTTGCGCGCGACCTGGATTTCCGCCCATCAGTCGACTGCCATAAGTCACCAGTCGACTGATGTCACTGTTGTCGTGAGACAACGGGTCGATCCATGCTGAAAAAAATTCCAACGGATCTCTTGGCGATCGGCCGCGCGCGCGTCGTCGGCGGTCGGCTCTGGCGTTCTATGCTCGATCAAACTTAGTAGTCGTCTGCCAGGCCCTTGGCGATCAGCAAGATGAGGTTTTAACCCAAGTATGGTGCCCCCATACTTGCTAGACCACCCTTAGCCTAGACCTAAGCATTCTAGCCACCTCCATCAGCCTCACGCCTCTCGGATCCCTCCAAGTCATCCATGACTTGTTCATCCATCGCGCTAGCCTCCAGGTGCTTCCCTCGGCTATGTCATGCTAATGGTGTCTACACCGCCAAGGCACATTGGACTTACGCCGCCAAGACTCCGCTTGGACTTTACGCTGCCAATATCAATCCCCTTGGACTTCCCAAATGCCAAAACTCAAGCTTGGACTTTCCTTTGCCAACTCATGTTGGACTTTCCATGCCAAGACCCATGCTTGGACTTTCCATTTGCCAAGACCCATGCTTGGACTTCTCATTTGCCAAGACCCATGCTTGGACTTCTCATGCCAAGTACTCAAGACTTGGACTTTCCCAAATGCCAAGTACCCATGACTTGGACTTTCCATGCGCCAAGTGTCCCACTTGGACTTTTCATGCCAAGTACTCAAGACTTGGACTTTACCAAATGCCAAGTGTTCCACTTGGACTTTCCATGTCAAGTACCCATGACTTGGACTTTACCTTGCCAAGACCCATGCTTGGACTTTCCATTTGCCAAGACCCATGCTTGGACTTTCCAAAATCACATGGTCAAACCTAGTCAACCATTAAGGTCTTCCTCGAGTCAAACTCGAGTCCGGTCAAATATGACCTGGGTCGATTGCTCCAACAATCTCCCCAACATATTAACCGACATTAATGTCAAACATCAATGCCAAACCACTTTGTCAAATCCCTTTGTCAAACATCAAAACATCACTCGAGTCAAACTCGAGTCTGGTCAATCGTGACCTGGGCCGATTGCACCAACAATCTCCCCCTTTTTGATGTTTGACAAAAACCAAACAAATCATCTGAGTTAGACCACTAACTCAAATGCCTTACCAATTATCCCAAATTGGTAAACACTCTCCAAATGTTCTCCCCCAAACATTCTCCCCCTTTTTGACTAACATCAAAAAGGTTTTCTCTCCAAGGAGGTCAATGTCTCATGTCCCAATGAGATCTTACAATCTCCCCCTTGATCCAAAAATAAATACCTAGGATGCCTACCATCTTCCTAGTGATAATTCACATATCACTCAAGAGAGACAATCCTATACTCTCTCCCAATTTTCAAATTGGGTATCAAAAACCCATCAATTTTCCCAATTGATGATACTCTCCCAATAACTTCTCCTCTTCAAGGAGAAAAACACATCCATCATCCCAAGATGGATACCTCCCCCTAAAGGCTTGCTCCCCCTTGATCATTGCACCAACAATGTCCTTGGGAAGCCCCTAAGCCAATAGGAACTCTAAACCATCAAAATTAAGGTTCTAAGTTCAAACTTGAACTTTCCATACCCTAAATTTGATACTTTGACCTAACACTTCTCCTAATCCATATCCAATGGATTTTCACCCTTTATAATGCTTCCCAAAGCATATCCTAGGGTTAGAAGTGGTTAGGGACCTTTACCATGGCTGAAAATGGGCTAAACAAACCTTGTTAACCCGAAATCAGACCTGGCAGTCGACTCTGACGATGTCGATCATTGCCACTCACTCATCGATCGACTACCACAGGCGGATCGATAAGCTAAAATCTCGATTTTCAGCTATCAGAAATGAATTTTGAAAATTCATAAATAATTATACGTAATTCAAAAAATCGTGAAAATTCATACGTATAATACTTATGACACACACAATGGGTGAAAAATATTTGAAAATTATTTTACCCATAAAATAGTGAGTTTGATACAAAACTCAAAATCATTAAAATTTTCAATGTTTTGGCCCTATTTTGTATCGACTCTATCAATGGTGATTGCTATCAAAAGATAGACTTCACCAAGGTTTTTCAAAATGATTTTAAAATGTTTTCAAAACCTTATTTTGGATCATATTCCTTGGGCTCTATGTACATGACTTGTACACATGCTCTCCCAATGATCCACGAATGAAACAAGATGAGTTTTAGTTCATCTTGATGCAAAAAAAAATATGCACCTTGAACTCAACTCATATCCTAGCATCTCACATGTATCTAAGGTGTATAAATACACATACATGTCAATTGGATGTGAGATGTGGGTTTTGTTCATCCTAATCTAGGGTTTCATGCATTCTCTAAGGCAACCCTACTTGATTCCCTTATAAATGGGACTTCAAGTCATGCCATAGTCCTTAATTCAATTTCAACCAAATTGTCTTAAATGCATGAATGATTATGGCATTAGAAATGTTATAAATAAGCATATGCTCATAATCATGATGTCATGGCATAAGATATAAAACTAAGCATACATGATATTAACCTAAAACCTAAGCATACTCATGACATATAAAATCATAGAAATAGGCATGATGTCATGACATGACATATGGCAATCAAGGCATGGCATATAAAATATATAGGTATAGTAATACCTAAATTTTAATATTAATTGCCATTTGATACAATTATATATATTTTGCCATATTAACCTTAATCTCCCTAGTGTGCCAAAAACTCAAAATGACACACTAACCTCTAAACCTAAATTGTGCCAATTTAATTGATTTTTCTTAAATTCAAAAGTGCATTGGCACATCCTAAAATCTTTTAGGATATTGATTCAAATCTATTTCCAAGGTAACCATAACCTTGAAAACATCCTAAAGTGCCACCTTTACCATGATTGAGTTAACTACCCATCCAATCAAGGTTGGCACACCCAAAACCCATCTAGCGTGAATCAATCACGCTCTTAGGAACCCAAAACCGATTTGAGCTCCTAGGGTTAATTAGGTATTCCTTAGGGATAACCTCCCTAGATACCTTCCTTATGACCCTCCTAGGCTTGTTAGCCTTGGTCATTTGGGTCTTACCTAGGTTGACTCTAGGGGTAACTCCCCTTGCAACCTTCTTAGTGGGCACCCTAGGTTTCCTTGAAACCCTAGCCACTAGGCACACCCTTTGGTCAATTCTAGGGATGACTTCCCTATTGACCTTGGTCTTCCTAGACCTAGTTTGTGTTCCATAGTCAAATGGAACACTATGATAAGCCACTTTAGGCTTAGGTTTGTGACCCAAACCTTGCTTGCCTTTGGTTGACTTTTGACTCTTAGGTCCTTGGTGTTGACTTTGACTTTTGAACCTTTGACTTTGACCATTAGACCCTTTAAATTGATCTTGTATCTTATTTAGGGTCTTTTCAAGTTTTTCAAGCCTTGACCTCAAGACTTAATTTTCCTTTTCTAATTGCCCGATTTTAGAATTTTGATTTAAATCTTGGGCATTGGACTTCCTAGGCATATGCCTAGTCCATTTAGGGTTTAGACCTAGGTGCTCTTGCACCTTTCTAATTGTCTCCCTAGGTAAAATTGATCTTGAGTTATTTGACCTAGGTTTATCCTTAAATAAGTTGTTTTTAGGGACATTAGTCCCAAATTTCTCCCTATTTCCTACATGGACTCTCTTAGCTCCTAAGCAAAAATATTTATTCCTATTAGCATGCTTTTCATAAATTGCAAGAGAATTAACGTTCCTAGCATGCTTTTTAGCATTTAAATTAGAAGATGCATTACTAAAATGTACCTTAGGGTTAGCCTTAGCTCCCCCTACTTGTGATGCTTCTTCTTGGGTCTTTTTGCTCCCCCTAGGACATTGATTCCTATAATGTTCTTTTGAATTGCACTTGAAGCATATGATGTGCTCCTTGCCTTTAGATGTTGGGGAACCGATATCCTTGACTTTTGGTGCCGGTGGAGCTTTCCTAATCTTCTTTGGGCACTTGCTCTTATAGTGCCCAAATTCCCTACACTCAAAACACATAATATTATTTTTATTTGAAATTAGAGTGTTTGAGTTACCTAGGTTAATGGAGACCGGAATTGGATTTTGGGCTTCTTCATCTTGACCGGATGTCGAAGCTTCTTCTTGATGCTCCGGTGTTGAGGAAACTCTAATCTCCTCCTCAATCCTAGAAGTGGATGCTTCTTCCACTTCCTCCACCAACCCGGAAAATGACTCCCTATCAACTTCCGATTCTACTTCCTCTTCCTCTTTGGATGTTGATGATCTCTCAACCTCCAAGTCCTCACTTCCTTGTGAGGGTGATGCATTAGCCTCTTCGGTCTCTTCCTCTTGGACCATTGATGGGCTTTCATGGAGCTTGGCCACTTGGCTCCATAGCTCGTTTGCATCTACATAATTACCTAACATACACAAGATATTGTTAGGTATTAAATCAATTAACAACTTCATTACCTTCTCATTCTTTTCGAAGGCTTGGACTCGCTCTTCGGTCCATCTCTTTTTCTTGAGGAATCCACCTTTTGGTCCTCTTGGATAGCTATATCCTTCCATTAAGATAGACCATTCTTCGAAGTCCCTCATCATTAGGAAGTCTTCAATTCTTAACTTCCATTGCTTAAACCCCTCTTGTCCATAGAAGGAGTAAGGGATCGGTGTGTTAATGTTCCATCCCAATTGTTCTTCCATCTTCACCCTCTAGCTTCTTTGTCTTAGCTCCCGGCGGTTAGTCTGTAGAAGAGCCCCGGACTCTGATACCAATTGTTAGGAATATTTGGAATGGCTAGAGGGGGGGTGAATAGCATTTTTTCGTTTGTAAATGGAATTCGATCGCGATCGTCTCTACAAAACTCATTATGCGCAGCGGAATAGAAATAATAAAAGCAATAACGAAAAGATACAATCACGAACACAAGGATATAACGTGGTTCGGAACCGAACGGTTCCTACTCCACGGATCGAGCTCTAAAGAGCCCTAGTGATGCACACACACTCACTAATCACAAATACTCCTTCTCGACACAAGTCGGAGGTGGAGAAACCTCGTACAACAGTTTACAACAATAAACTAAGTAGATACAAGCAAATACAATGAGATACAATGCATTATAAGTAAAGAAAAAGCTTTACAAATGCCTTTTGATTGCTTGCTTGTTGATCGCTTGAACCGTGGTTGAAGACCCTGATTTGCAGCAGCAAATCGCCTCAAAAATGTCCAAGAAATCGCTTACAAAAACCCTCCCGTCGAGCTCCTTTTATCCTTGCGCGACACGGATTTCCGCCATCATCGGTCATTGCCATAAGTCACCCGGATCGGTGATGGCATCATGTCGTGAGACAACGGTCGATCCACACCGAAAAATTCCAACGAATCTCTTGGGCGATCGCCAACATTGCGCGCGATCGCTAACGCCCGTCGATCGGCTGGCGGTCGGCTCGGCGCCTGCGCTCGACCGCGAACTTAGCGATCGGCTAGGCCCTTGGCGGTCATTGCCAGACATCGATCGCTTCCAATGAGCAGTCGACTGCCAGAGCAGTTCTAGCTCTTAAACGGCAGTCGAACTCAAGTCGACTCACGGCAGTCGAACCGGCCATAATGCCAGTCGACTGCCAACCTCAAAGATGAGGTTTTAACCCAAGTATGGTGCCCCCATACTTGCTAGACCACCCTTAGCCTAGACTAAGCCTTCTAGCCACCTCCATCAGCCTCATGCCTCTCGGATCCCTTCTAGTCATCCATGACTTGTTCATCCATCGCGCTAGCCTCCAGGTGCTTCGCTCGGCTATGTCATGCTAACGGTGTCTACACCGCCAAGGCACATTGGACTTACGCCGCCAAGACTCTGCTTGGACTTTACGCTGCCAATATCAATCCCCTTGGACTTCCCAAATGCCAAAACTCAAGCTTGGACTTTCCCTTGCCAACCCATGTTGGACTTTCCATGCCAAGACCCATGCTTGGACTTTCCATTTGCCAAGACCCATGCTTGGACTTCTCATTTGCCAAGACCCATGCTTGGACTTCTCATGCCAAGTACTCAAGACTTGGACTTTCCCAAATGCCAAGTACCCATGACTTGGACTTTCCATGCGCCAAGTGTCCCTCTTGGACTTTTCATGCCAAGTACTCAAGACTTGGACTTTACCAAATGCCAAGTGTCCCACTTGGACTTTCCATGTCAAGTACCCATGACTTGGACTTTACCTTTCCAAGACCCATGCTTGGACTTTCCATTTGCCAAGACCCATGCTTGGACTTTCCAAAATCACATGGTCAACCCTAGTCAACCATTAAGGTCTTCCTCGAGTCAAACTCGAGTCCGGTCAAACATGACCCGGGTCGATTGCTCCAACAATCTCCCCAACATATTAACCGACATTAATGTCAAACATCAATGCCAAACCACTTTGTCAAATCCCTTTGTCAAACATCAAAACATCACTCGAGTCAAACTCGAGTCTGGTCAATCATGACCTGGGCCGATTGCACCAACAAAATGTGCTACAACATCAGCATCAGGCCATGGCCACGGCTTATGACATGATGTTCAATCTCAAGGAACTTTTCGGACATCAGAGTAGGGCAGCCAGATAGGAGGCTATGAGGAACTTGATGACGACCACCATGATCGAGGGAACACCTGTCCGGGACCATGTTCTCAAGATGATGGCTCATCTGAATGAGATGGAAGTCCTCAAAGCTGAGATCGATGGGGAAACCCAGGTCGATATCATTCTCCAGTCTCTGCCTAGGAGTTTTGAGCAGTTTTGCCTCAACTACAACATGAACAAGAGGTTGTATTCAGTGGCGGAGCTTCTGACAGAACTCCAGGCGGCAAAGGGGCTTTTTTGTCAAAGCGCTCAAGCCATGGTTGCTCAGAAGGTTTCTACTTCTAAACCGAAAGGGAAGAAGAAGAAGAAGCAAGGTGGAGCAAAGAAAGTGGCAACAGGACCTCAGGCAGGAGTGAAGAAGCCAAAAGGCAAATGCTTCACTTGCAAGCAGATTGGACATTGGAAGGCGGACTGTCCTCGCCGAAAGAACAAAGGTGTATCTTCTTGTTTAGTTGTTGAAACATGTTTAGCGGTGTTATCTACCAGTACCTGGTGTGTAGATACAGGAGGCACTGATCATGTCTGCAATACTTTGCAGGGGTTCCAGGAAACTCGACGACTAGCTGAGGGAGAGATTACCGTCTTCATGGGCAATGCATCAAAGGGAGCGGCTATTGCAGTGCGAGACGTTTATTTATCTTTTGATAGGAATAAAGTTTTGGCTTTGAGAAATTGTCTTTATGTACCTACTTTTAGAAATAATCTAATTTCAGTTTCTAAATTGTTTCTGGTTGGATATTCTATTTCTTTTAATGACAAAGTTATTATAAAAAGGAATAGGGAGATTATCTGTTCTAGTACATTGGTTGGCAATTTGTACACTCTTGAACCGAAAACTCCCACGATGCATATAGAAGTGAATAACTCATCTTCTAAGTCTAATAAGAGAAAAGAACCTTCGAAAATGAACCAGACATATCTTTGGCACCTAAGACTTGGTCATATTAACCTGAGTAGAATTCAAAGGTTGATAGCTGATGGACCCTTGGGTTCATTAGTGGTGGAAGATCTCCCAACCTACGAGTCTTGCTTGGAAGGTAAGATGACCAAGAGGCCTTTTAAGGCTAAGGGGTATAGAGCCAAAGATGTATTGGAATTGGTTCATTCTGATTTGTGCGGTCCTATGTCTATCCAGGCTAGAGGTGGATTTGAATACTTTGTCTCTTTTATAGACGATTATTCAAGGTATGTATACATTTACTTGATGCACCGCAAGTCTGAATGCTTTGACAGGTTCAAAGAATTCAAGGATGATGTGGAGAACCGTCAAGATAAAAGTATCAAGACACTACGATCTGATCGTGGTGGCGAGTACCTCTTGGGAGAGTTTAGGAGTTACTTATCAGAGGTTGGAATTCAATCCCAATTGTCCGCACCTGGCACACCCCAGCAGAATGGAGTGGCGGAGCGAAGGAATAGGACTCTTATGGAGATGGTCAGATCGATGATGAGTTATTCTGAGTTACCTGATTCGTTATGGGGGTTTTCTCTGGAAACGGCAGCACACATTCTGAACTTGGTTCCATCTAAGTCAGTACCCTCTACTCCCACAGGATTGTGGACTGGGCGAAAGCCTAGTCTAAGACATATTCGGATTTGGGGTAGTCCAGCACATGTGCTGAAGGGAGATGCTGGTAAGTTGGAATCTTGTACAGAAGTACGCTTGTTTGTTGGCTACCCTAAGGGAATGAAGGGTGGTTTGTTCTATAGTCCTAGAGATCAGAAGGTGATCGTGAGTACGAATGCCAGATTTCTAGAGGAGGACTATGTGATGAACCACAAGCCCACGAGTATGATTGTTCTTGAGGAGTTGACAGGGGAAGTCCCGACTTCAGTACCACCAGTACAAGAGGAAATACCATAAGTCACTGCACCGCGTGTCACAGAGCATACACAGGAGGCACCTCGTCGTAGTGGGAGGGTTGTTAGACAACCCGTGAGATTCATGTTCTTGGGAGAGTCTTCGGACTTAGTCCCTGGTGAACATGAACCTGATCCCTGGACATATGACGAGGCACTCTATGATAGAGATGCGGTATCTTGGCAAAGAGCAATGAATTCAGAGATAGAATCTATGGATTCTAATCATGTCTGAGAGCTAGTAGAACCACCCGATGGTGTGAAAGCCATTGGATGCAAGTGGATCTACAAGAGAAAGAGAGGAGTAGATGGGAAGGTAGAGACCTTCAAAGCTAGACTTGTTGCGAAAGGGTATACTCAGAAAGAGGGTATCGATTATGAGAAGACCTTTTCACCGGTAACTATGCTTAAGTCTATCCGGATTCTCTTATCTATTGCTGCTCATGAGGATTATGATATTTGGCCGATGGATGTCAAGACAACTTTCCTTAATGGAAGTCTTGAGGAAAACATCTATATGAAGCAACAAGAGGGATTCATTGCAAAGGGCAAATAGCATCTTGTGTGTAAGCTTAATCGGTCCATTTATGGATTGAAGCAAGCTTCTAGATCTTGGAACATCCGCTTTGATGAGGTAATCCAGTCATATGGATTTAGTCAAAGTCCGGATGAGCCTTGTGTATACAAGAGATGTGATGGAAACGTAGTGGTATTTCTTGTACTATACGTAGATGATATTTTGTTAGTTGGCAACAATATCAGAGTGTTATCAGACCTAAGGGTATGGTTGTCCAAACAGTTTGATATTAAGGACTTGGGAGAAGTGGGACACATCCTTGGGATCAAGGTAATAAGGGATCGCAAGAAAAGGATGTTGTGCTTATCTCAAGCTTCATACATTGACACTATCCTTGCTCGTTTTAGCATGCAGAACTCCAAGAAAGGTTTTCTACCTTTTAGGCATGGAGTAGCTTTATCTAAAGAGATATGTCCCAAAACATCAAAGGAGATAGAGGAGATGAAGGCGGTTCCTTATGCTTCGACAGTAGGAAGCCTCATGTATGCTATGCTATGTACGAGACCAGATATCTGCTTTGCCGTGGGCATGGTCAGCATATATCAGAGTAATCCTGGACAGGGACATTGGACTGCGGTAAAGAATATATTGAAGTACCTGAGAAGGACTAGGGATTATATGTTGGTTTACTGGGCAGATCAATTAGTCCCTGTGGGTTAAACGGATTCTGATTTCCAATCAGATAGGGACAACAGTAAGTCTACCTCGGGGTTTGTGTTTACTTTTGGAGGTGGAGCCATAGAGGTGAGCAGGACTGACATAGAGGTGATTCAATTTATTGCTGACTACATAATTGAATCGGACCTCGGATATTATGTTGTACATGATCTTAATACCGATATAATAACGGGCACATGTACTTAGTATTTATTTCTTTGATTTACCAAAGGGTGAGATTTATATCGATTAAATCAATATGCCCGGTAAGTTGGGAAATGATATTATTTACATTGTGTGTCGTTAATTATAGGAGGAAACCATGTCCTACATATTAGGTTGATGATGTCCCCTTGAGGAGCTCATAAGGTTCATCATTTAAACCCTGCAAGTTGACTTAGTCAACATGATGATAAGGTTGAGTGGTACTACTCGAGGAGTTAGATGTTAATTGATTGATGGTCAGTAAATCAATTAATTGACAGACATTCGATATCTTAAACACGGGGAGATGGATGTATGAATAATGTATGGAGCCCATATTAATTTATGGGGGTTGCTGAGGTAATTCAATGATGATCCTCTAGTGGAATGGAACATCATTGATGGATCAAGTTTGTGTGGTTCCGATCCATCGGGTGGCCAAGATCCAACTCCTCCTCATGGTCCCTATCGTAGCCTAATATAATCCTCATGAAGCCTAGATCCAATGATGGAAAACAAAACTCTAGATCCGACGGTGGAGATTAAATCTCTAGATCCGACAGTTGAGATTAAATCTCTAGATCCGACGGTTGAGATTAAATCTCTAGAAGCGATGGTGGAGATTAAATCTCTAGATCCGACGGTTGAGATTAAATCTCTAGATCCGATGGTTGAGATTAAATCCCTAGATCCGACGGTGGAGATTAAATCTCTAGATCCGACGGTTGAGATTAAATCTCTAGATCCGACGATTGAGATTAAATCCCTAGATCCAACGGTGGAGATTAAAACAAGGCTTAAGCCCAACTCTATAAAAGGGGGCTTAAGGTGGGCGGCAAGAAGTTGTTGGTTGGTTTTAGAGATTAGGGTTTTGCCTATCATAATCTTGGGCGGCAAGAAACCCTAAGTAGATTAGGGTTTTGTTGGGCGGCTAGGGTTTGGAAGTTAGAGTGGGCGGCAACAATAGGTCTTCTTCCTAAGGTGTTGCCGGCTCCTATCTCTTTTCCCTCTACCTTGGTCGGCGCTCAACCTATTCCTCTTCTCCTCTTCTTTTCCTCTTGGCCAGCGGCACAAAGGAGCTAGGGATTGTTCCCTTGTTTGTTTCCTTTGTTGGCCATCTTGTTCTCTTTTTGCTTGGGGCTGGCGGCATCAATCCTTTGTGGCTTAGTGGTTGGCTCAAGCAAGAAGGGAAGGAGTGTTCTTCTTTCTTTTGATTGAAGAAGATCTAGGAAGCTTCAACTTGTGGAAGATCTTTGCCCACACGAAGTCTACAAGGAGGTTAGGACATACGATAGAAGATCGAGAGGTATAAAAGTTTTACAAGTTTTATTATTGATCTTTGCATATTCTTATTAATATGTTTGTATGTGTTGATTATACATGTCTACATCCATATGTATTTGTATAATCATGGACCCCGAAGATAAACACAAAAACCGGCGATCCATCCGTCGTCTCTTCCGCGGCTAACCGACTAGAAGAGTTTAGTTGCTTGAACAACTAGTTTGTTCAAGCGATCGCTCAAGTCATTAGCATGACGACGAATTAGTTGAGCTTAGGAAACTCATCCCATCCGGATTTGTTTTCATTAGTGAAATTTTTAATCCGGGGACATGGGAGCCAACGAGCCTCCTAGCATGCCATCAGGGTGATCATCGGTAATGAGATTACCATGCAGGGTCGTTGGACTTGTAGAGGTTACGACCACCTAATAGCTCCAGAAGGTGAATGGATGTTTTAAGCCACCCATGGTTGTTGGCTTACTGTTGGATTAAGATGACAGGATCTTCTATCATATGTTGCCAGAAGACGTTGGATTGAGTCAGGAGTTTAGAAATGACTCCGTATAAGTGTTTAAGAGTCGGAGATCGATAAGCAGGTATTGTAGGACAACTTATTAGAGTCTGTAGTCTCCGACTGTTGGATAAAAGGAGCAAGATCGGAGTCATATGCCTTGAGCTATTTCCCGATTGTAGAAGACAAACCGCAGATCATCAGGATGTTCTCATGAATATCAGCAAAATCAGAATAAAGACTTTGAAGGGATTGTATGCATGCAGTGCAAATCATGAAGACACGTGAAGTTAGATTATTCGTTGGATCAATTCATCTGTTGCTATTGTGAGCAACCAGTACAGTGGAGGAGGTTTACTTTGATGACTCAGTTGAAGACTATCGATGGTATTCCGGGAGGAAGATGCATTGTGTTGACAACAGAGATCAACACAGATGATTGGGTTATTTTATCAGCAGCAACCTACTACCTCAGGCGTGGTTGAAGTTCCTTGATACTACCCTTCAGCAGAGATCAGAACAGAACCAACATTAGCAGAAGACATCGCAGAAGACTCATGTAGACAACGATAGTTACCTTCAGATGTGATTTGCTTTGTACAGAGGAGAGAATATATGACGATGGTCGTATCTATTCGGTATTCTATAGTTGCAGCTAGAAGGATTTAGTGATAGGATCGGATGATCTAGGAAAAAATTCCCGAGGCATTCTTCACAGAAATGCGACCGCTTTGTCGCGGACTATTGGATCTGATCTTTTTCTCTTCGGAGAAAGGCCGAGACCTGCATGGAGCCTTTTGGATCGGATCGACAGATATTTGATTGTTTAGGGTATTACTCTAGTTTACCCTCTGGGTTAATATATTGAGAGATAGTTGTAGTTTATAGGTATCTTTGTCTAGAACATTCTTAGTTTGGATTAGAAGGGTCTTTTACATCGACTTGTGGGTCCGTGGTATCATTACCGTCAGGTGAGATGGGGATCAACAATTAAGAAGTCAAGGGATGCCCTTAGACTTTAATAGACATACTTTCACTGTAGACATATCCTTACGGATGGTTAAATTGTTGGAAGTATGGTATGATATGTCTCTCGGATGTGCGTATAATCTAAGAGTATTCGAATGTAGTTTTGGATGAACTCCAAGGCTTGCCGTTGCATAGGCAAGTGGAGTAGGCGATCAGAGTGATTTCGAAGATAGTGTCGATATTGAATTCCTCATATGAGTGATAATTTTGTTGGTGTAAGTGTTAACTAAACTATGGGAATTGGAAGAATGTATATTGTGATTATAGGAGAAGTTGAAGGGGATAATTATCTTTCCTAGTATTTCTCCTTGAGAAGGATCCAGAACTCTTTGTTAAAGAGAGATGGACCTTTAAAATTATGCATCGATTATCAATGATGGAATGTGATGGTTGTTGAAAGGAAATATCCTTCGTTGTGGATAGATGATCTGTCTAGATCAGTTAAGGACACCTGTGTATACTCTAGGATCGATTTATGACTGGAGCATTGATATTGTACTGATATGGTGTCATACAATTATCATTGTCGTTGTGATGATTAATATACATCATCAGCTTAGGGTAAAGGGGAAGTAGGTGTGTAGAGACAACAATTTCATACTTAGTATGAATGTTATGAGTTTTGATTAAGTTGTTAGACTAATTAACGATTTAGTCGCCACTGGATTTGAGAATCGTGTAACTTGGACACGATTGGATCAGTTTGTGGTTGTTGGAGTTGCGTAACCTGACCACTGTTGATTGTGGTAGTTGGAGTTGCGCACTCGACCACTGTAGATGGTGGTTTTCCTTGTATGTTTTGGTTAATTCCGTAGATGTGGATAGAATGCTTGACATTACTATACCACAGACTTGTTTTAAAAAGGCGATGATGGAAATCATTTAGTCGGAAGCTAGTGAAACGAGTTACAAAACCTAGACGGCGGTTAACTTTTACATGAATATTTGTTAATCCTTCCAAAGTGGATAAAAGGATGATGTACGCAGATGCGTCATTTCAGGGATCAGAATGATTTCGATGCAGTTGAATGAGGCATATCTTATGCCTATGCCAGTTAAGAAACTACGAGATAGTCTGTCATATACATGACGTGGCTTTAGTAGTTATTATCTAGATTTGTAGTTGTATGGAGCAGAAGTGCTCATGGATTTTGACTAGCTACTGGGTAGCTACTATATAGTTGTTGGAATGCGAACAGTTGCAACAAGGGAGATTGATTGTTATAGTCTTCCATGCACTTACAGCGTGTGTGGAGTGGATTTTGACGGTAGATGAACTTCTCTTGTGAGAAGATAATTTTCCGTCTCTAATATGGATATGTATTCTGGACATGCATCCACTTAAGGAATAGTTGCTACAGGTGACACATCATTTGAGATTTTCTCTACATCCTGGTGGTACTTGGATGTACCGAGACTTGAAATGCTTATACTGGTGGAACGGTATAAAGAGAGGTATAGCAGATTTTGGCTACTCGATGTTTAGTATGCCTGTAGGTGAAGGCTAAACATCAGAACCTTGCTGGATTTCTCTAGACAATTCCGATTCCGGAATGGAAGTGGGAGCATATCACTATTGATTGCGATATGGGATTCCCTAGAACCCGTAAAGGACGTGATGCGATTTGGGTGATTGTGGATCGACTGACCAAATCATCTCATTTCCTTCCTATTCGTGGGTCGTACCCATTGGATCGTCCGACAGAGTTGTATCGCCGAAAGATTATCACTTTACATGGGGTACTTTTAAGTACCATATCGGATAGAGATCCGCGATTTACCTTGCGATTTTGGCAGAGTCTGCATCAGACTATGGGCACAGAGCTTCGACTCAGCACAACGTTTCATCCGCAGACAGATGGACAGTCTGAGCATAACATTCAAACTCTGAAGGATGTATTAAGATCTTGTGTCATGGATTATGGAGGTAGTTGAGAGAATCACATTTCTTTAGTGGAATTTGACTATAAGAATAGTATCACTCCTCTATTTAGATGGCCCATTCTGAGGCTTTATACAGCAGACCCTGCATATCTCCTGTGTTATGGGTGGAGGTTGGGAAACGACAGCTATTTGGGCCACAGAGTATCCAACATGATGGAGAGTTAGTGCGTGTCATCATATGATGGTTATTAAAGGCACAAGATCGACAGAAGAGTTATGCAGACCAGAGGCGAAGGCCTTTAGAAATTCTCAGTTGGGGAATAGGTATTTCTGCGTGTTTCACCTACGAAAGGGGTGAAACGATTTGGGTCGCAAGGAGCGACAGTAGCAGAACAAGACAATCTGACTCGTAAAGGTTGGATGAAAGTATACTACTGATGAGGAGGCTACAAGGGAGCTAGAAGATACTATCCGAGCTTGGTACCCTCAGCTAGTCACTTGTAGTATGTGGTCATTCAAGAAATTTCATGTATTGGTTCTTACATTTAAGTACAAAATTTAGGGACCACATTTTATTAAGTGGGAGAGAATGTAAAATACGGCAAAAAAAAATGTTAAAGGAATAACAGTATTAATTAATTAAACCTAACTGGGTTTAATTAATCATTAACGGAGTCCTAAAATCGGACCCATTTCCCTCTAATTAACACCGAGCATTAAATTTCTACATTTTCTCCTCCGCGAATGCCCGACGACTCCGATTTCCCCTTCACTGCGCGACCTTTCCCCTTTCTCCCAAGAGCGTTAATCAGTCGCCCAAAAATCCTGAGCTCTATTCCTCTTCCGATCGCTCCGATCGTCTCGAGTTTCGCGTGCCACCCTCCTCACCACACCACCGTGCGTGACCTTCATCGCCGGCGTCTTTTTCTTCTTTCGATCCAGGAGCAGTGGGTGTCGCCGGCCATTTCAGTTGCAGTAGCCATCCAATCGTGCCTTCCTTTGCTCGATTTGTTTTCTTTCCATTCCTGATTTTTCTCTCCTTCCCATGTTGTTCTTCTCGCGATCTCTGCAGCAGCCGACCTTGTGATCGCCGAGATCTTGGTCGCTTGAGCAAGCATGTCCACGGTGTCACTGTGGTCGGTTGTTTCGACCGGAGGTGGAGCTGTGGTGGCAGTCAGAGCAAGTGGGGGAGGAGTATCACCGATTAGCTTCAAATTGTCATGAAGAGAGCGGTGAGCGAGCAAGGGTCGGGACATTCGGGATGGCGGTGCTTCGAATCGACGGTTGTTTCTTCCCGATCGAAGCTGGAGCAAGGGAAGGTTGCTGTCGAGGGATTTTCTAGTGTTGGTGAAGCTTCAATTTCTGGTAAGTAAGATCAATTCCCCTGTTGTTCTGTGAAATCCATTCGGTGGTGATAGCTATGGGTTTGATTGTCGAAGTGTTGATTTGGAGTGTGGTTTCCTCAATGGAGCAAGCTGCTCGGGTTTGATTTTGGAGGATGAACGACAGTAGATGGGTGAAGAACACATGGTGTTGTCGACTCGAATTGAGGCTGCCTCACAAGTCGGTGATCTCCTATTATGTTGTTGTTAAGCTCTAGGTATTGCTAAACTGTATCATAGCTTCACTCCTAATTGGTGATTCGTGTGCTACAAAGGATTTGTCATCGTGATGTTGTTGCTACAAGGGAGAAGGCCTTATTTATGCTGGAATTCATCTGGCCTCAATGAAATTGAACATCATATTTCTTTATCACTGTGAGCAACAAAGTTGTGGCTGTTTGCATCTAATTTGCCTCCTGGTTCAAGTGTGAGAGTTGCTAGATTGGAATTATCGTGTTGATAAGTGTGCCAATTGAAGAGTAAAAGGTAATCTTTAATTTAGTATGTTATGAAGTCGGATGTGTTACCTTTATTGTCGATGTTGTAGTCGATTGTTGATTATTAGTTGTGAATAAGGTAGGTTTAGTGTGGATTTATTTAATTTGATACTGTAAGGAAATTCTATTTACAGTATATATGTGGTTTATGAAATGGATTAAGATCGGTTTAGATCCAAATTCTTATAGCATATATGATAGTGGTTGTGTATGTTGTATTCTACAGTTGGGACCTTGATTCAAGATAGGTTGATGGACGTGAAGCCTATTGACACATCCTACATATCAGGTGGGTAATTTCCTACCCTGGTCAGGTAGATGTAATTGTATTCAGATTTAGTCATAAATATGAGCATGTTAGGTGTTCATATTATCTTAACCCTGCTCTTATTTATCTTATGCTTGATACTTATCGTTGGCTATATTTACTCAAAGGTTGATATCACATTTTCCATTATTATGATTTAGGGTTATAGATGTGATGTAAATAGGCCTAAATGTTTAGCAGGGTGTAGATGTTAGAGTACGGATGATAACCTGATTTGTAAATTGGGTAAAGCTTCATCCGTGGATAGGTAATGCCCTAAAGGTAGAATTTATTCCAATACCCGTATGTTACATACTTATTATCAACCATATGTTGTGTAATAGTTAAGTGAATGATGATTAATGTGTCGCTACAGACCGGTGGTCCCAGCTTGATATGATTAGTCGAGTACGACTCTCTACAGGATAGAGAGTGTGTTGATTAGTTGATTATGACTCTCTATTAGATAGAGAGTTATAATCAGTTGAGTATGACTCTCTATAGGATAAAGAGTCCATCGACCAGTTAAGTACGACTCTCTACAGGATAGAAAGTGTATTGATCAGATGGGTATGACTCTCTATTGAATAGAGAGTCTGTGGGAGATGTCTGTACGTGTGATAGTACATTCATGTCATTTGCATGCATTCTGACGACATAGTCTCCCTTGGGATTGAGAGAGTCGTTAGTCATCTTGCCTACAAGGTTACTCCTCGAGGAGTAACTAGTGTGATGGCAGAGCATATGTTGTGTCGCACTCTACCACTATAGACGGTGGTAGTTGGAGTTGCATGAAGTTGTCCAGGGTGGGTGCCACTCGACCACTCATTGGTAGTGTCAGTCGGTGTGGCCAGCAGCAGGGACCCCCATTGTTTAGCGAGCTCTTTACGCTCATATGCTACTTTATCATACTGCCCACTTGGCCACTCTATAGTAGTGGTTGGTGTTGAGTTGGGACAGTTGTTATGTCGTGCCACCTAGGCCACACTGGGGTCGTGGTAGCAAGTAGGGGTGCACAGACATGGCCATGCATGCTGCATTACCGTATCTTATGGCGTTTTGCATATTACCATATATATACATATATGCATGTGTATATATATATATATATATATATATATATATATATATTCATTTTTATATATATATATATATATATATATATATATATATATATATATGCAATCTATATTTATATGCTTATTGTGATGTTGCATTTGATTGTACTATGTTTGTTGCATTTGGTTGTACATCATATTGAAGCATGCTTCTTGCATTTGTTATATGGTTGTGTCAGATACTTGTATATTTGTTGGAAAGACCATTAGATACCTTGATCTGTATAATGAGTAGATTGTCAGTAGTATTACTCTTCTTGTTATATATGTTGGATATATTCTCAGGTTGGATCAGAGTAGCGTAGCAGACTTTCAGGTATGTCTGCGTTATACATTGTTTATTTGGTTAGATGATATATGCATATATTTATATACTGTGTTGTTATACCTGTTGTACCTCTAGATTATGCTGCGAATTACATGTGATATTTCATATATATACATGTTTTTCTATTGCCTGCTGAGTTTTACTCACCACCACAGACCCTGGGTTTTTCTATCACCTAGGTAATAGGTAGCCGACTTCGTGATGGACTTAGAGCACCGCTGGCTGGCATCGTCTTATCTCAACTTCGAGAGTCCGGTTTTTTTTGGGTTTTCTATATGTCTTGTTATGTATTCTAAGTTTTCATGGTGTTATGTGTTATGTGATGTACGCACATGTTGGTGCGAGTTTTGTCGAGGTTTTCTTTATGTTCTTGTGTTAGTCATACCGATATGCACGGTGTGTGGTTGTATTGTATATGTGTGGTTATGGGTATGTCGTTGTATTAGTTTCCTCTGTGTTTCGTTATGTTGTTTTATTTATATATATATATATATATATATATATATGTTGTTGTTGTTGTGGCCTACGAGCCTTGTATTAACCCGAAATGTTGCCATGTACTGGGGAGATGTCGTCCGTTTGCTTTTCGGCACGACATGGTCTCAGGGCGTTATAGTCCAAGTGGGAGTCTTGACAGCATAAGTCGAATGATTTGGCAGTGTAAAGTCCAAGCATGTGTCTTGGCAGTGTGAGCCCAAATGTGCCTTGGCGGTATAGATCGGCTTAGCATGATAATAGTCAATGGAAGCACCTGAAGGCTAGCGTATGGATGAACAAGTCATGGATTGATGGCATGCTCGGAGGCTCGTTGGCTCCCATGTCCCTGGATTAAAATTTTCACTAATGAAAACTAATCCGGATGGGATGAGTTTCCTAAGCTCAACTAATTCGTCGTCATGCTAACGACTTGAGCGATCGCTTGAACAAACTAGTTGTTCAAGCAACAAAACTCTTCTAGTCGGTTAGCTACGGAATAGACGACGGACGAATCGCCGATTTTTGTGTTTATCTTCGAGGTCCATGATTATACAAATACATATGGATGTAGACATGTATAATCAACACATACAAACATATTAATAAGAACATGCAAAGATCAATAATAAAACTTGTAAAACTTTTATACCTCTCGATCTTCTATCGTATGTCCTAACCTCCTTGTAGACATCGTGTGGGCGAAGATCCTCCACAAGTTGAGGCTTCCTAGATCTTCTTCAATCAAAAGAAAGAAGAACTCTCCTTCCTTTCTTGCTTGAGCCAACCACCAAGCCACAAAGGCTTGATGCCGCCGGCCCCAAGAAAAGAGAGAACAAGATGGCCAACTAAGGAACCAAACAAAGGAACAATCCCTAGCTCCTAGTGTCGCGCGGCCAAGAGGGAGTGAAGAGGAGAAGAGGAATAGGTTGAGCGCCGACCAAGGTAGAGGGAAGAGAGATAGGTGTCGGCAACCCCTTAGGAAGAAGAAGAGAACCTCTCCTATTGTTGCCGCCCACTCCACCTTCCAAACCCTAGCCGCCCAACCAAACCCTAACCTCCCTAGGATTTCTTGCCACCCAAGCTAATGATAGGCAAAACCCTAATCTCCAAAAAAAAAACCAACAACCTTCGTGCTGCCCACCTTAAGCCCCCTTTTATAGAGTTAGGCTTAAGCCTTGTTTTAATCTCCACCATTGGTTCTATGGATTTAATCTCAACCGTCGGATATAGAGATTTAATCTCAATCGTCGGATCTAGAGATTTAATTTCAATCGTCGGATCTAGGGATTTAATCTCAACCGTCGGATCTAGAGATTTAATCTCAACCGTCGGATCTAGAGATTTAATCTCCACCATCGAATCTAGGGATTTAATCTCAACCATCAGATCTAGAGATTTAATCTCAACCGTCGGATCTAGAGATTTAATCTCCACCGTCATTGGATCTAGGCTCCATGAGGTTTATATTAGGCTACGATAGGGACCATGAGGAGGAGTTGGATCTTGGCAACCCGATGGATCGGAACCACACAAACTTGATACATCAATGATGTTCCATTCCACTAGAGGATCATCATTGAATTACCTCACCAACCCCCATAAATTAATATGGGCTCCATATATTATTCGTACATCCATCTCCCCGTGTTTAAGATATCGAATGTCCGTCAATTAATTAATTTATTGACCATCAATCAATTAACATCTAACTCCTCGAGTAGAACCACTCAACCTTATCATCATGTTGACTAAGTTAACCTGCAGGGTTTACATGATGAACCTTATGAGCTCCTCAAGGGGACATCATCAACCTAATATATAGGACACGATTTCCTCCTATAATTAACGGCACACCATGTAAATAATATCATTTCCCAACTTACCGGGCATATTGATTTAATCCATTTAAATCTCACCCTTTGGTAAATCAAAGAAATAAATACTAAGTACATGTGCCCGTTATTATATCGGGATTAAGAGCATGTACAACATAATATCCGAGGTCCGATTCAATTATGTAGTCAGCAATAAATTGAATCACCTCTATGTCGGTCCTGCTCAATACACCTAAGTGTACTAGTGTAACTCTATGTTCAAGACAAACCAATACCAAGCGACACTACAACCATGCAAATGGTTTGTCCAAAACCATATTAGTTTTGAGCCTCTACTTATATTCTACAAGGGACTGATAACATGATCTTCTGTGCCACACCAAGCACCATGTTATCTACAATGTAAAGTATTAGACAATATGCACACATATAATAAATATAAAGTGCAAACAATGATCATGTGATTCTTATTTCAAAATAAAAATGTTCATACAAAAGAGCTAGACTTTCAGTATACATTCCAATAATCTCCCACTTATACTAAAAGATTATTCTGTCATCACACTACCATACATCTGATCCCCATGTCCTCCACATGCCTATCAAACTCTTTCCCTGGAAGGGCCTTAATGAATGGATCCGCTAGGTTATCCTCTGATGCAATCTTGGCGACAGCTACTTCTCCTCGCTTTACGATCTCTCGTATCAGGTGGTACTTGCGCTCTATGTGTTTACTCTCCTTATGGGTTCGTGGTTCCTTCGAGTTTGCAACTGCACCACTATTATCATAATAAATTGTGATAGTTCTGGGCAAACCAGAAATCACATCCAAGTCCATCAAGAAGTTCCTGAGCCATACAGCTTCCTCGGCTGCCTCAGAGGCTACCACATACTCAGCTTCTATGGTAGAGTCCGCCATGTATTTCTGCTTGACACTCCTCCACACTATGGCTCCACCTCCAAAAGTAAACACAAACCCCGAGGTAGACTTACTGTTGTCCCTATCTGATTAGAAATCAGAATCCGTGTAACCCATAGGGACTAATTGATCTGCCCGGTAAACCAGCATATAATCCCTAGTCCTTCTCAGGTACTTCAATATATGCTTTACCGCAGTCCAATGTCCCTGTCCAGGATTACTCTGATATCTGCTAACCATGCCCACAGCATAGCAGATATCTGGTCTCGTATATAGCATAGCATACATGAGGCTTCCTACTGCCGAAGCATAAGGAACCACCTTCATCTCCTCTATTTCCTTTGATGTTTTGGGACACATCTCTTTAGATAAAGGTACTCCATGCCTAAAAGGTAGAAAACCTTTCTTGGAGTTCTGCATGCTAAAACGAGCAAGGATAGTGTCAATGTATGAAGCTTGAGATAAGCACAACATCCTTTTCTTGCGATCCCTTATCACCTTGATCCCAAGGATGTGTCCCACTTCTCCTAAGTCCTTCATATCAAACTGTTTGGACAACCATACCCTTACTTCTGATAACACTCTGATATTGTTGCCAACTAACAAAATGTCATCTACGTATAATACAAGAAATACCACTATGTTTCTATCACATCTCTTGTATACACAAGGCTCATCCGGACTTTGAATAAATCCATATGACTGGATTACCTCATCAAAGCAGATCTTCCAAGATCTAGAAGCTTGCTTCAATCCATAAATGGACCGATTAAGCTTACACACAAGATGCCCTTTGCCCTTTGCAATGAATCCCTCTGGTTGCTTCATATAGATGTTTTCCTCAAGACTTCCATTAAAGAAAGTTGTCTTGACATCCATCTGCCAAATCTCATAATCCTCATGAGCAGCAATAGATAAGAGAATCCGGATAGACTTAAGCATAGCTACTGGTGAAAAGATCTCCTCATAATCGATACCCTCTTTCTAAGTATACCCTTTCGCAATAAGCCTAGCTTTGAAGGTCTCAACCTTCCCGTCTACTCCTCTCTTTCTCTTGTAGATCCACTTGCATCCAATGGCTTTCACACCATTGGGTGGTTCTACTAGCTCCCAGACATGATTAGAATCCATAGATTCTATCTCTGAATTCATCGCTCTTTGCCAAGATACCACATCTCTATCTTGGAGTGCCTCGTCATATATCCAGGGATCAGGTTCATGTTTACCAGGGACTAAGTCCGAAGACTCTCCTAAGAACATGAATCTCACGGGTTGTCTAACAACCCTCCCACTATGACGAGGTGCCTCCTGTGTATGTTCTGTGACACGCGGTACAATGACTTATGGTATTTCCTCTTGTACCGGTGGTACTGAAGTCGGGACTTCCCCTGTCAACTCCTCAAGAACAATCCTACTCGTGGGCTTGTGGTTCATCACATAGTCCTCCTCTAGAAATCTGGCATTCGTACTCACGATCACCTTCTGATCTCTAGGACTATAGAACAAACCACCCTTCGTTCCCTTAGGGTAGCCAACAAACAAGCGTACTTCTGTACGAGATTCCAACTTACCAGCATCTCCCTTCAGCACATGTGCTGAATTATCCCAAATCCGAATATGTCTTAGACTAGGCTTTCGCCCAGTCCACAATTTTGTCGGAGTAGAGGGTATTGACTTAGATGGAACCAAGTTCAGAATGTGTGCTACCATTTCCAGAGCAAACCCCCAGAACGAATCAGGTAACTCAGAATAACTCATCATTGATCTGACCATCTCCATAAGAGTCCTATTCCTTCGCTCCGCCACACCATTCTGCTGGGGTGTGCCAGGTGCGGACAATTGGCATTGAATCCCAGCCTCTGATAAGTAACTCCTAAACTCTCCCAAGAGGTACTCGCTGTAGGTGATCGAACGGCCGGCTAGAGGGGGGTGAATAGCCCTTTTCGTTTGGATGCCGGTATTTGCTCGTCTACAAAACTAATTAGCGCAAGCGGAAGACTAATAAAGACAAGCAAATAGAAATACGAGAAAACAAGTGCTAATAAAGAATGTAACGTAGTTCATGGCTACGCCGCTAATCCACGATCCCGATTCGTCCGAGGTGAATCACTCCTCCAAAGCTAATCACTATTGGTCTCTCCTTTGCACCAAGATAGGTGGAGGTAACCTTTACAATCAAGATCACTCTTCTTACAATAAGAATGGAGTAAAAACAAGTAAGAAGAGTTTAGAGCTTATGGGGCACTAGGAAGATCACTTAGAGCATAAGCATTAGCCTCTCAAAGGCTCACACCCTCTCTTTTTATAGAGAGGGCTGATTTCTTCCCGTTGGCCACCACAAGTCGACTGCTGCCCTTGGCAGTCGACTGCCGTCACTACAACGGCCTCCGAACACGTCGAATCCCGACCATTGTAGTCCAACGGAACTCTTGGCAGTCGACTGATGGACCTCACCGATCATCGCCGCCTCCGTAGTCAATCGCGCGATCGGCTACGGCGGTTCTGTGCCGCGATATCCTCTACGATCGTCATTCCATGGCGATCGATCTGGCATAAACCCATCGATCGGATACGATTGAACACACTGACTTGAAGCGATCATTGCCATTACATGGCGATCGGTGCCGTGTGAAACTCAAACTTAACATAAGTTTGAGCTTCCGGCGGTCGAGTAAACCTTAACCCTTGCGGTCAAGTCTCCGACAATCAGCCATTCGGCCAAGTTCACCTAATGAGCTACTTACATTTCACTCATTCTCTCATCTCACTCGAAGTCCCTCGCCGAAGCTCTCTTCGTTCGCGGCCACGTCCCTCGGCAGCATCAGGCGCACGGCTCTACAATGCTCCTTCGCATCTCTTGCCTCCGAAGTCTGCTTCCTTGGCTTCACTTCAAGTCATCTCGTCCGGCGGTCCCTCGGATGCTCCAAGCGCACGGCTTCCGCAAAGTCATCCTTCACCGACTCAAGGACCGAGGTTGTGAGGGTGAACCTGCTAAGGCTCCATGTGCGAATTACTAAGTCCTGCAAGACTCCAACGCACATATCAAATAACAATACCAACCTAACTTAAACCCTTTTCCACACACATCAAAACCTTATCATGGCAAGAGATTGCCCTAACAATCTCCCCCTTTTTGATGTGTGGCAATCCGTTTAAGTTAGGTAAAAACATTTGATGAAAATTCTAAGGTAAGAAAGCATGTAAACATAAACATGATATAGCAACATGCAACTCCCCCTTAATCCATGAAACTCTCTCTACACATTCTCACCCCCAATCATAAGCATAATCATTTCTCCCCCAAAATATATTCCCCGTTACTTAAACATACATTTCTCCCCCTTTGACACCATCAAAAAGATTAATCCTAATTTATAAACTCATGGCATCAAGTCTAATAGAAAGAGAACACCAAAAACATGATTAAAATTTGAAATCAGAAAATATTGGGTTGTTTTTCAGGCTAGCAGTCGATTGCTATTAGTATGGCAGTCGACTGGCACAAAGGATTCCGAAATTCTGATTTTCTGGGTGAAATTCAGAAATGCATTAAAAATTCCAGAAAATTTGAAAAATCATGAAATTTGAGAAACATATTTCTTGTAAGATTCTTTATCAGTGAAAAATAGGTCTTCATGAAAAATCATTATATTTTCATGTATTTGCCAAAAATCCAAAAGATTTAAAAACTACTAGGTTTTTGATTATGATAGTATCCATTTTAACACCTAGTATTGCTTAGGATTGTTTCAAAACATGAATACATAGATTTTAGGGTAAGAAATTGTTTTGAAAACATATGAAATATCCAACCATGATCTTTGGGCAATATGTCTATGAATTAAACATAAGCTTTCCCCATGATTGGTCTATTATTGCTATTTTGATACCTTAAATGACCATCTAAATGCCATAGGCATTAGTGGACATTTGTATCATCCTAACATCTCACCCATGCTAAGTTTTCAATCAATGTAGCCTATGGTGAGTGTGAGATGCATCCTAGGGGGTATTTGTATATACTTAACCATTATATTCATACAATTCTATCAAGGTTAAGTATCAACCTAACAATCCTCATGATCATAAAGGCATATATCAATTAATTCTACATTATGATCATGAAGTACATGTATTCATTAAATAATAATCATGCATTAGGTATTATATGATGATAATAAACAAGATATCACCTAAAGCATGATTCAAACCTATTTCCCATGATTATGTGCCAAATCACAATATCATAAATCATGATTGCAAATATACATAGCAATTTCATTAATCATCATGATTTAAGCATTATTATCTATTTATGGGCACGTTATCATCACCCAACACTATTCTAAAAATGTTGTCCCGCCATCCTAAGTCAACCAAAATATGATATAGGTCAATTGCATATGGTTGACTGCCCTAGGGGTTTTCTAACCCTTAAGGATGGATTTTGGAACCCAAAATAAGTTCTTGCCTATTGGGTTCACTAGATACTCCTTGGGGATCCATTTCCTAGCTATTACCTTCTTTTTATCTTGTCCCCTAGCAATTAGGCATTTATAGGCCTTTTCATTTTTCTTTTCTTTATAACCTAGGCCCTTTTTGTTGAAACTAGCTCTTTGGCTCCCTAAGATCATGTTCAATGTGTTGGAGCCAATTGTGAATTTTTCTAGGGCTTTTGTTAAATAATCTACCATTTCCCTTAAGGCCCTATTTTCATTTATACATGCATCACTAACATCTAATGGCACATAAAGGTCATGTGAGCATGCATCATTTAAGCTAGAAGAAATATTATCATTTAAGCATGCATTTTCTAGCTTATTTTCCAATGCCTTAATTTGATTAAGCATGCTTTTATTGTTGGTGTAGGGGCACTAGAAAATCGAACCTTGGTTTCGATGATGGCAAAGATTCAAAGTTAAGCTATTTTGTTATCTCATGTGATATGCTAAGTGTGCAGGAAGTGTTTAAGCTAAGCCAAAGGTCGAGCGACATCCGGAGAATCTCAAGTTGAGAAACCGTGGTGGTCGGGTGAAACCAGGAGAACCTCGGGGAGTTGAGGAACCTCGGTGGTGACCGAAAGCTAAGCGATAGGTCAAGAGGACCAAAGGTAAGCTCCATGTGTGGAGCGGTGGTAAGGACGCGTCCTCGGTTAGAGGACAATCCTAGGCGTTGATCCGACTAAGGCTTCTGAAGGAATGCTGAAGTTGAGATCGAACAGTCAAAGGACTGTCACACTGCATGACATTATGCATCTATTGTGCTAATCTTGTATTGCAGGAATTCTCAAGTCGCGATCAATCGAGATGTCGATGATCGTGAAGGCGCGATCGCTAAGAGGATCAATCGACTGATGTAGACGAATCAACCCAATGCACAAGGTCAAAGAGATAGAGATTGATGCTGCCACCTCAGGATAAGATAAGCCGCCACCTCAAGATAAGATAAGCCGCCACCTCAAGATAAGATAAGCTGCCACCTCAAGATAAGATCCATGAGTTTTGGATCTGGATCGGGACAAATTCCAAGGTGCAAATCTATAAAAGGAGGGGAGGACTCAAACCCAATAAAAGAATCTCTCAAGTGCTCGTGCTCTCTACAACGCTACTCCGACCGTGCGTCATCTTCTAATTAATTGTCGGTATTATTATTATATTTCTGTACTTAATTTGTATAAGGACCGGTAAGGTTGTTATCGAACTTATAATCATTGTAATCGTCTTGTCTCTTACCTCCAACGAGGAAGAGACTTTTAGTGATTGCCCTTCAGAAGCGATCAAGGATCGCAGGGCCTTGGATTAGCAGCCGGTGGGCTGTGAACCAAGTAAAAAGCTTTGTATCTTTCTTGTGTTTATCTTTTGTTTTCCGCTGCGTACTTGGTTTTAATCGCCGAAAAAGAAAAGTTTTCACTAACGCTATTCACCCCCCCCTCTAGCGTTTCAAATCGATCCAACAATTGGTATCAGAGCGGGGGCGCTCAGATTCGGTGCAACCACCGATCGAGCATTTTCTTTTCTTTATTTTTATTTTTAATTTTTAATTATCTCCCGCACTACTAATCCAAGACCAAGTCTTGGGACTTTTTGGTTTGTGTTTTTTTTGCGAGTATTAGAAGATCGTTGACCGAGCTAACCATGGAAGAGTATCGCTCAATGCCTAAAGGTAACAATGTCAATTTAAATTTTAAATTCCATATTATTTGTTTCAAGTGCAGGGAGAGAGGACACTATAAAAATAAGTGTCCTACTCGTAAGACTCGAACGACACAACCGACGGCAAAGGAGACACCATTGCCAGGAGTACGGAAGAACAAGGAGCACATCAAGTGCTTCGGGTGCGGAAGATTCGGTCACTACAAGAATCGATGTCCGGAGAAAAAGGTTAGTAAAATTAATAATTTTGAAAAGTTGAGTTTTAGAATAGTTGATAATTTAGATAAATTGTGTAATTGTTGTCAATTAAATAATACAATTAATAATTCAACTAATAAAAAATTAATTAATTCAGATTTAATTAGTTTAAATAATAATAATAACAATATCATGGAAGAAAATGATCAAATTAATCTTACATTTGATAAAATTAACCAAGAGATTAATCAAATTTTTAGTTTAATTAACATAGATCTAGATCAAGTCAAGGATAAAACCAACCTAGGACTTAATCAGAATAATCAAAACCTTGATCAAAATAATCAAATCAAAGGACAGAATCATCAAATCCTAGATCTGATTAATCTAGATAATTCCGAATTAAAAAATTTTGTTTTGAAAAATTCAACCATAAAAAACTCGAAATTAACTTTAAAAAATTCCAAAGATAATCTAAATAATTCTAATAATAATTCTACCTTTAAAAACTCTAATAATCTTATCTTAAATAATTCTAATAATAATTCTCCCTTTAAAAACTCTAACAATCTTATCTTAAATAATTCTAATAATAATTCTACCTTTAAAAACTCTAACAATCTTATCTTAAATAATTCTAATAATAATTCTACCTTTAAAAACTCTAACAATCTTATCTTAAATAATTCTAATAATAATTCTATCTTTAAAAACTCTAACAATCTTATCTTAAATAATTCTAACAATAATTCTACTTTTAAAAAGTCTAATAATCTTATCTTGAAAAAGTCTAATAATATTATTTTGAAAAATTCTAATAATCCTATTTTAAATAATTCACAATCTAACTTAATTAAAAATTCAAAATTAGTTAATCAAACCAATAAAATTAATTATAATAGAGTACCATTTGATTATACACAAATTAATAATCTAGCAATTAAACCTTCAACTTTTAAAAATTCAACTAATAAATATGAAAACTTGGGTTACAAGTCTAAGCTAACCAAAAATCAAGACACTAAAATTTGTAAACCTAATTATAATAAAGTATCTTATAACTATGGAACAAATAAAAGTCCACCCAAGAAAATAACCATTTCTTTAAATTGATTGAATGTAGCTTGCTCATGCATACATATCATTATCATGCTTATTTTGTCATGTCATACATACTAGTTTTAAATTAACTCTCATAGAATGGTTAGATAGAAAATAATTAATTAATCTTGACAACATAGTATCAGGACGCGGTGAGATGATAGTACATTAAGGAAACGAAGTTAAGTGTATCCGAGTTGAATAAGGAGTATCTAGCTTGGTGCATTTAACTAAGTGGAACTAACTGAAGCTACCTCACCACATCCTAAATTAGTTAGACCAGGATGTAACCCTAAGTGAATTAAGTGTGTAATTTCCTAAGTTGGCTTTGTTTAAGGAAGTGGTCGTTGTTCCGATCAAAGAAGGTCCCTGTGCCTCGCCACGACCTGGAAGCCCTCTTTTGAAATGTTCACTTAACTAACTAAAGGTTAAATCTGAATCTAACCCAAGATTAATTAATTTCTAAGGCATTAAATTAAATTCATCTCACAATACCTATAAGGATAACTTGGTTGATCATATAGAATGGGTGAGATGGTAAGGACAACAAATTAAAAATGATTTTGAAAATGATTTCAAATTTTATATACACATAAATAGATTCTTAAACCTATTTTTATTGGTTTCCATGATTATTGTGTGTAGTTATATGTAGTTTTCAAAACAACTATTCTTCTTAAAATGATGGTTAGTTGACCAATATTGAAAATCTAAATCCTTAGGTCAACTTTAGATACCTAGACCCTGTGGACACTTAGGTGAGCCTTCTTTATGGCCAACAAGGATGTCCTAAGAGTTTGTCAGACAAAAGGGGAGACCCTCTAGATAAGCCTTCCTTGTGGCTAACAAGGATGTTAGGTTAAGCGGGAGGTTCTAATTGGATAATCATCATAGAAGTTGTTAAAAAATATT
Source organism: Wurfbainia villosa (assembly GCA_025175895.1). Classification (NCBI taxonomy): domain Eukaryota; kingdom Viridiplantae; phylum Streptophyta; class Magnoliopsida; order Zingiberales; family Zingiberaceae; genus Wurfbainia; species Wurfbainia villosa. The sequence continues at coordinate 68,090,241 of CM046008.1, forward strand.
TTTTTTAAAAAAAAATCACCAATACTTTCTAAATTTAAATCCTTCTTTTGATAATATGCCAAGGGGGAGAGAAGACTTAAGTTGGACAAACTTAGTATCTAGCTACCTCCAGTTTGGCATAAAAACCAATAGACATGAGCCTTTAAAATGTTTTTTTTCTTTCTCAAAATTTTATAACAATGTTAAAGGTTAGGGGGTCACATTCTAACCTAGGATATACATTGTTGGTACAGGATCTAGAAACCTAAACTCCTAAGTATTAAAGGAAGTTGAACATATTAAATCAACTTGATTAGCATGTTTAAAAATTCTATTTCTTGGCAATGTACCCAATATAAAGTTATTTTTGATATATGTCAAAGGGGGAGAGAGAATAAATTTAAGAGGTTACTTACTTTTTCTTTCCCAAAAAGTAATTATTTTTCAAAAATCACCTAGGGTTAAGGGGGAGGTACCCTTAAGGGGGAGGTTTTGAAAAATGACTGTTCAATGTTTACTGCTTATTTTCTCTTAACTTTGAATTGGTTTGCCATAGATCAAAAAGGGGGAGATTGTTGGTGCAGGGGCACTAGAAAATCGAACCTTGGTTTTGATGATGGCAAATATTCAAAGTTAAGCTATTTTGTTATCTCATGTGATATGCTAAGTGTGCAGGAAGTGTTTAAGCTAAGCCAAAGGTCGAGCGACATCCGGAGAATCTCAAGTTGAGAAACCGTGGTGGTCGGGTGACACCAGGAGAACCTCGGGGAGTTGAGGAACCTCGGTGGTGACCGAAAGCTAAGCGATAGGTCAAGAGGACCAAAGGTAAGCTCCATGTGTGGAGCGGTGGTAAGGACGCGTCCTCGGTGTTGGGAATTGAATGCCCGCTAGAGGGGGGTGAATAGCGTAGATCGTACGAAGATGGAAATCGATCGCGTTCGTGTCTACAATTACGTTAGTGCGCAGCGGAATATATATAATAAAAGCAATAACGAAAAGCAATCACACGAACACAAACATATAACGTGGTTCGGAACTGAATGGTTCCTACTCCACGGGTCGAGCTCTAAAGAGCCCTAGTGATGCACACGCACTCACTAATCACAAATACTCCTTCTCGACACAAGTCGGAGGTGGAGAAACCTCGTACAAAAGATTACAACAATAATCTACAAGATGCAAGCAAATACAAGTAAGAAATACAATGCAAGTAAAGGAAAAACAACTTTACAAGAACTTTGGATTGCTTGATCTTTGATTGCCTTGAACTAGCTTTGAAGGACTGGAAAGCACCAACTTCCCCCTTCAATTTCGCCCAAGAAAATCGCTGCTAAATCCCTCCTTCCGAGCTGCTTTTATAACCTGCGTCGGGCTGGATTTTCGCCCATCAGTCGACTGCCATAAGTCCCAGTTCGACTGATGCCACTGTTGTCATGAGACAACGGGTCGATCCACTCTGGAAAATCTCCAACGGATCTCTTGGCGATCGCCAACATTGGCGATCGATCCGACAACGCCGTAGTCGTAGTCGGCCGATACGGAGCGCTTCGTGCTCGAAGATAACCGGCTGCGATCGGCGCCATCCATGGCGATCGGCCGCCATCACCAATCGCTCGGTGAGCGTCATTGCCGCGAGCATCGGCTCTAACACGGCGGTCGAACTCAAGTCGACTCCATCAGCGAACCGCCATAATGCGGCCGATCGCCAACCTCAAGAATGAGGTTTTAACCCAAATATGGTGTCCCCATACTTGCTAGACCACCCTTAGCCTAGACCTAAGCCTTCTAGCAACCTCTATCAGCCTCACGCCTCTCGGATCCCTCCAAGTCATCCATGACTTGTTCATCCATCGCGCTAGCTTCCTGCTTCCATCGGCTCTGTCATGCTAATCTGCGGTGTGTTCACCGCCAAGGCACATTGGACTTACGCCAAGACTCCGCTTGGACTTTCGCCAATATCAATCCTTGGACTTCAAGTGCCAAGACTCAAGCTTGGACTTTCCCTTGCCAACACATGTTGGACTTCTCAATGCCAAGACCCATGCTTGGACTTTCCTTGCCAACTCATGTTGGACTTTTCCAAATGCCAAGTGTCCCACTTGGACTTTCAATGCCAAGTACCCATGACTTGGACTTTCCATTGCCAAGTACCCATGACTTGGACTTTCCATTGCCAAGTACCCATGACTTGGACTTTACCTTGCCAAGACCCATGCTTGGACTTTCCCATAATCACATGGTCAACCCTGGTCAACCATCAAGTCAATTATAACCTGGGTCGATTGTATAAACAATCTCCCCAACATATTAACCGACATTAATGTCAAACATCAATGTCAAACCTATGTCTAACATACTTTGTCAAACATACTTTGTCAAACATCAAAACATCACTCGAGTCAAACTCGAGTCTGGTCAATCGTGACCTGGGCCGATTGCACCAACAATCTCCCCCTTTTTGATGTTTGACAAAAACCAAATAAAACCATGAGTTAGAACACTAACTCAAATCCCTTACCAATTATCCCAAATTGGTAAACACTCACCAAATGTTCTCCCCCAAACATTTAAGTGAAAAGCAAATCAAATGTTCTCCCCAAACATTCTCCCCTTTGTGACTAACATCAAGACGGGTTGCTCTCCAAGGAGGTCAATGTCTCATGTCCCAATGAGATCTTACAATCTCCCCCTTGATCAAAAATACCTAGGATGCCTACCATCTTCCGAGTGATAAGTCCCATATCACTCAAGAGAGGCACTCTATCTCACTCTCCCAATTTCCAAATTGGGTATCAAACACCCATCAATTTTCAATTGATAAGATTCTCCCATATAAAAAAACATCCATCATCCCACGATGGATACCTCCCCTAAAGGCTTGCTCCCCTTGACCATTGCACCAACAATGTCCTTGGAAAGCCCCTAAGCCAATAGGAACTCTAAACCATCAAAATTAAGGTTCTAAGTTCAACATAGAACTCTTACTCACCCTAAATTTGATACTTTGACCTAACACAACTCCTAATCCATATCCAATGGATTTTCACCCTTCATAATGCTTCCCAAAGCATATCCTAGGGTTAGGAGTGGTTAGGAACCTTTGTCATAGCTGAACACGGGCTAAACAAACCTTGTTAACCCGAAATCGACATGGCGATCGACTCTGACGATGTCGATCGATTGCCACTCATCGATCAGCCGCCAAGTGGCGCCGATCGTAGCGAAATTCAATTTCAAATATCGATCAATTTTGAAAATGCATAAGTAATTCTACGATTTTGAAAATTCATGAAACTTAATACACATTACTTATAAGAAATACAATAGGTGAAAAATATTTTAAAATTATTTTACCCATAAAATAGTGAGTTTGATACAAAACTCAAAACCATTGAAATTTTCAATGTTTTGGCCCTATTTTGTATCAACTTCATCAATAGTGATTGCTATCAAAAGATAGACTTCACCAAGGTTTTTCAAAATGAATTTAAAATGTTTTTGAAAACCTATTTTGATCACATTCCTTGGGCTCTATGTACATGACTTGTACACAAGCTTTCCCAATGATCCACCAATAAAATTAGATGAGTTTTAGTTCATCTAGATGCAAAACTATGCACCTTGAACTCAACTCATATCCTAGCATCTCACATGTATCTAGGGTGTATAAATACACATACATGTCAATTGGATGTGAGATGTGGGTTTTGTTCTCCCTAAACTAGGGTTTCATGCATTTTTCTAAGGCAACTTTACTTGATTCCCTTATAAATGGGACTCCAAGTCATGCCATAGTCCTTAAATCAATTTTAATCAATTTAGATGCATGAAGATGATCATGGCATAATGATAGCAAAGTAAATCATGGCCAATGATCATGATGTCATGGCATATGATAAAATTTAAAAACACATGACATTTTAAAAACTTAATCCTAAGCATGATCATGACATTTAGATGATAAAAGTAAACATGATGTCATGTCATGGCATATGGCAAACAAATCATGGCATATAAAATATATAGGTATAATAATACCTAAATTTTAATATTAATTGCCATTTGTTGAGACTTGTTGAGATTTAAACATATTTTGCCATATTAACCTAATCTCCCTAGTGTGCCAAAAACCCAAAATGGCACACCAACCTCTAAACCTAAATTGTGCCAAAATGATCATTTTATCAAACTTCATAATTAATATTGGCACATCCTAAAATCTTTTAGGATTAAAGACTCAAATGTATTTTCAAGATAACCATAACCTTGAAAATAACCTAAAATGTCACCTTTGTTATGGTTGAGTTAACTACCCATCCAATTAAGGTTGACACACCCTAACCCATCTTAGCGTGAATCAATCACGCTCTTAGGAACCCAAAACGATTTGAACTCCTAGGGTTACTTAGGTATTCCTTAGGGATAACTTCCCTAGATACCTTCCTAATGACCCTCCTAGGCTTGTTAGCCTTGGTCATTTGGGTCTTACCTAGGTTGACTCTAGGGGTGACTCCCCTTGCAACCTTCTTAGTGGCCACCCTAGGTTTCCTAGAAACCCTAGCCACTAGGCATACCCTTTGGTCAACTCTAGGGATGACTTCCCTAGTAACCTTGGTCTTCCTAGACCTAGTTAGTGTTCCATAATCACATGGAACACTATGATAAGCCACCTTAGGCTTAGGTTTGTGACCCAAGCCTTGCTTGCCCTTAGTTGACTTTTGACTCTTAGGTCTTAAGTATTGATTTTGACTTTTTGACCTAGGAGTTTGACCATTAGACCCTTGAACTTGATTTTGTATATTTCTAAGGGTCTTTTCTAATTTCTCAAGCCTTGACCTCAAGGCTTGGTTTTCTAATTCCAATTGCCCAATTGATTTTTGATTGAGTTCTTGGGCATGGGACCTTTTAGGCATATGCCTAGTCCATTTGGGATTAAGACCTAGGTGCTCTTGCACCTTTCTAATGGTCTCACTAGGTAAAGTTTTTCTAGAGTTATTTGACCTAGGTTTGTCCTTAGATAAGTTATTTTTAGGGACATTAGTCCCAAATTTCTCCCTATTTCCTAATTGGACACTCTTAGCTCCTAAGCAAAAATACTTGTTCCTATTAGCATGCTTTTCATAAATTGCAAGTGAATTGAAATCCCTAGCATGCTTTTGCTTATAAATTGAAGAAGGAGCAAAATTAGAAGTTACCCTAGGGTTTGCCTTAGCTCCCCCTACATATGATGCTCCATTTTGAGTCTTCTTGTCCCCCTTCTTTTTCCCCTTTGGGCATTGACTCCGGTAATGTCCCGGTTGTCGGCACTTGAAGCACACTACGTGCTCCTTGCTCTTTTGACTTGGGGAACTGGCATCCTTGATCTTTGGTGCCGGTGGAGCTTTCTTAATCCTTTTAGGACACTTACTCTTGTAGTGTCCTTGCTCCCTACACTCAAAGCATATAATATGATTTTTATTTAAAACCAAATTGCTTGAGTTACCTAGTTCGGTGGTGGAGACCGGAATTGGACTTTGGGCTTCTTCATCTTGACCGGATGTCGAAGCTTCTTGGTATTGCTCCGGTGTTGAGGATGGTCTCTCCTCCTCAATTCTAGAAGTGGATACTTCTTCCACTTCTTCCACCTCTTCTACCGATCCGGGAGTTGATTCCCTATCAACCTCCAATTCTTTACACTCTCCTCTTGACCTGATGTTGACTCTTCTTCAACTTCCGAATCCTCACTTGCTTGTGAGGAGGAGCTTGCTTCTTCGGCCTCTTCCGATTGGACCGATGAGCATTCTACATCTTCTTCTTCTTCTTGGACCGATGATGAGTTTTCATGGAGCTTTGCCACTTGGCTCCATAGCTCTTTAGCATCTACATAATTACCTAACATACACAAGATGTTGTTAGGTATTAAATCAATTAAAAATTTTATCACCTTATCATTTTTCTCGGATGCTTGAACTTGCTCTTGGTCCACCTCTTCTTTTTGAGAAATCCACCTCTTGGTCCTCTTGGATATTCAAATCCATCCATCAAAATAGACCATTCCTCAAAGTCTCTCATCATAATAAAATCCTCAATTCTTCCCTTCCAAGAATTGAATCCTTCTCGTCCGTATAGGGTGTAGGGCACCGGTGTGTTGATGTCCCAACCTAATTGATCTTGGACTTCCATCTTTTACCCTCTAGCCTCTTTCCTTAGCTCCCGGCGATTATTCCGTAGAAGAGCCGGGCTCGATACCACTTGTTGGGAATTGAATGCCCGCTAGAGGGGGTGAATAGCGAGATCGCATTTAAGATGGAAATCATCGTTCGTGTCTACAATTACGTTAGTGCGCAGCGGAATATATATATAATAAAAGCAATAGAAAAAGCAATCACACGAACACAAACATATAACGTGGTTCGGAACTGAATGGTTCCTACTCCACGGGTCGAGCTCTAAAGAGCCCTAGTGATGCACACGCACTCACTAATCACAAATACTCCTTCTCGACACAAGTCGGAGGTGGAGAAACCTCGTACAAAAGATTACAACAATAATCTACAAGATGCAAGCAAATACAAGTAAGAAATACAATGCAAGTAAAGGAAAAACAACTTTACAAGAACTTTGGATTGCTTGATCTTTGATTGCCTTGAACTAGCTTTGAAGGACTGGAAAGCACCAACTTCCCCCTTCAATTTCGCCCAAGAAAATCGCTGCTAAATCCCTCCTTCCGAGCTGCTTTTATAACCTGCGTCGGCCGATTTGGATTTTGCCCGCCGATCGCCATAAGTCCGATTCCGATCGATGCCACTGTTGTCATGAGACAACGGGTCGATCCACGCTGGAAAAACTCTAACGGATCTCTTGCGATCGCGCCAACATTGGATCGGCCGATCGTAACGTCGTAGTCGATCGCCTACGCCACGTGGCGTTACGTTTCGCGGCTGGCAGCGATCGCCATCCATCGCATGATCGCGCCGCCGATCACCAATCGGTGGCGATCGGCCGCGCGAGCATCAGCTCTAACCTGGCAGTCGAACTCAAGTCGACTCACGGCAGTCGAACCGGCCATAATGCCAGTCGACTGCCAACCTCAAGAATGAGGTTTTAACCCAAATATGGTGTCCCCATACTTGCTAGACCACCCTTAGCCTAGACCTAAGCCTTCTAGCAACCTCTATCAGCCTCACGCCTCTCGGATCCCTCCAAGTCATCCATGACTTGTTCATCCATCGCGCTAGCTTGCTTCCATCGGCTCTGTCATGCTAACGGTGTGTTCACCGCCAAGGCACATTGGACTTCTGTGCCAAGACTCCGCTTGGACTTTACGCCGCCAATATCAATCCCCTTGGACTTCAAGTGCCAAGACTCAAGCTTGGACTTTCCCTTGCCAACACATGTTGGACTTCTCAATTGCCAAGACCCATGCTTGGACTTTCCCTTGCCAACTCATGTTGGACTTTTCCAAATGCCAAGTGTCCCACTTGGACTTTCAATGCCAAGTACCCATGACTTGGACTTTCCATTGCCAAGTACCCATGACTTGGACTTTCCATTGCCAAGTACCCATGACTTGGACTTTACCTTGCCAAGACCCATGCTTGGACTTTCCCATAATCACATGGTCAACCCTGGTCAACCATCAAGTCAATTATAACCTGGGTCGATTGTATAAACAATCTCCCCAACATATTAACCGACATTAATGTCAAACATCAATGTCAAACCTATGTCTAACATACTTTGTCAAACATACTTTGTCAAACATCAAAACATCACTCGAGTCAAACTCGAGTCCTGGTCAATCGTGACCTGGGCCGATTGCACCAACACTCGGTTAGAGGACAATCCTAGGCGTTGATCCGACTAAGGCTTCCGGAGGAATGCTGAAGTTGAGATCGGACAGTCAAAGGACTGTCACACTGCATGACATTATGCATCTATTGTGCTAATTTTGTATTGAATTCTCGGCGCAGTGATCAACTGGAGATGTCGATGTCATCAAGGCGATCGCTAAGAGGATCAATCGACTGATGTAGACGAATCAACCCAGTGCACAAGGTCAAAGAGATAGAGATTGATGCCGCCACCTCAGGATAAGATAAGCCGCCACCTCAAGATAAGATAAGCCGCCACCTCAAGATAAGATAAGCTGCCACCTCAAGATAAAATCCATGAGTTTTGGATCTGGATCGGGACAAATTCCAAGGTGCAAATCTATAAAAGGAGGGGAGGACTCAAACCCAATAAAAGAATCTCTCAAGTGCTCGTGCTCTCTACAACGCTACTCCGACCGTGCGTCATCTTCTAATTAATTGTTGGTATTATTATTATATTTTTGTACTTAATTTGTATAAGGACCGGTAAGGTTGTTACCGGACTTATAATCATTGTAATCGTCTTGTCTCTTACCTCCAACGAGGAAGAGACTTTTAGTGATTGCCCTTCAGAAGCGATCAAGGATCGCAGGGCCTTGGATTAGCAGCCGGTGGGCTGTGAACCAAGTAAAAAGCTTTGTGTCTTTCTTGTGTTTATCTTTTGTTTTCCGCTGCGTACTTGGTTTTAATCGCCGAAAAAGAAAAGTTTTCACTAATGCTATTCACCCCCCCTCTAGCGTTTCAAATCGATCCAACATTTATTCTTCTTTTTCATTCCAAATAAGTCCTTAGTTAAACTAGAAATTATGGAAACTATTTTCTTAGGAGAGGCATTCGTTACCATAGTTTCCATATCCTCTTCTTCTTCTTCGGATGAGGAGGATGTAGAAGCTCCCCTTTCACTTGAGCTCTCTCCTCTTGAGATTGATCCTTCATTTTCGGAGGAAGAGCAATCCAAGTCATCAAAGGCCATCAAGGCCAAATTGGTGACAAAGGCATTCTCCTCATCCGATGATGATGAGGAGGATTAGGATGGGTCATCCCAAGTCCTTGCCTTTAGAGCTTTGGTCTTCCCCTTGTCTTTTGTCTTCTTCTCCTCTTCCTTCTTTTTCTTGCTCCCCTTTTTCTTCTTCTTTTCTTCTTTCTTTTTCTTCTCTTCCTTGCTCTTGTTTAGGAGGGGACAATTATCCCTTATGTGCCCCTCTCCTTGGCAATTGTAGCATATGACCTTCCCCCTTGGTCTTCTATTCCTATCATGAGATTTATCAAATCTAAAATTCTTAAATGCACGCCTTACCTTCCTTACCATGTAGACTTCTTCCGTGCTATCCATGGAGGAGGTAGATGCTTCATCGTCGGAGGAGGAGGGGATCTCTATCTTCTTCTTCCCCTTATTTGCCAACAATGCTACTCCCCTTGATGGTTGTATTTTTGGCTCTTCTTGTATTCCTTCAAGCCTAGATTCATGTAATTCCATAGTGGAGAAAAATTCATCTAGAGTACTTACCTCTAGATTCTTTGAAATGTAAAATGAGTCCACCATTGAACTCCACTTGGATGATCGGGGGAAAGCATCTATGACCTTCATTATCATATCGCGATTGGAGAGCCTTTTTCCTACACTTGTTAGTCCATTTAAAATTTCTTTGAATCTAGAATGCAAAGAAGTTACCTTTTCTCCCTTTTCTAATTTAATGTTGGATAGTTGAGAGCGGAGGAGATCTCTCCTTGCTAGCTTCGCCTCGGATGTGCCTTCATGAAGCTCAATTAGCTTCTCCCACATCTCCTTGGCACTTAGGCATTCTCCTATTCGGTTGATTTCTTGTTGGGGGAGCACATTGAAGAGATGATGCTTGGCTTTTGAGTTTGCAAGGTGCTCTTCCCTTTGCCTTTTGGTCAACCTAGATTTCTCTATTGGCTTCCCCTCTTCATCCCTAGGAAAAACGAAACTGGATTCCATTGTAATCATAATATCAAAATCCGTTTCGAAAAATACCTCCATTCGCTTCTTCCATCAAGCGAATTCTCCTTCAAACTTCGGAGGATGGATGTTGGAGCCGGCCATTTTGAAAGTTGATTGTTGTGGCGGTTAGTCTTCGACAAGCTTTCCTTGGCTCTGATACCACTTGTAGGTGATCGAACGGCCGGCTAGAGGGGGGTGAATAGCCCTTTTCGTTTGGATGCCGGTATTTGCTCGTCTACAAAACTAATTAGCACAAGTGGAAGACTAATAAATACAAGCAAATAGAAATACGAGAAAAAAGGCGCTAACAAAGAATGTAATGTGGTTCATGGCTACGCCGCTAATCCACGATCCCGATTCGTCCGAGGTGAATCACTCCTCCAAAGCCAATCACTATTGGTCTCTCCTTTGCACCAATGCTTCGTTCAGTTGCATGTTGCTAATTCTAGGCGGGATACCTTTGAAATCAGGCACTCTTTACTTACAGTAGTAGTCAGTCTTTGAACTAATCCTAGGAAGATCACTTAGAGCATAAGCATTAGCCTCTCAAGGCTCACACCCTCTCTTTTTATAGAGAGGCTGATTTCTTCCGTTGGCGCCACTCACGATCTGGCCGATCCTCTCCTCCGAACACGCGGATCCTTGTAGTCCAGCGGAACTCTTGGATCGGGATGGACCTCACCGATCGCCTCATCATTACTACGATGTCTATGACGCGATATCCTCTGGCGGTCACTGGGCATAAACCCATCGGTCGGATACGATCGAACACACTCGACTGAAGCGATCGCCATTACATGGTAGTCGACTGGTGCCATGTGAAACTCAAACTTAACATAAGTTTGAGCTTCCGACGGTCGGGTAAACCTTAACCCTTGTGGTCAAGTCTCTGACACTCAGTCATTCGGCCAAGTTCACCTAATGAGCTACTTACATTTCACTCATTCTCTCATCTCACTCGAAGTCCCTCGCCGAAGCTCTCTTCGTTCGCGGCCACGTCCCTCGGCAGCATCAGGTTCATGGCTCTGCAATGCTCCTTCGTGTCTCTTGCCTCCGAAGTCTATTTCCTTGGCTTCACTTCAAGTCATCTCGTCCAGCGGTCCCTCGGATGCTCCAAGTGCAGGCTTCCGCAAAGTCATCCTTCACCGACTCAAGGACTGAGGTTGTGAGGGTGAACCTGCCAAGGCTCCATGTGCGAATTACTAAGTCCTGCAAGACTCGCGCGCACATATCAAATAACAATACCAACCTAACTTAAACCCATTGCCACACACATCAAAACCTTATCATGGCAAGAGATTGCCCTAACACTCGCCACCACGGTCAGATCGTATTGTCTTGATACTTTTACCTTAACGGTTCTCCCGCCGTCTTTGAAACATGAAACATTCATGACTTATCAAGTAAATGTATCCATACCTTGAATAATCGTCTATAAAAGAGACAAAGTATTCAAAGCCACCTCTAGCCTGGATAGACATAGGACCGCACAAATCAGAATGAACCAATTCCAATGCATCTTTGGCTCTATACCCCTTAGCCTTAAAAGGCCTCTTGGTCATCTTACCTTCCAAGCAAGGCTCGTAGGTTGGGAGATCTTCCACCACTAATAAATCCAAGGGTCCATCAGCTATCAACCTTTGAATTCTACTCAGGTTAATATGACCAAGTCTTAGGTGCCAAAGATATGTCTGGTTCATTTTCGAAGGTTCTTTTCTCTTATTAGACTTAGAAGATGAGTTATTCACTTCTATATGCATCGTGGAAGTTTTCGGTTCAAGAGTGTACAAATTGCCAACCAATGTATCAGAACAGATAATCTCCCTATTCCTTTTTATAACAACTTTGTCATTAAAAGAAACAGAATATCCATCCAGAAACAATTTAGAAACTGAAATTAGATTCTTTCTAAAAGTAGGTACATAAAGACAATTTCTCAAAACCAAAACTTTATTCCTATCAAAAGATAAATAAACGTCTCCCACTGCAATAGCCGCCACCTTTGAAGCATTGCCCATGAAGACGGTAATCTCTCCCTCAGCTAGTCGTCGGGTTTCCTGGAACCCCTGTAAAGTATTGCAGACACGATCAGTGGCTCCTGTATCTACACACAGTCTTGGTAGATAACACCGCTAAACATGTTTCAACAACTAAACAAGAAGATATACCTTTGTTCTTTCGGCGAGGACAGTCCGCCTTCCAATGTCCAGTCTGCTTGCAAGTGAAGCATTTGCCTTTTGGCTTCTTCACTCCTACCCGAGGTCCTACTGCCACTTTCTTTGCTCCACCTTGCTTCTTCTTCTTCCCTTTCGGTTTAGAAGTAGAAACCTTCTGAGCAACCATGGCTTGAGCGCTTTGTGAAAAAGCCCTTTTGCGCATGGAGTTACAGAAGCTCTGCAGCGAATACAACCTCTTGTTCATGTTGTAGTTGAGGTGGGCGCCGAAACTCCTAAGCGGAGCGAAGAATGATATCGACCTAGGTTTCCCCATCGATCTCAGCTCCGAGGACTTCCATCTCATTCAGATGAGCCATCATCTTGAGAACATGGTCCCTGACAGGTGTTGCCTCGATCATGGTGGTCATCATCAAGTTCCTCATAGCCTCCTGTCTGGCCGCCCTTCTCTGATGTCCATCATGTCATAAGCCGTGGCCATGGCCTGATGCTGATGTTGCAGCACATTTGACATAGATGCCAAAATGTAACACCGCGCCATCTCATTTACCTTGATCCATTTCTTATAACTTTCTTTCTCCTTTTCATCAGAGTCATCGGTGGGCTTAGGAGGACAGACCTTGAAGAGTACAAATTTGTACTCCTCTGCAGTTAAGATAATATCCAAATTTCTTTTCCAATCAATATAATTTGTTCCAGTAAGTTTATTTTCTTTCAATATCACAACAAGTGGGGTGAAAGCCATTTGAAAAAACCTAAGAATCACAATGATCAAAATATTAGATTTCAAATATCATTGATTCCTCAAACAATAAAATTTCGAAATCAACCAACACCTCAAAACACCGAGAATATCGCATGCCACGATAGTGTGGACGTATACGAATTCTACATTTGTAAGAGGAGGTTTAACCCATTAATTTTATTATCTTGTCAACCTTACTTTTTGACAAATAAAATTAATAGTTGGTTCCTCTTTGGCCCTACAAATAAAAGCAGTGACTCCGATGGGGAGGATACTTTTTATTTGCATCTAAGTGTGCACCATTACATGATACTAAGGGAATTATCTCGGATTATGTGCCTTACCGATGAGGAAGTACACAAGCTCCTAAATAATTTCCTATAACCATTATTTGACCTAGTGATCCGCAAACAAACTCATCCGATGGGGAGGAAGGCACTCAGAGCCGACGCGCAAGTTTGTTGCATCACACGTCAAATTGTAATGGAGGCCACGGGAATTAATTAAAATGTCCCTCTCCCACTTAGTAAATTGACAGTGAGGAATTTTCAAGCACACACAACATGCATATAGAACAAATCAACAATAAATATAGAAAAAAACAGAATTTTCCCAACTATTATGGCATTGTTCTCCAATATGCGTCACGTTGTGTCGCCACCTCGTCCGCTCCACTTTTTCCCGTACGCAAGTCACCAAAGAGATCCAAGCCAAGATAAACTATTTTAATTTACATCCATCGATCCTATACTCCACGAAGGAGTGTACAAATAATCTAGATCGAAAGTAAACTAAAATGAGTGGCTAAACAATGCCGCATTTAATTACAAAAATTAAATACTAATTTAGCCTCGTCAACCCTGAGGATTCAAATAATATACAATCACACACACATGCAATCACATACACACATATATAGCCATAATAGTTGGAACTTATGCCGGCAACCAAAAAGTTATCGTACATACATCTTACTATCATCCGACTTACACAATATATGATAAGTGCGTGAAAGTAACTGAATCCAAAACACACAAAACTGGAAACCATGGCTCTAATACCAAATTGATGGCATGCTCAGAGGCTCGTTGGCTCTCATGTCCCCGGAATAAAATTTTCACTAATAAAAACTAATCCGGATGGGATGAGTTTCCTAAGATCAACCAGTTCATCGTCGTGCTAACGACTTGAGCGATCGCTTGAACAAACTAGTTGTTCAAGCAACAAAACTCTTCTAGATGGTTAGCCGCGGAATAGACGACGGACGGATCGCCGGTTTTTGTGTTTATCTTCGGGGTCCATGATTATACAAATACATATGGATGTAGACATGTATAATCAACACATACAAACATATTAATAAGAACATGCAAAGATCAATAATAAAACTTGTAAAACTTTTATACCTCTCGATCTTCTATCGTATGTCTTAACCTCCTTGTAAACTTCGTGTGGGCGAAGATCCTCCACAAGTTGAAGCTTCCTAGATCTTCTTCAATCAAAAAAAAGAAGAACTCTCCTTCCCTTCTTGCTTGAGCCAACCACCAAGCCACAAAGGCTTGATGCCGCCGGCCCCAAGAAAAGAGAGAACAAGAAGGCCAACCAAGGAACCAAACAAGGGAACAATCCCTAGCTGCTAGTGTCGCCGGCCAAGAGGGAGTGAAGAGGAGAAGAGGAATGGGTTGAGCACCGACCAAGGTAGAGGGAAGAGAGATAGGTGTCGGCAACCCCTTAGGAAGAAGAAGAGAACCTCTCCTATTGTTGCCGCCCACTCCACCTTCCAAACCCTAGCCGCCCAACCAAACCCTAACCTCCCTAGGATTTCTTGCCGCCCAAGCTAATGATAGGCAAAACCCTAATCTCCAAAAAAAAACCAACAACCTTCTTGCCGCCCACCTTAAGCCCCCTTTTATAGAGTTAGGCTTAAGCCTTGTTTTAATCTCCACCGTTGGTTCTAGGGATTTAATCTCAACCGTCGGATCTAGAGATTTAATCTCAATCGTCGGTTCTAGAGATTTAATTTCAAACGTCGGATCTAGGGATTTAATCTCAACCGTCGGATCTAGAGATTTAATCTCCACCGTCGGATCTAGGGATTTAATCTCAACCGTCGGATCTAGAGATTTAATCTCAATCGTCGGATCTAGAGATTTAATCTCCACCGTCATTGGATCTAGGCTCCATGAGGCTTATATTAGGCTACGATAGGGACCATGAGGAGGAGTTGGATCTTGGCCACCCGATGGATCGGAACCATACAAACTTGATCCATCAATGATGTTCCATTCCACTAGAGGATCATCATTGAATTACCTCACCAACCCCCATAAATTAATATGGGCTCCATATATTATTCGTACATCCATCTCCCCGTGTTTAAGATATCAAATGTCCATCAATTAATTGATTTACTGACCATCAATTATTTAACATCTAACTCCTCGAGTAGTACCACTCAACCTTATCATCATGTTGACTAAGTAAACCTGCAGGGTTTACATGATGAACCTTATGAGCTCCTCAAGGGGGCATCATCAACCTAATATATAGGACACGGTTTCCTCCTATAATTAACAGCACACCATGTAAATAATATCATTTCCCAACTTACAGGGCATATTGATTTGATCCATTTAAATCTCACCCTTTGGTAAATCAAAGAAATAAATACTAAGTACATGTGCCCGTTATTATATCGGGATTAAGAGCATGTACAACATAATATCCGAGGTCCGATTCAATTATGTAGTCAGAAATAAATTGAACCACCTCTATGTCTGTCCTGCTCAATACACCTAAGTGTACTAGTATAACTCTATGTTCAAGACAAACCAATACCAAGCTACACTACAACCATGCCAATGGTTTATCCAAAACCATCTTGGTTGTGAGCCTCTACTTATATTCTACAAGGGACTGATAACATGATCTTCTGTGCCACACCAAGCACCATGTTATCTACAATATAAAGTATTAGACAATATGCACACATATAATAAATATAAAGTGTAAACAATGATCATGTGATTCTTATTTCAAAATAAAAATGTTCATACAAAAGAGCTAGGCTTTCAATATACATTCCAACATGGATGACATGGAGGGATCCGATAGGAGTGAGGATGATCGAGGTGGCTAGAAGGCTTAGGTCTAGGCTAAGGGTGGTCTAGCAAGTATGAGGACATCATACTTGGAGTTAAACCTTATGTTTGAGGTTTGTCAATCGATTGGTGTTATGAACCAGTCGACTGGTCATGTGTTTTGACACTTGGTAGCCGAGTTGACTTGTATCAGTCGACTGTGACTATGACCAGTCGACTGCTAGGAGTCCACTGGCATTCAACTGCGACAAATGGCCTTGGCAGTCGACAACCAGAATTGGACAATTGAATGATGTCTTGAACAGTCGACTGCCAAGGATGACAGTCGAATCCTGGTCGAGGTTGCGAACATAGAAGGTTCCAGAGTCGATTGTTAGGGTTTGACAGTCGAGTGGAGGCATGATCAGTCGACTGATGGTCTATCAGTTTGAACTTGTCAGACGTGGATTAAGTTGTTGTCTCAATACGGCTACAGGCACAGTCAACTGATGGTCTCGAGCAGTCGACTGCTAGGCAAAAATCATCTCGAGTTGCAGGTTTAAAAGGAGCAAGAAGGGAGGATTTTTGGCAAAGGTTTCTGTTGGTGCAATCGGCCCAGCTCACGATTGACCAGGACTCGAGTTTTGACTCGAGTGATGTTTTGATGTTTCGACAAAACATATGACAATGTAATTGTCATGGGAAAGTCCAAGTCTTGAGTACTTGGCATGAGAAGTCCAAGTGGGACACTTGGCACATGAAAAGTCCAAGCATAGGTCTTGGCAATGTAAAAGTCCAACATGGGTTCGCAAGGGAAAGTCCAAGCATGGTCTTGGAATTTGAGAAGTCCAACATGGGTTGGCAAGGGAAAAGTCCAAGCATGGGTCTTGGCAATGTAAAAGTCCAACATGGGTTGGCAAGGGAAAGTCCAAGCATGGTCTTGGCATTTGAGAAGTCCAACATGGGTTGGCAAGGGAAAGGTCCAAGCATGGGTCTTGGCAATGTAAAAGTCCAACATGGGTTGGCAAGGGAAAGTCCAAGCTTGAGTCTTGGCATGAGAAGTCCTAGGGGTTTGATATTGGATGCGTAAAGTCCAAGCGGGAGTCTTGGCAGCATAAGTCCAATGGTTGGCGGCGTAAAGTCCAAGCGGAGTCTTGGCGGCGTAAGTCCAATGTGCCTTGGCGGTGTAGACACCGTTAGCATGACATAGCTGAGGGAAGGACCTAGAGGCTAGCGCGATGGATGAACAAGTCATGGATGACTTGGAGGGATTCGAGAGGTGTGAGGCTGATGGAGGTGACTAGAAGGCTTAGGTCTAGGCTAAGGGTGGTCTAGCAAGTATGGGGGCACCATACTTGGGTTAAAACCTCATTTTTTAGGTTGGCGGCGGCATTATTTGCCATGAGTCGATTGAGTTCGGTTTAAGCTGGAAATGCTCTGGCGATCGATTGTTCATGGAAGCGATTGACTAGTGTCGCCGATGCCGATCGGCTAGTGTCGATAATGATCATCGCCAAAGGTCGGCGATCGATTGCGATCGATGTCGACCGCGAAGCGCGCCCGTGGCCGTGGCCGGTCGGCTCACGGGCATGCGATCGGCGCCAATGTTGGCATTCGACTGCCAAGAGATCCGTTGGAGTTTTTCCAGCATGGATCGAGCCATTGTCTCACGACAACAGTGGCATCAGTCGACTGGTGACTTATGACAGTCAACTGATTGGCGGAAATCCAGCCCGATGCAGGTTAAAAGCAGCTATTCGTGGAGGATTGAAGAAAGGGTTTTCTTGGGCGATTTGAAGGGGAATTGTTGGTGCTCTTCCAGTCCTTCAAAGCTAGTCCAAGGCAACCAAAGATCAAGCAACCAAAGTGCTCTTGTAAAGTAGTTTTTTTTTACTTGCATTATATTTCATTGTTGTAATTGCTTGTATCTATTTCTTATTGTTGTAAGAATAGTTTGTAAGAGGTTTCTCCACCTCCGACTTGTGTCGAGAAGGAGTATTTGTGGTTAGTGATTGCATTGGCATCGCTAGAGCTCTTTAGAGCTCGATCCGTGGAGTAGGAACCAGTTTGGTTCCGAACCACATTATATCCTTGCGTTTGTGTGTTTGTGTTTTCGTTATTGCTTTATTATCTTTGTTTCTGCTGCGCTAATGAAAATTGTAGACAAGCACGCGAATGTTTTCCATCTAAGCAACGGTCAAACGCTATTCACCCCCCCTCTAGCGGCCTTAATTCTCCAACAAGTGGTATCAGAGCTCAGTGGCTCTTCAACGAATTAACAACCGGAAGCAAGACGCTAGAGGGTGAAGATGGAATTCCAAGACAAGCTTGGATGGGATATCAACACACCTATCCCTTATACCTTCTATGGACAAGAAGGATTCAATCAATGGAAGGTGAGGATTGAAGAATACTTGATGATGAAGGACTTTGAAGAGTGGGGCATTTTGTTGGAGGGATTTCAATATCCAAAAGGGCCCAAGGGAGGAATTCTCAAGATGAAGAAGTGGACCGAGGAACAAATCCAAGAGTTCGAAAAGAATACAAAGGTAATTAAATTCTTGGTTGATTTGATTCCTAATAAAATTATGTGTGAGCTAGGTGAGTACAAGGATGCCAAAGAGCTTTGGAGTCAAGTGGCAAAATATCATGAAGGCTCACAACCGGTCCAAGAGGAAGAGACCAAAGAGGCTAATGCATCATCCTCACAAGGAAGTGAGGATTCGGAGGTTGATAGGGAATCAACATCCGGATCAGAAGAGGTGGAGGAAGTGGAAGAAGCATCCACCTCCAGGATTGAGGGGGAGGAGATAACTTCCACACCGGAACATCAAGAAGAAGCTTCGACATCCGGTCAAGATGAAGAAGCCCAAAGTCCAATTCCGGTCTCCATTAACCTAGGTAACTCAAACATATGTGTTAATAATAAAATGCATATAATATATTTTTGAGTGTAGGGAAACCGGGCACTATAAGAGCAAGTGCCCAAAGAAGAATAGGAAAGCTCCACCGGCTCCAAAGGTCAAGGATGCCGGTCCCTCAACGCAAAAGAGCAAAGAACAAGTAATTTGCTTCAAGTGCCGACAACCGGGACATTTCCAGAGTCAATGCAAGAAGGGGAACAAGAAGACTCAAAATGGAGCATCATATGTAGGGGGAGCTAAGGCAAACCCTAGGGTAACTTCTAATTTTGCTCCTTCTTCAATTTACAAGCAAAAGCATGCTAGGGATTTCAATTCACTTTCAATTTATGAAAAGCATGCTAATAGGAACAAGTATTTTTGCTTAGGAGCTAAGAATGTCTACTTAGATAATAGGGAGAAATTTGGGACTAATGTCCCTAAAAACAATTTACCTAAGGACAAACCTAGGTCAAATAACTCAAGATCAATTTTACCTAGGGAGACAATTAGAAAGGTGCAAGAGCACCTAGGTCTAAACCCTAAATGGACTAGGCATATGCCTAGAAAGTCTCATGCCCAAGAATTTAATCAAAAATCAATTGAGCAATTAGAATTAGAAAATCAAGTCTTGAGGTCAAGGCTTGAAAAACTTGTAAAGACCCTAAATAAGATACAAAATCAATTTAAAGGGTCTAGTGGTCAAACTCAAGGGTCCAAAAGTCAAAGTCAACACCTAGGACCTAAGAGTCAAAAGTCAACTAAGGGCAAGCAAGGTTTGGGTCACAAACCTAAGCCTAAGGTGGCTTACTATAGTGTTCCATTTGATTATGGAACACAAACTAGGTATAAGAAGACCAAGGTTACTAGGGAAGCTATCCCTAAGAGTAACCATAGTTTGTGCCTAGTGGCTAGGGTTTCTAGGAAACCTAGGGTGGCCACTAAGAAGGTTGCAAGGGGAGTTACCCCTAGAGTCAACCTAGGTAAGACCCAAATGACCAAGACTAACAAGCCTAGGAGGGTCATTAGGAAGGTATCTAGGGAGGTTATCCCTAAGGAATACCTAATTAACCCTAGGAGCTCAAATCGGTTTTGGGTTCCTAAGAGCGTGATTGATTCACGCTAGATGGGTTTAGGGTGTGCCAACCTTGATTGGATGGGTAGTTAACTCAACCATGGTAAAGGTGGCATTTTAGGATATTTTCAAGGTTATGGTTACCTTGGAAATAGATTTGAATCAATATCCTAAAAGATTTTAGGATGTGCCAATGCACTTTTGAAATTAAGAAAAATCAATTAAATTGGCACAATTTAGGTTTAGAGGTTAGTGTGCCATTTTGGGTTTTTGGCACACTAGGAAGATTAATGATAATATGGAAAAATATATCTAATTATATCAAATGGCAATTAATATTAAAATTTAGGTATTACTATACCTATATATTTTATATGTCATGCTTTGTTTGCCATATAACATGCCATGACATCATGCTTACTTTTAATCATTTTATATGTCATGTTCATGTTTTAGGATTAAGGTTTTAAATGTCATGTGTTTTTAGATTTCATCTTATGCCATGACATCATGATTATGAGCATGTACTTATTTATATCATCATTAATGCCATAATCATTCATGTATTTAAGAAAAATTTCGATTGAAATTGATTTAAGGACTATGGCATGACTTGGAGTCCCATTCATAAGGGAATCAAGTAGGGTTGCCTTAGAAGATGCATGAAACCCTAGTTTTAAATGAACCAAAACCCACATCTCACATCCAATTGACATGTATGTGTATTTATACAGCCTAGATATATGTGAGATGCTAGGATATGAGTTAAGCTCAAGGTGCATAGTTTTTGCATCTAGATGAACTAAAACTCATCTAATTTCAAATGTTGATCATTAGGAAAGCTTGTGTACAAGTCATGTGCATACAGCCTAAGGAATATGATCCAAAACATGGTTTTGAAATCATTTTAAAAACAATTTAGAAAACCTTGGTGAAGTCTATCTTTTGATAGCAATCACCATTGATGAAGTTGATACAAAATAGGGCCAAAACATTGAAAATTTCAATGGTTTTGAGTTTTGTATCAAACTCACTATTTTATGGGTAAAATAATTTTCAAATATTTTTCACCCATTGTAATGACTATAAGTAATATACGTATCAAATTTTATGATTTTTTAAATTACGTATAATTACTTATGTTTTTCCAAATCTCAATTCTAATAGCTGGAATTCGGAAATTTCAGCTATCAGATCACGCCCTTGGTGGCGCCAACCGCGATATGGGTGGCGGTCATGACTTCTTGTCGAGTCGACTGCCAGGTCTGATTTCGGGTTAACAAGGTTTGTTGAGCCCGTGTTCAGCTATGGAAAAGGTTCCTAATCACTCCTAACCCTAGGATATGCTTTAGGAAGCATTATAAAGGGTGAAAATCCATTGGATATGGATTAGGAGCTGTGTTAGGTCAAAGTATCAAATTTAGGGTGTGAAAGTTACATGTTGAACTTAGAACCTTAATTTTGATGGTTTAGAGTTCCTATTGGCTTAGGGGCTTCCCGAGGACATTGTTGGTGCAATGGTCGAGGAAGCAAGCCTTTAGAGTATCCATCTTGGGATGATGGATGTATTTTTCTACTTGAAGAGGAGAAGTTATTGGGAGAGTATCATCAATTGGGAAAATTGATGGGTTTTTGATACCTAATTTGGAAATTGGGAGAGAGTATAGGATTGCCTCTCTTGAGTGATATGTGAATTATCACTAGGAAGATGGTAGGCATCCTAGGTATTTATTTTTGGATCAAGGGGGAGATTGTAAGATCTCATTGGGACATAAGACATTGACCTCCTTGGAGAGAAAACCTTTTTGATGTTAGTCAAAAAGGGGGAGAATGTTTGGGGGAGAACATTTGGAGAGTGTTTACCAATTTGGGATAATTGGTAAGGGATTTGAGTTAGTGGTCTAACTCAAATGATTTGTTTGGTTTTTGTCAAACATTAAAAAGGGGGAGATTGTTGGTGCAATCGGCCCAGGTCACGATTGACCAGGACTCGAGTTTTGACTCGAGTGATGTTTTGATGTTTCGACAAAAATATATGACAATGTAATTGTCATGGGAAAGTCCAAGTCTTGAGTACTTGGCATGAGAAGTCCAAGTGGGACACTTGGCACATGAAAAGTCCAAGCATGGGTCTTGGCAATGTAAAAGTCCAACATGGGTTGGCAAGGGAAAGTCCAAGCATGGTCTTGGCATTTGAGAAGTCCAACATGGGTTGGCAAGGGAAAAGTCCAAGCATGGGTCTTGGCAATGTAAAAGTCCAACATGGGTTGGCAAGGGAAATTCCAAGCATGGTCTTGGCATTTGAGAAGTCCAACATGGGTTGGCAAGGGAAAAGTCCAAGCATGGGTCTTGGCAATGTAAAAGTCCAACATGGGTTGGCAAGGGAAAGTCCAAGCTTGAGTCTTGGCATGAGAAGTCCAAGGGGTTTGATATTGGCTACGTAAAGTCCAAGCGGGAGTCTTGGCAGCATAAGTCCAATGGTTGGCGACGTAAAGTCCAAGCAGAGTCTTGGCGGCGTAAGTCCAATGTGCCTTGGTGGTGTAGACACTGTTAGCATGACATAGCCGACGGAAGCACCTAGAGGCTAGCACGATGGATTAACAAGTCATGGATGACTTGGAGGGATCCGAGAGGCGTGAGGCTGATGGAGGTGGCTAGAAGGCTTAGGTCTAGGCTAAGGGTGGTCTAACAAGTATGGGGGCACCATACTTGGGTTAAAACTTCATTTTTGAGGTTGACAATCGACTGACATTATGGCCGGTTCGACTGCCGTGAGTCGACTTGAGTTCGACTACGGTTTAAGCGGCCAAATGCTCGGATCAATGCTCATTGGAAGCGATCGGCTAGTGTCGGCGATCCATTGTCGATCGCCAATCGTAGTCATTGCCATTGCCGATCCATGATGTTTTTCCAGCGTGGATCGAGCCATTGTCTCATGACAACGATGGCATCGATCATTGGTGACTTATGGCGATCGGTGATGGCGGAAATCGGCCCGATCACGAGTTAAGCAGCTATTCGTGGAGGATTGAAGAAAGGGTTTTCTTGGGTGATTTGAAGGGGAATTGTTGGTGCTCTTCCAGTCCTTCAAAGCTAGTCCAAGGCAACCAAAGATCAAGCAACCAAAGTGCTCTTGTAAAGTAGTTTTTCTTTACTTGCATTATATTTCATTGTTGTAATTGCTTGTATCTATTTCTTATTGTTGTAAGAATAGTTTGTAAGAGGTTTCTCCACCTCCGACTTGTGTCGAGAAGGAGTATTTGTGGTTTGTGATTGCATTGGCATCGCTAGAGCTCTTTAGAGCTCGATCCGTGGAGTAGGAACCGGTTCGGTTCTGAACCATGTTATATCCTTGTGTTTGTGTGTTTGTGTTTTCGGTATTGCTTTATTATCTTTATTTCCGTTGCGCTAACGAAAATTGTAGACAAGCACGCGAATGTTTTCTATCTACGCAACGGTCAAATGCTATTCACCCCCCCTCTAGCGGCCTCAATTCTCCAACAGTTTCTATAGCGATTTGGGGCAATTTGCTGGTGCAATTTAGGGTCTCCAAGTGCAGCTCAAGCAACCAAACAAGTAATCATCCAAAAGCGCATTTGTAAAGTTTTCTTTAAGTGTTTTTATGTATTTCATTCATATTTGATTGTATATCTTTCTTATTGCTGTAAGATCTGTTGTATGAGGTTTCTCCGCCTCCGACTTGTTGTCGAGAAGGAGTGTTTTGATTATTAGTGGTGTTTGGCATCGCTAGGGCTCATTTGAGCCCAATCCGTGGAGTAGGAAACCTAAGGTTCCGAACCATGTTAGATCTTTGTGTATTGGTGTGTTTGTATGCTTGTATTTTTATTATTGCTATATTATCTTTGTTTCCGTTGTGCTAACGAAAATTATAGCAAGAAGAATTGATTTCCATCGTCAAACGAAAACGAGTTATTCACCCCCTCTAGTGGTCACCAACGTTCCTACGCTAACTACTACAATGTTTCTATATTCATGTCCTTTTGTCAAAGACGATTTACAAACCCCAATCATCAAGTGTAACAATTCTACAACATCCAACTAGGTTTAAATCATTAAACCTCTTAACTACATTCCCACCAATCAATTCAACATACAACCTCACATTTAACACATTCTGTTGGTGCAGTAGGCACCAGATAATCGAACTTGAGTTTTGATTATGACAAAAACCCAAAGTTAAGGTCATATAGTTGTATAATGAGCTGAACCAAGTGTGCAGGAATAATTAAGCTAAGCTGAAGGTCGGCGACACCTGAAGAATCCCGAGTCGGGAAACTATGGTGGTCGGGTGACACCGGGAGAACTTCGGAGGGAGCCGAAGAACCCAGGTGGAGACCGAAATCAAAGCTACAAGTCACAAAGGACCTAAGATAAACTCGTGTGTGTGAGTGAAGGTAAGGTTGTGTCCTCAGTACAAGGACGTCTTTAGGCAGCGATCCGACTAAGACTTCCCATGAAAGATCTAAGTCAAGATCGGACGGTAAGTGGCCGTCGAATTTACTTATATTTTTTTTATTTTGAGCTAACTCTTTAGTACAGTCAAGAACCCTAGCCACTAGTCGACTGCTAGCTTGTAGCAGTCGACTACTGGTCATCAGTCGAACTGATAAGGGAAGCAGTCGACTGCCATTCGAATTTCCAACCTCGAGGAGAGTCAAGATAAGCTCCACTTATCTTGGAGGAATGAGGTTCTTTGACCATGAGCTGGAACTGAATATTGGGGGAGCTTCCAAGGCTATAAAAGAATAGGGGTTTCACCCCTTTAGGTCATCTAAGTGCTTACAAAGTGATCCCGCAACGCTGCTACTCTACGACGCCGAAACGCTGCCGGAACACTGACGACACGATCACAAGCTAAACATCTACTTATCGTCGGTATAAGTGTTTAAAGTTTCCATTTCTATTCAGTGTATTAAAGTTGTTTTTATCGAGCTTTTGATCGTAGCGAGGAGAGGTGAGATTGTCCCTCTACCTCAAGTTTTTCGTTGGTTTGTAATCGTCATCTCCTACCTCCAACGAGGAGGAGATTATTAGTGAATTGCCCTTCGTACACGGTCTAGGATCGCAAGGTCCTTGGATTAGCAACTGGTAGGTTATGAACAAAGTAAAAATAAACTTGTCATTTACTTTTCTACTGTGCAACTCTTACATGCACTATTCACCCCCTCCCTCTAGCGCACTTTTTCGATCCAACAATTGGTATTAGATTGGGGGCACTACGATTTGGTGCAACCACCAATCTAGCACTTGGCTTTAAGTTTTATTTTTGTTTTTGGTTTTTCAATTCGTAAGTTAAGTCTTTTCGTTTCTTTTAATTTCATTCTCCCACACTACTAATCCAAGACAAGAGTCTTGGTTACTTTTAATCGAATGAAATGAAAAAGAAAAGAAATTTTACATGCGCTATTCACCCCCCCCCCCTTTAGCGCTCTTTTTTGTTCCAACAATTGGTATCAGAACGGGGCCACTACGATTTGGTGCAACCACCAATCATGCACTTGGCTTTATGTTTTATTTTCATTTTTGGTTTTGCAATTCGTAAGTTAAGTCTTTTCGTTTCATTTAGCTTTAAGTTGAGCTTAGGTAATAAGCTACATTTCCTCATAAATTAAGTACAATAGTGAAAATGAAAAGACCAAATATTAACATGTATACCGACACTTAGTAGATTGAAGTTGAGCTTGGAGTGTCAGAGCTTTTGCAGACTAGGAATGATGGGGACATCACTTCGGAGTAGTAAGAGTCTTAAATTCAGAGTTGACCTTTCATTTCTTTTATAAGCTCTTTCCAATTGACTGGATCACCCTCCAGTCGACTCCAAATCAGCCCATCGATTTGGTATTCTGGGCTTTCCAATCAACTCAAAGTCAGCTGGACCCTGTCTAGTCGACTGGAATACCTACCATCTTGGTTGCATGATCTCTAGTCGTTCACAACTCCTCTTGCCAACTCAGCATCCTAGTCTCCTAGACCCTATCAAGTCGACTGGGTCTTAGGTGCCTAGAACCTATCCAATCGACTGGAGACCAGCAAAACCATATTAGCACAAAATAAAATATATTATCATTTGGCAGTAGTAATACTGCCCGATCTCGACTTCCGAGTCCAACACGAACCTTCTGTCTAGTCGACGCCTACCTTATCCCCACCTGAGGACTCGACCTCACCTCTTCACTCAAGGCTTACCTATCAACTTTCCAGCCGGACTTACCTTGCTTGACTTCCAATCTGACCCACTAGGTCTTCAAGCCATCTGTCCAATGTCCTTGACCCAACTGGTCTTCCTGTCGGCTGTCCGATCTCCCTGACCTAATCAAGCTTTTGCCAGATATTCGGTCCACTTGATTCAATTGGACTTCATGCTTAGTGTCCGGTCCTCCTGATATATCAAGACTTTTGACTAGTATTCGGTCAACACAACCTATTAGGACTTTCCTGTTTAGCCTTCACATTTAACATGCACATTATATCACAAGCTTATCCTAACTTTAACTATGGTTCATACATCAAAACTCAAGAGTGGTGCTCTCTACACCAACAATCTTTCTTTTTTTGATGTATGACAACACATTGGTTAAACTACCTATATCTCCTTCCTCACCTCATTCAGAAAATACCCAAGAAATATATACATCACTCGGAAAATGAACATACTGCTCAAGAAATACACAGACTGTTCGAGAAATACACTAATAGCTAGGGAAATATACTGAGGTCTCAGAAAACATACTTAACCACTTCTATATCCCCGATACCAACCTTGTTACTTAACTTTAGAAATATGCTACTTGCTCATGGAATATAATGATTGCTCGAGAAATATACTAACTACTCGGGAAATACACTAACTACTCAGGAATCATATTGACTGATTAGAAATAATACTAACGACTTGGGAATTTCACTGATCGCTCGAGAAATACACTATCTGCTCAGGAAACACACTAACAACTCGGGATATATACTGATGGCTCAGAAAATATACTTAATCACTTCTATATCCCATATACCCGCCTTCTTACTTAACTCTAGAAATATGCTACTTTCTCGGGGAATATATTGATTGCTTGGGAAATACACTAACTGCTCGGGGAACGTAATAACAACTCAGGAATCATACTGACTAATTAGAAATAATATTAAAGACTTGGGAATTTCACGAATCTCTCGGGAAATACACTATCTACTCAAAAAACACTCTAATAATTCAAAAATTATACCAATCACTTAGGAATCATACTGACTGATCAAAAATAATACTAATGACTCTGTAAACATTATAACTATTCGAGAATTACACTAATGAATCAAAAAATATACTAACTAACCATAGAAGATACTGATGGCTCAGGAAACATGTCAACTGTTCAATAATTCTACTGACTGATTTGAAAACACACTAACTTATCAGAAATGACTCAGAAATCATAATAATTACCCAAGAAAGATACTACTATCTCAGGAAACATATTGACTTATTAGAAACGACGCGAAAAACACGCTAACTACCCAGGAATGATACTACTATCTCAGGAAACATACTGACTTATCAGAAATGGCTCAGAAAACACATTAATTGCCCAAGAATGATATTGCTAATTTGGGTAATATACTGATTGCTCAGAAATCACACTGATCATTCAGAAAACATATTGATACCCCAGGAAACATGTTAACTATTCTGAAATCATACTGACCACTTTTGGAAATGTACTGACTGACCAGAAACCACACCCATGACTCAGAAAACCCACTAACTGTATGAAATTTATACTGATCAACCAGGAAACCTACTAACTGTTGATGCAGTGAGCATCACTCCTTAGTTTTGATGTATGAACCATAGTTAAAAGTTAGGATTTACTTGTGTTCTAATATCAATGTTAAGTGTGTAGGCTTAACAGGAAGTCCTAGTAGGTCGTGTTGACCAGATATTAGGCAAGTATCTTGATAGATCAGGAGGACCAGACACCAGGCATAAAGTCCAGATGGGTCGCGTGGACCGGACATCTAGCATGAAGACCGGTTGGGTCAGGAGATCGGACAATCGACAAAAAGTCCAGCTGGGCCAGGCAGACCGAATAGCTGGTGGAAGCGCTGGTGGGTCAGATCGGATATCAAGAGTGGTAAGTCCGGTAGGTAGCCGATAGATAAGCCTCGAGTGAAGATGTGAGGCCGAGTCCTCTTTAGGGGGACAAAGATAGGCGTCGATCCGATGAAAAGTCTGTGTGGGACTTAGTAGTCGAGATCGAGCAGTATTAGTACTGCTATCACATTTTATATTATGTATTTGGGCTAATCTTGTTTTTCCAGGATCAGTCGACTGAATGGATTCGAGTCGACTAAAGTCCAGTCGACTGGATATGGATCAGTCGACTGGATACCTACTTGGCAAGATCAGCTGATAATTGATCGAAGATCTGGCGACGCAAATGGAAAGGGTTTCAGTCGACTGAAGGGTTTGAGTCGACTGAAGAGGCAAATTTCCTGATGCGGAGCCGAGTGACCTGGAGTCGACTGGAGAGGTTTCAGTCGACTAGAAGACTAGAATTTCCTAATCGATAGACTGATGTGGAGTCGACTGGAAGGCATTCCAGTCGACTAGAAAAGGTTTATAAAATAAGTGCTTGACTGGATCCATGTAGAAAATCCAAACTACATTGAAGTGCTACTGAAATTCTTGCTCGTCCACAAAATTTCTTTTTCCACAATAAGGCGACCTTCCGACACTCTGCGACTAACTCAATGATCATTTAGTGTCGGTATAATGTTCTTGTATTTTTAATTCATTATTTTGGCTTATTGTACTTAACTTCAAGAGTGGGTAGTCCGTTACCCAACTCTAATCTTTGTAAAAAGTGAAACCCTCCGAAGTCGAGAGTTTTTGAGTCGAGGGAGATTTAGTGATTGCCCATCGAGATAGCTCTCGGAAGAGCTACGGGTCTTGGACAAGAAACCCAGTTAGGGTTGTGAACCAAGTAAAATAAAGTGTTATTATTTTCCGCTGCATACTCACAATAGTTTTCAAAATATTCTAATTATTTTAAAAAAAATTAAAATAAAATTTTTTAACCTCCGAGATTCACCCCCCCCCCTCTCTCGAAGAAACACGATCCTACACTAACTGCTCAGAAATTATGCTACCTGCTATGAAAATGTACTAAACACCTTGAACACTACTGAGTATTGAAAATTGCGAACCCATCATAAGTTCTCCCTTTTTATTAAAATTGAATAGTGAAGTCGAGTAAAGTTTTACAAGTATTCTCTTGTCTTAACTGAAAAAATCCCGAACTCATCATAAGTTCCCCCTCTTTAGTACAACTGAATAGCGAAGTCGAATGAAGTTTTACAAGTGTTCTATTGTCTTAACTGAAAAAATCCTGAACCCATCATAAGTTTCTCCTCTTTAGTAAAACTGAAGAGCGAAGTCAAGTGAAGTTTTACAAGCATTTACTGATATATGAACCCTCTGTCATATCAAACATAGACCACAAGATGTCACATTAGGCACAGGACCTTAAATTGTCATACTAGGCATAGGGCTTTGAGCTGTTATTGTTAGCAATTTACTTAGCCACTATAGCGAGTTGTTACAGTCCCACTGGGGGAATATAATTACCTAGCCCATAGGCTATTATATTAGGCATGAGAGCCTTCAGAAAATATTACTTAGCCACTATAGCAGATTGTTATAGTCTCACTGGGGGAATGTAATTATCTAGCTCATAGGATATTATATTAGGCATGAGAGCCTTAAGAAAAGTTTACTTAGCCACTATATCAGGCTGTTATAGTCCCACTGGGGGAATGTAATTACCTAGCATATATGTTGTTATATTAGGTGTGAGAGCCTTGTATTATTTATCCCTGCAAAAGAAACATAATTATTTATCCCTTAAGCTCTTGTATTAGGCGCATCACCTACTTCCTACAAAAGAATTTTCCCAAAGAAAAAATATAAAAGCTGAGAAAAAAATACAAAAAACCTCTTTTAAGTTCATTTCCACCCTCTTCATCTGTCATATTCACTTCATTTTTTACATTTCCTTTTTTTCCTTTTTAAAGAGCACTGCTTCACTTAACACTTAACATAACCCGGCTCCGCTTCTTAGAAAACCCTAACTCCCTTCATCCACAACAGGTTCACAACCTCTACAACCAACTCCTTCTCTAATGGCTTCTTCTTCTACTGCCCTTCCTTGGTATGAAACCACTCCAAGCCAACTAACCTTCGCCCATTCCTTCTTCCGCCATGAACCCCTATACATCCCCGAGAGCTTCTCCGCAATCATTCCAGCCCCTCATCAACGACCTCACCAACCCTTGACCGACATTAATGCCCTAATCATAGGCCAACTTGAAGGAGGCCTTCGCCTTTCCATCTGCAAACCATTCTTTGACATCCTGGTATTCTACGACCTCCCCATCAACCAACTAACCCCCAACTCCATCCGCATCCTCGCTGGAACCCTAATCATTTTCAAGCATCTCAATATTTCCCAAACTTCCCACATCTTCCACTGCTTTTATCAACTCAAAATGGTTGACACCAGAGTTTTTTACTTCATGGCACACCAAGACTATCAATTCCTTACCGACATGCCCACATCCCCTAAAGGATGGAAAGACTTGTACTTCTTCATCCCTATGGACCCCCGTTCTACAATTCTCCTTAACTTGGAGAACTGCCCTTCGCCAATTACCTGACCTAAAAATCACCAAATACTACAACAATTTCTCTTCCATCTACCCTCTACTTCATAACAAAAGATTTAGCATAGCCGAACTAATACAAGAACCCATTTTGTTTCATTATGGGTTGTCTCCGCATCCTTCACCTGAAGCTCATCCCATAGGTAAATACTTTCAATTTAATATTTATTCCCACTCCAAAATGTTCACTAATTATATATCCATCTTGCAGAGGACATGATGCATATTGTCATTGCCAGAACCTTAACATGGAAACAAAATAAAAGGAAGACTTCAGAAACAACCACTCCCTCCCCTAGTAAACTTCAGAAACCCTCCTCCACTGTATGTATTTCAATCCAAATTGATACTTATTCCAATAACTTCTATCTAATCTTTTAGAAATGTCTCATAAAAGAATTTATATCTCTATAATAGATACCAACTGATTACTCTGACCACCCTATTCTAACAATTGAGGAACCAGGACAACCCCCCTTTTCCTTTACTCTTATCAACCTTGTCTATATCCCTCCAAAGCCTTCATCCATCCCACACCCTCTTATTTTACCACCTCCCATAGAAACATTTCTTCCCCTTCCTGACCCTTTTGATACTCCCATCGACCTCACATCCACTCCTTCCCCACCCTCCTCCTCATACAATCTCCCCCTAGATACCTTTTTCCCAACCAAACAACACCAACCCACTCCTTCCTCCAGCACAACAAACCATGATAACATCCCTCTATCCCCCCTTGACTTACTAATACAGGTCGTATCAAACACCACCCATCACAATCCTCCAAATTTCCCCCAATCCCTACCAATGTCACCCTCAAGTCTTGATTCTTTCCACATACCCATCTCGCCTTCATCTAGCCTCCCAAAGCCTCAAGTCGTACCATCTACATCTTATCTTCCCACCACTGACTCCCTTCCACCCCCCAGTCCTTATTCCACCTGATTCCAACATACCAAAAATTCTTCAAGAACTTTAACAAACTCTCACCACGATATGTTTCTTTTTCTTTTATACTAATCTACATAATTTTACAAATATACTTCTAATGCATCTTTAATTCTTATAGAGTACTTCCAAGCTGCAACTTTTTCAATAGTGGTTCACAGAATTTCAAAATCACCCATTTCAGCATCCACAACCCTCTTCAGAAATTCCTCCAATAGATATTCCCTCCTCCCCAAAGTGTACTCAAACGAGCCCCAGACTAGAGGAATGGATTGAAATAGAAGCATACTACCTTCACCAACAACAAGCATTAGAAGCACAAGTCCAAGCCCTTAGGAAAGAAAGGGCTCAGTTAATAACAGAAAAAGAAGAGACCCATATCCAACACCGACATAAACTACATGAAGTAGAATGGAGCAATGCATGTAAAGACACTATTATTTGCATGCTCCGAGAAAGAGAAAGACTGATCAAAACCAAAAACTGATACAAAAGGAGAAAGAATGACACTTTCAGTCTGGTCAATATTTTCAGCCCATGGACGACCTCAGAAATGCTTTCGAGGAGTTTCAACAACGACAATTTATCAAACACAGCTCTTAAAGTTCGAGATTGTCCAAAAAACGTAACATAGTTTCAGATTTACCAAATCGCGCACCTAATTCCCCTTTTACCCCTCCTGCCAAACAGACCTGTAATTTAATGATGAGAGAGAATTTTCATGCATCTGAGCCACTGCTGAAAATTCCGAACCATCTAAACGTGATGCTGGAAATTCAAATCCCAGCACAACCCTTTTTTTTATATGATTTCTAATTTATATCGGTCTGATTTCTGAAATATTACTGTGAATACCTAATAAAGCCTCGAATATCAAAAATTTTGGCCACGGATACACAGAGGGACACTACTCAAACTCAATGGACTTAGATTGGATCGAAAAAGAGGTGAATAGGGCCATCAATGGGTTTTGACCGAAACCCATTGATGGACTTAGAGGAGTCCAAATTTTGAAATCTTGACATATATTGAAAGATCTTACCACATGAATTTTTGATATGTCGAGGAAACATAGTTTTAATCCCCCTATCTCTCAATTTTAACTTGTGTCGAAAAAAAAGATGGTACTGTAAGTTGAGAAACTGGTGGAAGATGATGGTAGTGGTGCTGGAATTCGCAATTCCAGTACCACTGTGGTGCTGGAATTGGAATTTCTAGCACCATTGTAGTGCTGGGATTGGAATTCTCAGCACCACAGTGGTGTTGCAATCCTTGCACCACTACTGTGGTGCTGGAATTGTGAATTTCACCAGCGTGGTCTTTGGAATTGGAATTCCAAAGACTACCGCGGTGGTGTTGCAATCCCAGCACTACCACTGTGGTGATGAATATATTTTTCATCATTAACTTTTCATCAAATTTTAATTAGCAAGAAACAACTCGATTCAAAGAAAAGAAGCTAAACTGTATTCTTAATACAAATTAGAGATAAAAACTAATTTATGGAACTGATTCTGAGTCGATTTCATAAACTTCATTCAATTTTGGAAATTTGATTCTACTTCTGAAACTCGAATCATTGTTAAATTTATGGCCGCTTCAGACAAAAAAAACTTTATGGCGACTTCAGAGTTTGAAACTGAAACTGGAACTTAATTTACGAATTTATTTTCTGGCGTGTATACTGAGACTGAATATATTTTCTGATACTGGATTCCAAATGGGCATGTCATGGAGTTAATAGATTTTCAGATCTTTCGGTAGATTTTCATCGATGGCGATGTGGCAATATTGATTGCGTGGATTTTGGTGGCATATTATGTAGTTAACTGTGTTTTCTGATGGTGCTGTATCTAAACTAGCTGCAGTTTCAGCGATCAACTGAATTTTGTGTTGTTGTTATTATTATAATCTTGCAGCAGTTTTGCAGTCACTACCACTCAAGTCATCTAAACAAAAAATTGGAACCTTTGTAGTCTTTGGGATTGGAATTCCCGGCACCACGAGGTGGTCTTTGAGATTGCAACACCAGCTGTAGTCTTTGAAATTCAATTCGGCACTGTGGTGCTGGAATTCACAATTCCAGCACCACAGTGGTGGTGCAGGGATTGCAACACCACTGTGGTGCTGGGAATTCCAATCTCAGCACCACAGTGGTGCTGAAAATTCCAATTTCAGCACCACAGTTGTGCTAAAATTATGAATTCCAGCACCACTACCATCATCTTCCACCAGTTTCTCAACTTACAGTACCATCTTTTTTTCGACACAAGTTAAAATTGAGAGATAGGGGGATTAAAACTAAGTTTCCTCGACATATCAAAAATTCATATTGTAAGATCTTTCAATCTATGTCAAGATTTCAAAATTTGGACTCCTCTAAGTCCATCAATGGGTTTCGGTCAAAACCCATTGATGACCCTATTCACCTCTTTTTCGATCCAATCCAAATCCATTGAGTTTGAGTAGTGTCCCTCTGTGTATCCGTGGCCAAAATTTCTGATATTCGAGGTTTTATTAGGTATTCACAGTAATATTTCAGAAATCAGACCGATATAAATTAGAAATCAGATAAAAAAAAGGTGGTGCTGGGATTTGAATTCCCAGCACCATGTTTAGATGGTTCAGAATTTCCAGGAGTGGCTCGGATGCATGAAAATTCTCTCTCATCATTAAATTGTAGGTCTGTTTGGCAGGAGGGATAAAAGGGGAATTAGGTACGCGATTTAGTAAATCTGAAACTATGTTACGCTTTTTGGACAATCTCGAACTTTAGAAGCTGTGTTTGATAAATTGCCGTTTCAACAAAGGACCAATGACACTATAGATGAATTCAAGTTCCCTTTTTCTATACTTACCCAACATTTTCAAAAGATGTCAGAGATCCTTCGAGAGCAAACTCAATGTGCTACACAACTTCACAAAAAATGATCCAACTTGCAAGAAACTGAAGCAGAGGGCTGGATGGCAAATGAAACCTAGCTACTAATAAAAAAAAGTAGCCAAATATGTTAGATAATTCCAAAGAGGGTTTGAAGGAGCTCTACATGAAGTTACTGGAAGAGGTCTCATCCCTCCTAACCAATCCATAGTTATGTTAGATATAGAAGCTGCTTTCAAGAAATTCCCCCAGAAGCATTCAATACGAATCAGATACTGACTCAGACCAATAGCTTTGTAACCTTTATCATAACTGTAATTGGTACCCTTATTTGATACTTCTTAATTTAAAATTACTTAGAGTGAATGCAATATGTTTGTATCCTGAATGTATCCTATTTTTATCCAATATAATGCTTTTTACTCTTATCATTATGTCCCAATGCAAATTTCCATCCGTGAATTGCCTTCACGTAACATTATTTTTCAAAAAATTTGCTTTATCCAATATAAATATTTTTGTCATGTCACTATCATTACATTATAAAATGCATATTTCTCAATGTCCACATGCATATAATTCTTTACATATTATACCAACTACTGCTTCTGTTGTACCCTTATATTTACATTTTCATCCTTGCACCACAATGTACCCATTTTCCCCACGCCATGCTTCCAATTACCCATTCACGATTTATATTATACCCATACTACCACCCAAAACTAACAACATACCTCAAACATCTTTACAACTGAACATAAGTCCTCTAACTTCCTATTTACCCACTAACCTTATCATAACAAACCATCTTTATTCCTTGGCCCCACTTTCTCTTTATCAAAAATAAGTGGAAAAAACTATTATTTCCCCCTTTTTCCTCCTCCCTATTCCTATATATACAATGCTTACCCTTACTAATTTCCCTTATCCTCCTACTTCCCAGCTTTATTTCCTCAAACTCATATTTCACCAAAAATGCATCCTTCCACCCAGATCGCCGGTCCCTAGTTCACATACACTCATTCCATACCAAGAGAACAATGTCGAGCCCTATCTTCCCAATTACAACTCCCTTCTAAATTTCATATAATCCCAACCACTTCTACTAAACACCCCATTCACCTCCTAGAAGGACCAAAGATTTCTTCTTAGAGGAAACAGAAGCTAGACTATATTTCCCTCTCCATCCATTCTTTTTAGAGATATTTGAATATTTCTCTCTCCCCTTAAATCAACTAAGTTCCAACTCTTTTCGTTTTATATTAGGATTTTACCTTATCGCATCATACCTATCAATTGCCCCATCAACTTTTTTATTCCACTACTTCTTCCAAATAAAATCATCAGAAATAAGTATTTTCTACTTCAAAGTCTGCTCAGATTTTCAATTTTTAACTGGCATCCCCTCCTCACATAAGGGATGGAAAGAACATTACTTCTTTTTGAATTCTCCATCTCCAATACCTTTTCCATCTAACTAGTTACTGTTAGGGCAATCTCTTGCCGTGATATGGTTTTGATGGTGTGGAAAAGGGTTTAAGTTAGGTTGGTATTGTTGATTTGATATGTGTGTTGAAGTCGTGCAGGACTTAGTAATTCGCACATTGAGCCATGGCGAGTTTCACCAACTCATCACTCGGGCCTTGAGTCGGTGAAGGATTGCTTTGCGGAAGCCGTGCGCTTGGAGCATCCGAGGGACCGCCGGACGAGAAGCTTGGAGTGAAGCCGGAGGAAATAGACTTCGAGGCAAGAGACGCGAAGGAGCATTGCAGAGCCGTGCGCCTGATGCTGCCGAGGGACGTGGCCGAGAACGAAGAGAACTTCGAAGGCGAGGGACTCCGAGAGATGAGAGTGAGCGATTGTAACCCGGAAAGGGTAGCTCTTAGGTGAAACTTGGCCATTTGGCCAAGTGTCGGATGGGTTTTCCCGACACCAGTCGACTGCCATGACATGGCAGTCGACTGCTCTAAGTCGATGGGTTGATCGACTGGTATAAGACCGGTCAAGTGCTTGGCGATCGGCTATGGATCGGTAGATCGATGATATCGAAGCGATCGCCAGGAATGGCGATCGTGATGCTGCGGCACGCAATGGAGTCGACTCAGCGGGCACTCGGTGATCGAGCACCGCCGATCGTGATGGTGCCATCGATCGATGATGCGATCTTGGATGGTATCCAATGTGGAAAGCGGCCGTTATTGGGCAACGGCTACAGCACCAGTCGACTGATGGGTGCCATCAGTCGACTGATCCTGTGTCAACGGAAAGAAACCCACTTCCTCTATAAAAAGGAAGGGGGTAAGGATTTGGGAGGCTAATGCTTATGCTCTAATACTCTCCCAAAGTTCCCTAAAGCTTTCCATCCTCTTACTCAAGCTTATTTCCATTCTATTTGTAAGAGGAGTGTTTGTAAAGGTTACCTCCACCTAGCTTGGTGCAAAGGAGAGACCAATAGTGATTGGGTTTCGGAGTGATTCACCGTGGACGAATCGGACCGTGGATTAGCGGCGCAGCCGTGAACCACGTTACATCTCGGTGTTTGTATTGCTTGCTTATATTTTGTTTGTCTTTGTTTGTATTTGTATATTCCGCTTGCGCTAACGTTTTGTAGACGAACAAAATACGACATCCAACTATCGAGGGCTATTCACCCCCCTCTAGCCGGCCAATCGATCCCCTACAAGTGGTATCAGAGCCAAGTCGTTTGTTGAGGACTAACCGCCGCAACAAACACTTCATCTAACGATGGCCGGCTCAAACATCCACCCACCGAAGTTCGACGGCGAATTCTCTTGGTGGAAAAAGAGAATGGAGGTATTCTTCAAAACCGACTTTGAAATATTGTTAATTATGGAAAACGGTTTCGAGTTGCCTAGGAACGAAAATGGGGAGCCATTGGAGAAATTGAGGTGGAGCAAAAGGCAAAGAGAAGAATACTTGGCGAATTCAAAGGCCAAGCACCACCTATACAATGTCCTTCCCCAACAAGAAGTAAATAGAATAGGGGAGTGCTCAAGTGCCAAAGAGATGTGGGAGAGATTGGTTGAACTTCATGAAGGCACTTCGGAAGCCAAGCTAGCGAGAAGAGACCTCCTCCGCTTCCAACTATCAAATATTAAGCTTGAAAAGGGAGAAAAGGTAACTTCCCTACATTCTAGAATTAAAGAAATATTAATTGGGCTAACAAGTGTAGGTGAGAAGCTATCAAACCGGGATATGGTAATGAAGGTCATAGATGTCTTTCCCCGGTCCTCAAAATGGAGCTCCATGGTGGACTCATTTTACATCTCCAAGAACCTAGAAGTGAGCACCTT
The DNA here is from genome assembly GCA_025175895.1 of Wurfbainia villosa. Taxonomy (NCBI): domain Eukaryota; kingdom Viridiplantae; phylum Streptophyta; class Magnoliopsida; order Zingiberales; family Zingiberaceae; genus Wurfbainia; species Wurfbainia villosa. The sequence goes on from CM046008.1 coordinate 68,127,893, forward strand.
GGAGGAATTCTTTTCAACCATGGAGCTTCATGAGACAAGGCTAGAAGGAATACAAGAAGAGCCTAGAGTCCAAAATTCAAGGGGAGTAGCCTTGTTGGCAAACAAGGGGAAGAAGAAGATGGAAGTCCCCTCCTCCTCATCCGATGAAGCCTCTACCTTCTCCATGGATAGCACGGAAGAAGCCTACATGGTAAGGAAGGTAAGGCGTGCATTTAAGAATCTTAGATTTGATAAATCTCATGATAGGAATAGAAGACCAAGGGGGAAGGTCATATGCTATAATTGCCAAGGAGAGGGACATATAAGGGATAATTGTCCCCTCCTAAACAAGAGCAAGAAAGAAGAAAAGAGGAAGAAGAAGGGGAGCAAGAAAAAGGAAGAAGAAAAGAAGGCAAAAGGAAAAGGGAAGGTCATGGCACTCAAAGCCAAGACATGGGATGACGTTGCCCCCGCCTCCTCATCCGAAGAAGAAGAGCATGTCTACTCCAATCTAGCCCTAATGGCTCTTCATGACTCGAATTGCTCCTCCTCCTCCTCAAATGAAGAATCAAGCTCAAGTGGGGAAAGCTCAAATGAAGGGGGAGCTTCTACATCCTTATCATCCGAAGAAGAAGAAGAAGACATGGAAACTATGGTAACGAATGCTTCTCCTAAGAAAATAGTTTCCATAATCTCTAGTTTAACTAAGGACTTATTTGGCATGAAGAAGAAAAATAAGAGCATGCTAGATAAAATTAAGGCATTGGAAAATAAGCTAGAAAATGCATGCTTAAATGATAATATTTCTTCTAGCTTAGATGATGCATGCTCACATGATAATTATGTGCCTTTAGATGTTAGTGATGCATGCATAGAAGAAAATAGGGCATTAAGGGAAAAGGTAGATTACTTAACCAAAGCCCTAGAAAAATTCACAATAGGCTCCAACACCCTTAACATGATAATTGGGAGCCAAAGGGCAAGTTTTAACAAAAAAGGCCTAGGATATAAGGAAAAGAAAAATGAAAAGGCCTACAAATGCCTAATAGCTAGGGGACAAGACAAAAACAAAGTAATAGCTAAGAAATGGATCCCCAAGGAATTTCTAGTGAACCCCATAGGCAAAAATCTATTTTGGGTTCCAAAATCCATCCTTAAGGGTTAGGATAACCCTAGGGTAGTCAACCACATGAACTTGACCTATATCATATTTTGGTTGACCTAGGATGACAGGACGACATTTTTTAGATAGTGTTGGGTGATGATAACGTACCCATAAATAGATAATAATGCTTGAATTATGATGATTGATGTAATTCCTATGTATATGTACAATCATGATTTATGTTTGGCACGTTATCATGAGAAATAGGTTTAAATCATGCTTTAGGTAATACTTTATTTATTATCATCATAAATACCTAATGCATGACTATTAATTGATGAATACATGAGGATTATTAGGTTGATACTTAACCATGATAGAATTGCATGAATATATTGGTTAAGTATGCACAAATACCCCCTAGGATGCATCTCACACTCACCATAGGCTACCTTGATTGAAAACTTAGCATGAGTGAGATGTTAGGATGATACAAATGTTCACTAATGCCTATGGCATTTAGATGGTCATTTAAAGTATCAAAATAGCAATAATAGACCAATCATGGGGAAGGCTTATGTTTAATTCATAGACATATTGCCCAAAGATCATGGTTGGATATTTCATATGTTTTCAAAACAATTTCTTACTTTAAAATCCGTGTATTCATGTTTTGAAACAATTGGAACCAAAACTAGGTGTTAAACTTGATATTATCATGATCCAAAACCTAGTAGTTTTTAAAGCTTTTGGATTTTTGGCAAAAACGTGAAAATATAATGATTTTTCATGAAAAACTATTTTTTCCTGATAGATATACTTAAATGAAATGTGTTCCCCAAATTTCATGATTTTTCAAATTTTCTGAAATTTTTTATGCATTTCTGAAATTCGACCAAAAAAATCAGAAATTCCGAAAATCACGTACCAGTCGACTGGTATCTGAACCAGTCAACTGATGGCCTGCATTTCAGACCAATAACGGATGAATTCCAATCTTTTATCAACTTGTGGTTTTTTCTGTCTATTAGACTTGATGCCATATGTTTCTAACTTAGTATTCATATTTTTGATGGTGTCAAAGGGGGAGAAATGAATATGTTTAAGTTATTTATGATAGGGGGAGAGATTAAGGGGAAGTTTCATGGATTAAGGGGGAGTTGCATGTTGCTATCAAATGTTTATGTTTACATGCTTTCTTTCCTTTAAAATTTATATCAAATGTTTTACCTAACTTAAACGGATTGCCACACATCAAAAAGGGGGAGATTGTTAGGGCAATCTCTTGCCGTGATATGGTTTTGATGGTGTGGCAAAGGGTTTAAGTTAGGTTGGTATTGTTGATTTGATATGTGTGTTGAAGTCGTGCAGGACTTAGTAATTCGCACATGGAGCCATGGCGAGTTTCACCAACTCATCACTCGGGCCTTGAGTCGGTGAAGGATTGCTTTGCGGAAGCCGTGCGCTTGGAGCATCCGAGGGACCGCCGGACGAGAAGCTTGGAGTGAAGCCGGAGGAAGTAGACTTCGAGGCAAGAGACGCGAAGGAGCATTGCAGAGCCGCGGCGCTGATGCCGCGAGGGGCGTGGCGAAGCGAGAACCGAGGCGAGGACTCCGAGAGATGAGAGTGAGCGATTGTAACCCGGGAAGGGTAGCTCTTAGGTGAAACTTGGCCATTTGGCCAAGTGTCGGATGAGTTTTCGACACGATCATTGCCATGACATGGAAGTCGATCGCCTGAAATCGATGGGTTGATCGAGTATAAGACCGTCAAGTGGCGCGATCGCCATGGATCGCAATGACCGAGTGAATGGCAATGATCGATAAGTCGCGGCACGCAGAATGGAGTCGACTTCATTTGGGCACTCACGATCGAGCACGATCGGTGATGGTGCCATCGATCAAGCGATGCGATCGTTGGATGTTATCCAACGTGGAAAGCGGTCGTTATTGGGCAACGGCTACAGCACCAGTCGATTGATGGGTGCCATCAGTCGACTGATCCTGTGTCAACGGGAAGAAACCCACTTCCTCTATAAAAAGGAAGGGGGTAAGGGTTTGGGAGGCTAATGCTTATGCTCTAATACTCTCCCAAAGTTCCCTAAAGCTTTCCATCCTCTTACTCAAGCTTATTTCCATTCTATTTGTAAGAGGAGTGTTTGTAAAGGTTACCTCCACCTAGCTTGGTGCAAAGGAGAGACCAATAGTGATTGGGTTTCGGAGTGATTCACCGTGGATTAGCGGCGCAGCCGTGAACCACGTTACATCTCGGTGTTTGTATTGCTTGCTTATATTTTGTTTGTCTTTGTTTGTATTTGTATATTCCGCTTGCGCTAACGTTTTGTAGACGAACAAAATACGACATCCAACGATCGAGGGCTATTCACCCCCCTCTAGCCGGCCAATCGATCCCCTACAGTTACACACTCTCCCACCTTGTCCTTTCCTAAGCCAATATCAAGATAATGCAGAGTACCAGTTAATCACATCACCCTTGGAGGTAGAACAATTTAACCTAAACCAACTAATTTCCAAGTCGGCACTAACACTGATCAAGACAAATCACCCCTTGCAGTCGACTGATACACTAGATAACCATCTTTCCTCTTTATATATATATATATATATATATATATATATATATATATATATATATATATATATATATATATATCATTTTTGCTCCAAGCTTCCTGCAATATCACACTACCCTCTTGCATAAATCCTATTCAGCTACACCCTCGTTAGTTAATACTTTTCGAACCTCCAAACCTAGCCACCCAAACTCCCACTTTGTACATAATCAATTCGCCCAATACCATCACCCCCATATCTACAACCAACCTCACACCTCAATCTCTTCCTCTCTATTTAACCAAGGACTTTCCACATCCCCTAGCACACAACATTAACCAGGTCATCATACTATTTATCTTTTTTTCCTTATTTTTGCCAAGTACTAACTCCTATCCTTTCAAAATTTTATGAACATGACTCATCTCAACAACCATTGGCCTCAATATGTCTCCACTTTAAAAAGTGAATTACAAGAAAGTCAGGCCCGTGAATCATCCCTACAACAAGCCTATCAACAACTCGATAGAGAATTACAAGCTTCCCGTATAAATGTTAGTGATATATGAGAGGTGTCCTAAGGCAATCGCCTTATGTTTGAACCATTTATATGATAAATGAAAATTCACTATTTAAGTATACATGTTTTCATATATTTGATTAGATCTTAAACTCATTTACTGAATGTCCACGATACGATTCACAGCATGAGAGAATTTGTGATTGGATCACAACTAGTGATTATCTCTACATGTACAATTGTGATGTATTGAAATTATCCCTAGTCGATGAATTGATGGATTTGGACACCATCAATTTTGTCGAGACTAGCACGAGGTATACTCCTTGGTGTATCCAAGCAGCTGATTCTCACTGGCTGGAGACATTGTGATGTCCGAAGTTAATTGTGGATGCTTGTTATGGTAACTAGTTCATTGGAGTGACCAGCTGTATGACTTCATATGGTTCTCTATATATATGGATATGTCAATGAAGTTCTTACTGCAGCTTAAGTGCGATGTTCCTTTGACTTGCAGTATTCAAGTCATCTTGGTCATGGAGACTTATGCTTTGACATCTTAAGCAAGCATCTCCAAGGAGATGTAGACCCGGGATGATTGGGTATAAGTCGAAGTAATCGAAGGTGTTTGAATATCCTATAAAGGATTTACCACTCCTTGCGAGGAGATGTATACCCATGGTCTCTCGTCGAATTGTTACTAAAGTCTTTGGCCAAAGCATTACATTTTTAGAGTAAGGTACTCTTGGATATATGTGCAGTAACTAGAATCCATAGGATGAGAAAATGATACTTGGGATAGGTGTGACGTAGTCAGCCTAGTGGGGACTGACACTATAGACCATGTCCTAAACCAAGTGGGTATAAGATGCATGAAGGAAATGGGGCACGATTCAGTGTAGTTGCTGAAGGGTTTCAGAAATGGTTCTGGATCAACCATTGATTTTTTGATTAATTGGGGATCATGATGTACTACTAGGTGACACTCATGATCATTCTATAATTAATGGTTAATTATAGACGGCCAACATAAACTGAGAATCTATTTGGTCACACGCACAACGAGCATAATCCGAAGGATTTAAAACGAGCTTGAGAGTGAGATTCTCAGATCGAGAGAAACTAGGTTTGGTTGGACCAAACAAGGAGCGAGCATGAAATTGTTTCAGTCGCAATAGAAGCATGGATGGCCCGAGTCTTATGAAGACATGATGGATGAACTAAATTAGTTTGGTTCTAATCCATTGGTGGAGAATAAACCAAAGGGGTTTGGTTTGTTTTAAATGAATGAACCAAAGTTGGTTCGGTTTATTTTAACTTAAAATAGACCAACTCGGTTTGGTTTATTTTAACTTAAGTTATTGGAGCGGGTTAACTGGTTTTGGTTATGAACCAATAACTTTAAGGAGAAGTTTTCTTAATGGTTAAGAAATACGGGCTCTATAAAAATGCGGTTAGATTTTTGGAGAGCCCTAAGTTTTATTTTGGGAAATAATCTTCTTCTCCTCTCCCTCTCTTCTCCTTGCCGCCTCCCAAGGAGTCCACGCCGCCAGCCACCTTGTGCCACCGTCCACCCTGCTGCTGACATCCAAGCTACTGCCGGCCATCCTCCTATGACCCTCCGATGACTCACCTTGGTTCCGGCGACCAAGGGTTGGGTGACCATCCTCTTTGGCCGGCGCAAATCCTCCACCAAGATGTCTAGTTTTTCTGGAAAGCTTGTTTCTTTTCGTGTAGGAGCATCATTTGGACGACGTTAGGAGCTCCGACAGTGGCTACCTTGCCAGAGATTCAATCTCCGGTAATCCTCATAGGTGGAGGACCAAGGATTCGTCAATCGGTTGACGAATACCTCTCCGGAGAAGTGAGTTTTGGGGGTTCATTTTTGAATCCGAATTTAGATTCGGATTGTGATCTTCTCTCGATCACATCGTCTTCGACACGAGGCTAGTGACTCCTACGAAGACGAGGCTTGTATCTTGATGAAGCTATCCCGACGGTACTCGGCGTGGATACGGATAGAGGCAATTCTAGCGAGAGTTGCTCCGGTTGATGCTATTCCCACTGCACGTGATACGTCAGGTATAACTAGCGTAATTTATTTTTATTGCAAAATTTGAAACTACGATTATGTCTACACATGTTGTACTATGCATGCGTATGATGTGTGTGTTGTAATAAATTAGATTTATTATTTTTTAATTCTTTCGTTGTGCATATATTTATGAAACATGTTCGAACACACACTCGCCACGGTGCCGAAAACCCAACAATGGTATCAGAGCCCAGGTTGTGTTTCGACATAATGGTAAAATTATTTTGCGATAGTCATAATAGTATTTATGGAAATTTTCTACTTTTGGAAAGTTTAGAAGTATTTATGGAAATCTTCTACTTTTGGAAAGTTTAGAAGTATTTATGGAAATTAACATTTTCCATAAATAAAATATGTTATTAGATTTGAAAATTTATTTCCTAATTTAATCATGATTTGATTTGGACAATTAAATCTAAAATATATTTTATTTCCATAAATAGTTTTGACAATTTAGGAAATTTATTTCCTAAATTAAATTTGACTTCCCTTAATTGAGACCTTCCATAAATAAAATATGTGATTAGATTCGAAAATTTGTTTCCTAATTTAATCATGATTTGATTTGGGGAATCAAATATCAAACATATTTTGTTTCCATAAATAGTTATTACATATAAGGAAATTTTTGTACATGTTGTTGGTGCAACAATGCTCCAAGCATTTATATATGTTTTGATGTTTGGATAATCATCTAAGTTAGGCAATGTTTTGTGATCTAATATGTTCAAGTGACAGGGAAATCCAAGGATGAAGACTTGGTAAAAGGAAGTCCAAGTATGATCTTGGCAAAGGAAGTCCAAGGGATGGACTTGGCAGCGTAAGACCAAGCTTGTAGTCTTGGCAGCGTAAAGTCCAAGTGAACCTTGGCAAAGGAAGTCCAAAGTAAAGTCTTGGCAGCTTAAGTCCAAGCTTGTAGTCTTGGCGGCGTAAAGTCCAAGCATTTGACAACCCAAGACATGACGAAACCGAAGGAAGCTCTTGGAAGCAAAGCACAAAGGATGAACAAGTCGCTGACTCGGAGGGATCCTGAAGGCGCAAGGCTTATTGAGGAGCTAGAAGGTTGAGTCTAGGTCTAGGGTATAAAATCAAGTGTGAATTACTCATACTTGATGAGTATCAGTCGACTAATACGATGTATCGATCATTGGTCGCATTCTCTTCGAGTCGTGGTGAAACCCTAACCATCGATCGCCTTGGGTAGAAACATCGTAATCGCTATCGCCGATTGCCAAGAGCATCAGTCGACTGATCAAGTGGAATATCGCCACAGAATGCAGTCTCACTCGACTGTTGCCTTGATCACTCGACTGATCACCCCATCAGTCGACTGATGGAGGGATCAGTCGACTGATCACCTGGTCGTTGGAGATTGCGGCTACGAATCTCCGCGGAGATCGAGTTTCAGAAGCCGTTGGCTTCGGCGGCAGTCGATTGATCGAGGCCCAACGGGAAAAACAGTCCCTCTTCTATAAAAAGGGGTCATTGGGAGCTTGGTGAAGCTAGTGCTCTTGCTCCCAACTACACCTACGTGCTCACCAAGCTTTCCAAGTGTTTTTAGCAATCCAAAACCTCCTCTTCTCTAATCCTAATCTTCCATCATTGTAAAGAAGAGGAGTGCATTGTAAGATAAGGTTTCTCCACCTTGGTTCATCCAAAGGAGGTTCTAGTGAGGATTGATTAGGGCTAATCCACCTTACGGATTGCCGTGGAGTAGGAGCGTCATCTCCGAACCACGTTACATCGGGTGTTAGCTTTGTTTCTTGCTTTTATTTGTGTTTATATTTGTATTGCTTCCGCTAACGTTTTTGTAGAAAGAAAGAAAGGCTAATCACCCCCCCTCTAGCCATTCCAAGGGTCCTAACAAGTGGTATCAGAGCCCGGATAGCTTGGAAGATCTCACCATCAACCAAGACATCAATGGCTCTTCAAGAGGGATATAGCACCGCCAAGCCACCGCTCTTCGACGGGAGTCATTTTGCGTATTGGAAAGGTAGGATGAAGTACTATCTTATGAGTAATATTGAAATTTGGCATAGCATTGTAGGTGGCTTCGAGGAACCGGTGGATGAACATGGAAACCCTATTCCAAGCAAGGATTGGACAAGGGAAATGAACCGCAAATTCAAATCAAATGCCAAGGCGGTACTCACCATTCAATGTGGCATTACCATGGAGCAACTCAACAAGGTGGGGCCTTTCGAATCCGCCAAGGAGCTATGGGAAAAGCTCATTGAGCTAAATGAAGGTTCCAAGGAGTCAAAGAGGGCCAAGAAGGACCTACTAATTGGACAACTTCAAGCCTTCCAAATGAAGATGCATGAAACCATAAGCCAAATGCATGGAAGGTTCAAAGAAATTGTTAACGGACTCCATATCATAGGTGAGCGAGTTGACAATCGGGATTTGGTAAGGTATATTTTACAAGCATTTCCTAGAAATTCTTTATGGACTTCTATAGTTGATGCCATTAAGGTAACTAGGGATCTTTCGCAAAGTAAAATTGATGAACTATTTTGTGAGTTTGAATTGCATGAGCAAACTAACATGTCTTCTAAGGAAAAGGGCTTAGCTCTATTTGTTGAGAAGAAAGAAAAGAAGAAGAAAGAAAGGAAAGAGGTGTCATCATCATCTGAGTCGGAGCGTGAGTCAAGTAGTGACGAAGATTCGGCTAGTGAGATGGCCCATTTTGTCAAGAAGTTCCTTAGAAAATCAAAGGAATTCAAGAATAGAGATGCAAGAAAGGGGTCCCATTCTTCAAGAGGAAAAAAATAGTGGTAATTCAAGTTTTAACAATAATGTGATTTGCCATGCTTGCAACAAGAAGGGGCACATAAAGCCAAATTGCCCGGAGCTAAAGAAGGAGGAAAAGGAAAAGAAAAAGAAGGACAAGAAGGAGAAGAAGAAGAAGGCCATGGTGGCTCAAACCACATGGGACACACCAAGTGTTGAAGACTCTTCCTCCGATGATGAGCTTTGCCACATCACACGCCATGTGGCACTCATGGCACTAAGAGATGATTCGGGCACATCAAGCCAAGAAGATTCCTCAAGCGATGAATCGTCATCTAGTGACGATGAGGTAATGAACTCTCCCAAGGTTAAGCTCCTTTATAAATCAATTGCCTATCTTCAAGAAGCTCTAGATAAGTCTAAATCTAAGGTTAAGAGCATGAAGGTAGAACTAAAGGCTATTAGAAATGAAAAACCTTCACATGTTGATTCTTGCATGCTTAAGGAAGAAAATGACAAACTTAAGGATGAGGTTAGTGAATTAAAAGCATGTTTAGAAAAATTTTCAAATGGCTCAAAGTGTCTTGATATGATTCTTAGTAGGCAAAGAGCGGTTTATAACAAGGCCGGTTTAAGATATAAGCCAAAAGAAAAAGAAGTTGCTTATATTTCATTAATTAATAGGAAAGCAACCATTAAGGGAAAAGTTAAGAAATCATGGGTACCTAAGAAGTTTTTACTTAATGTTACCGGTCCAAATGTGTGGGTACCAAAAGCTTGTGTTTTTCATGTGATTTAGGTAGGAGAGCGAGGTATGTGGATTGTGGATAGCGGTTGCTTAACACATATGACCGAGGATGTGAGCAAGTTCTCCACAATTAAATATGTGAAGAAGGGAGCGGTGTCCTTTGGGAATAGTGGAAAACTCAAGATATTAGGTAGAGGTACAATTGAGGTATCCCCCAAAATTATTATTCACAAAGTCTTGCTAGTTGAAAATATGAAGTTTAATTTATTAAGTGTTAGTCAACTTTGTGATGCAAACTATCATGTCTCCTTTGAATCCTCTAAATGCATGATTAAACATAAGGAATTAAATGATTGCATGTTAGTTGGATATAGGAAATCAAATATCTATTATGTTGATCTTTCATATGCTTCTAACATTTCTACTAAGTGTTTTGTTACAAAAGAAGAGGAAAGTTGGCTATGGCATAGAAGATTGGGGCACATCAACATGAAAAACATAGCCAAGGTAGCCAAGATGGAGTTGTTCAAAGGGCTACCAAAGATCAAGTATGTCAAGAACAAATTGTGTGATGCATGCCAAGAAGGAAAACAAACAAAGGCATCACACAAAGGTAAAACTCTAACTAACACCTCTTTACCATTAGAATTATTGCATCTTGACTTGTTTGATTGCCATAGTACTCCATCTTTAAATGGTAATAAATATTGTTTGGTTATAGTAGATGACTTTTCTAGGTATACTTGGGTCTACTTTATGAAACATAAGGATGATACCTTAGAAATAATCATAGGATTTAGTAAAAGGGTTGAAAATGAAAAGAGTCTCAAAATTAACCGGATCCGTAGTGATCATGGTGGTGAATTTGAAAACTTAAAATTTTCACAATTTTGTTTAGAGCAAGGGTACAAGCATGAGTTCTCTTGTCCTAGAACACCCCAACAAAATGGGGTGGTGGAAAGGAGAAATCGTGCCCTACAAGAGGCGGCTAGGACTATGCTCAATGCATATTCTCTACCTAGCTACTTGTGGGCGGAAGCGGTTAATACCGCTTGCTATATCCAAAATAGGGTTCAAATCCATAGGTTTTTAGGAAAAACACCATTTGAATTATGGAATGGGACTATACCCACAATTCATTATTTCAAAGTCTTTGGATGTAAAGTTTATATTCTAAACACCAAAGATAACTTAGGAAAATTTGAATCAAAAGCGGATGAGGGAATCCTAGTTGGATACTCATCCACAAGTAGAGGATATAGAGTCTACAATAAGAGAACCAAAGGGATAGAGGAGTCTTCCAATGTTCAATTTGATGAAACTACTAGTACCTACCCTAGAAAGTCCTCCATTGATAAGGATATTAATGACAATAATCAAGACATTACCCAAAAACTTCAAAATTTGACCATTAGGGGTAATGATCAAGGGGGAGGGAGAGGAGACTCCGATGATGAAAGAAGGGTGGAAGATAACAATGATCAAATTGAAACCCCTTCTAGAAACCTAAGAATTCATCAAGATCATCCACTTGACCAAGTAGTAGGAGATCTATCTCAAGGAGTAAGAACTAGGTTATTTCATAGACCTCCTACTAGTCAAGTAGCTCTTATCTCACAAATTGAGCCCAAATCGATCAATGATGCATTACATGATCCGGATTGGATTTTGGCAATGCAAGATAAATTGACTCAATTTGAGAGAAGTCAAGTGTGGGAATTAGTACCTAGACCCAATGATAGCACCATAATTACTACAAGATGGGTCTTTAGGAATAAGCTAGATGATCAAGGAAATATCACTAGAAATAAGGCTAGGTTGGTTGCTAGGGGATTCAATCAAGTTGAGGGGCTTGACTATGATGAGACTTATGCCCCGGTTGCGAGGTTATAATCTATTAGGATTCTCTTAGGGTATGCTTCCTACATGGGATTTAAACTTTACCAAATGGATGTTAAATTGGCATTCTTAAATGGTTTTATTAAGAAGGAAGTATATGTAGAGCAACCACCCGGATTTGAGAACATAGATTATCCAAATCATGTATGTAAGCTTAGGAAAGCATTATATGGGTTAAAACAAGCTCTCCGGGCATGGTATGAAAGATTGTCATCTTTCTTAATTTCTAAGGATTTTAGAAGAGGCAAAGTAGATCAAACTTTGTTTATAAAGTCAACAGTAAAAGATATATTCATAGCTCAAGTATATGTTGATGATATCATTTTTGGGTCAACGAATAATGATCTTCTTCAAGACTTTATAAAAAATATGGAAAATGAATTTGAAATGAGTTTGGTTGGAGAGCTTACCTTTTTCCTAGGCTTACAAGTCAAACAAACCAATGAGAGTATTCATATTTATCAAACCAAATATGCAAATGAAATGATCAAGAAATTTGGTTTGGAAAATGTCAAAATTGTAACCACTCCTATGGCCACTAGCACTAGAATAGATAGTGATCATGAAGGTAAATCAATTGATCTTAAACTTTATAGGAGTATGATTGGTAGCCTACTATACCTAACCGCTAGTAGACCCGACATTTTATTTGCGGTAGGTATGTGTGCAAGATACCAATCTTGTGCCAAAGAATCACATTTAGTAGCCGTCAAAAGAATACTAAGATATATTAAAGGCACCCTAAATGTAGGACTTTGGTATCCTAGGACTAGGTCATTTGAATTGCTTGGGTATACCGATTCCGATTATGCCGGGTGCAAATTGGATAGGAAGAGTACTAGTGGTGGATGCCAATTTCTTGGGTCCTCCCTAGTTAGTTGGAGTAGTAGGAAGCAACATTGTGTTGCTTTATCAACCACCGAAGCCGAATATGTGGCTATGGGTGGTTGTGTAGCTCAATTACTTTGGATGAGACATACTCTTGTGGACTATGAGCTACACTACTCTAACATTAGAGTTTATTGTGATAATGTGAGTACCATCAATTTGACCAAAAAACCGGTACATCACTCTAGAACCAAGCACATTGAAGTGAAACATCACTTCATAAGAGATCATGTGGCAAGAGGGGACATTGAACTTAATTATGTAGAATCTAAGTCAAACCTTGCCGATATCTTCACCAAAGCTCTTCCCGAAGCCGAATTTTCATCATTAAGGAGAGAGCTTGGTATGTGCTTTGTAGAGTAAAATTCTAGGTTTGCATGATCCTATACTTATATAGCTTCTTTATACCTTGATGCATCTCACAAAAGCCTTAAGAAACCTTGATTTTTGTATTGAAATACTTAGAAACATGTGAGATGATAGGGAAGGTATACTTGGCTCATCATGCTTGTTATGATGCATTACTATAAGCCAATGACACACCTAGAGACATAAAAACCTAATGGACCAATCATTGGGAAGGCTTGTATTCAAGTAATGAATACATAGCTCAAAGAACATGGTTGAAAATTCCAAATAATAAATATTTTAAACTATGTTCATCATATTTTGAAAAACAGTTTTCAAATGGAACACAAAAGTGATACAAAGTTTGCAAAATCTTTAGAACTTTTGATAGGTTCCAAGTTTGTATCAATCTCGTAATCTGGAAGACATATTATTTTCAAATTATTTTTCCTTGATAAAGTATGATTTCAGAAATGTGTACGCAAAATTTCGTGATTTTTTGAGATTTCTGGAATTTCTATCGCATTTCTGACATTGGCCTGAAAAGGAAATTTGAAATTTCTAGCGATCATTGGTTGCCTAGCATGATCGTTCTGATAATAAACTCCATTTTCTGATATTTGGTGTATCTTTGATGTCCTAACACTATAGTATGATAAAATTGCGTATAAACAAGTTTTAGGACTAATTAATGCTGTGTTTTAGGGGAAGTTTTCATAAATTATATTTTTCATCCCCAAAACCATTGTTGGTGCAAAGTTAGGACTTAATTTTTGAATTTTTGATATGCTTTGGTTCAGCTATTGTTTACACATTATAAAGCATATCTTGGATTAAGGGGGAGCTTAATTTCTATCTTATGCCTTAGTCCAAGATCCAACTCCTTTAATTCTTTCATTTTTGAATCCTTCTCTTTTTGATGTATGTCAAAGGGGGAGAAGGAATGTTTAAGTTAGATGATTAAGTGTGTATCTTTAAAGACCTAACTTAAATGATTGTCAAACATCAAAAAGGGGGAGATTGTTGGTGCAACAATGCTCCAAGCATTTATATATGTTTTGATGTTTGGATAATCATCTAAGTTAGGCAATGTTTTGTGATCTAATATGTTCAAGTGGAAATCCAAGGATGAAGACTTGGTAAAGGAAGTCAAGTATGATCTTGGCAAAGGAAGTCCAAGGGATGGACTTGGCGTAAGACCAAGCTTGTAGTCTTGGCGTCAGAAAGTCCAAGTGAACCTTGGCAAACAAGTCCAAAGTAAAGTCTTAAGATAAGTCCAAGCTTCAGTAGTCTCAAGTACAGAAAGTCCAAGAGATTTGGCAACCCAAGACATGATTTAAACCAAGGAAGCTCTGGAAGCAAAGCGCAAAGGATGAACAAGCCGCTGGACTCGGAGGGATCCTGAAGGCGCAAGGCTTAATGAGGAGCTAGAAGGTTGAGTCTAGGTCTAGGGTGTAAAATCAAGTGTGAATTACTCATACTTGATGAGTATCAGTCGACTGATACGATGTATCAGTCAACTGGTCAGGCGTTCGACTGAGTCAGGGTGAAACCCTGACCATCACCGATCGCCTTGGGTAGATCGATATCGGATATCACCGATCGCCAAGAGCATCACCGACCGATCAAGTGGAATATCGCCACGCAATCGCGCCTCACTCGATCACGCCTTGATCACTGATCGATCACCCCATCCCGATCGATGGAGGGATCACCGATCGATCACCGCCGTTGGAGATTGCGGCTACAAATCTCCGCGGAGATCGAGTTTCAGAAGCCGTTGGCTTCGGCGGCAATCGACTGATGGCAAGCATCAATCGATTGATCGAGGCCCAACGGGAAAAACAGCCCCTCTTCTATAAAAAGGGGCCATTGGGAGCTTGGTGAAGCTAGTGCTCTTGCTCCCAACTACACCTACGTGCTCACCAAGCTTTCCAAGTGTTTTTAGCAATCCAAAACCTCCTCTTCTCTAATCCTAATCTTCCATCATTGTAAAGAAGAAGAGTGCATTGTAAGATAAGGTTTCTCCACCTTGGTTCATCCAAAGGAGGTTCTAGTGAGGATTGATTAGGGCTAATCCACCTTACGGATTGCCGTGGAGTAGGAGTGTCATCTCCGAACCACGTTACATCGGGTGTTAGCTTTGTTTCTTGCTTTTATTTGTTTATATTTATATTGCTTCCACTAACGTTTTTGTAGAAAGAAAGAAAGGCTAATCACCCCCCCTCTAGCCATTCCAAGGGTCCTAACACATGCCATAATTGTTCGTCATGTAATTGCATTAGATGCATATCATTATGTCATGCGTGTCGTGACATGTAGATGTATGTCATGCCATGTAGATAATAGTTATTTGCATGCAAAGAGGATGAGACATAAAAACCCTTACTCAATATTAAAGCCTACACCTTCCATTAATATGGTTAGAACTAGAGTTCTATTTCTTGTTTGGGTTGTTGGACTCTCTCCAAGCCCGGCTCGAACCCGAACATGTTCAAACAATGGAATAGTTTAATACTAATATGGTAAGAGTCAGAGGTCAATCGTTAGCTTTGGTTGTTGGACTCTCTCCAAGACGGGCTAATTGGTTGAATGCGCTCTAACCATATTAAAACTATTTCTTGATTAATGAGTTGGCTTTAACCTGGAGTATCAGCTTGTTGGACTCTCTCCAAGGTCGATGTGAAGGGAGGTGAAGTTGGGTGCTATGCATATGATGCATACTTGTTAATGAGTTAACAACCCGACGTATGTGTGAACATTCAAATAGTTGATAGCACATTGTGATAGTTGCATATATGTGATATGCAATCGGTATACATGATATCTATCATTGTAGCTATGAATGGCTTGTTGAACTCTCTCCAAGGTTGTTCATATCTATGTTGGATATCAGCCCATTCGGAGATGGACCTACGATCTCCCGAAGTGATTTTGGGGTTTTTGAAATTCAAAAAATAAATGGGATTTATGAATGTATGTTGATGCATTTTAAATCATCTTTCTTATATATGCTCGTTTTGTATTTCTAGGTTAATCGATTGATCATGACGTCTTTGAATTTGTGCACTATTTTGGATTCAAACAAATTGACTGGGCCTAACTCCTTGGACTGGCTTAGAAACTTGAGAATTGTTCTCAAGGCAGAAAAGCTCGTGTATGTCCTTGAAGAGTATTTTCCCAACCGTCCTAAGGACGATGCAACTCCAGACCAATTGTTGGCCTATCAAAAATATTTGGTTGATTCTGAACTGGGGAGTTGCATCATTCTAGCTGCGCTAGTACCCGAGCTGCAAAAGCAACATGAGCATATGGATGATAATACCATAGTCTTCCATCTTCATGAGTTGTTTGATGAGCAAGCGAGATCCGAAAGGTTCGAAGTCTCCAGGCTCCTCTTCACCTCTAAGATGCAAGAAGGTTCATCTGTAGTACAATTTATGCTAAAGATGAATGGGTACATCGAGCGGCTGGCTACCCTCGAGTTTGTGATGGATCATGAATTAAGTATTGACTTAATTCTGCATTGTTTTCCCAAGAGTTTCTCACAATTTGTGATGAACTACCGGATGAACAAACTTGAATCCGCTATTCCTAAGCTCTTCAATATGCTAAAGACTGTGGAGCCTTCTGTGAAGCATGAGGAGAAGGCGGTTCTGTTAGTTGATTCCTCAAAGAAAGGTTCTAAGAGGAAGTCAAAGAAACAGAAGAAAGGGAATAACAAAAAGGCTAAGAAGGCAGAACCAGCACAAAAGGGCACTTGCCATCATTGTGGCAAGGAGGGCCACTGGCAAAGAAACTACAAGATTTATCTTGAGTCCGTGAAGAAGAAGAAGGCATCTGATGCTCCATCCACTTCAGGTATCTTCATTATTGATTATCATTCTATTTCCTTAGGCACTTGGGTATTGGATTCTGGGTGTTGCTCACATATATGTAATGACATACAGGGGCTAAGGAATAGAAGAAGACTCGTTAGAGGGGAGTCAAATTTGTGAGTTGGCAATGGAGCAAAGGGTGTTGCGGTCGCCATCGGAACTTATTTGCTGAAGCTCCTTAGTGAACTAGTCTTAGAACTGGACAATTTCTATTATGTTCCTTCTCTAATAAAGAACATTGTTTCTATTTCCTGCTTAAATAGAAATGGTTACCATTTGACGTTTAGTAACAATTATATGAGAGGTATCCTAAGACAATCGCCTTATGTTTGAACCATTTATATGATAAATGAAAATTCACTATTTAAGTATACATGTTTTCATATATTTGATTAGATCTTAAACTCATTTACTGAATGTCCACGATACGATTCACAGCATGAGAGAATTTGTGATTGGATCACAACTAGTGAGTATCTTTACATGTATAATTGTGATGTATTGGAATTATCCCTAGTCGATGAATTGATGGATTTGGACACCATCAATTTTGTCGAGACTAGCACGAGGTATACTCCTTGGTGTATCCAAGCAGTTGATTCTCACTGGCTGGAGACATTGTGATGTCCGAAGTTAATCGTGGATGCTTGTTATGGTAACTAGTTCATTGGAGTGACCAGCTGTATGACTTCATATGGTTCTCTACATATATGGATATGTCAATGAAGTTCTTACTGCATTTTAAGTGCAATGTTCCTTTGACTTGCGGTATTCAAGTCATCTTGGTCAAGGAGACTTATGCTTTGACATCTTAAGCAAGCATCTCCAAGGTGATTTAGACCCGAGATGATTGGGTATAAGTCAAAGTGACCGAAGGTGTTTGACTAGCCTATAAAGGATTCACCACTCCTTGCGAGGAGATGTATACCCATGGTCTCTCGTCGGATTGTTACTAAAGTATTTGGCCAAAGCATTACATGTTTAGAGTAAGATACTCTTGGATACATGTGCAATAACTAGAATCCGTAGGACGAGGAAATGACACTTGGGCTAGGTGTGACGTAGTCAGCCTAATGGGGACTGACACTATAGACCATGTCCTGAACCAAGTGGCTATAAGATGCGTGAAGGCCATGAATACTGCTTATGACATGATGCTCAATCTCAAGGAACTTTTCGGATACTAGAATAGGGCTGCTAGGCAAGAAGTCATGAGAAACTTGATGACGACCACCATGGTTGAGGGAATGTTGGTGCAGTTGGCACTAAGTCGAACCTGAGTTTTGATTATAGCAAACGATACAAAGTTAAGCTCATATTGTTATCTCATGAGCTAAATCGAGTGTGCAGAAAAGTGTCAATGCTAGAGCTGAAGGATAGCGATGCCCGGAGGAAGCCGCGGTGGTCGGGCGACACTCGAGTGATTTCGGAGGAAGCCGAAGGAATCAAGTTGAAGGTCGGAAGCGAAAGCAACACAATAAGTATCAAGGTAAGCTCGTGTGTGTGTGAGCGTAAGAGAGGTTGTATCCTCCTTACGGGGATGGTCTTAAGCGTAGATCCAACCCAAGACATCCCATGGATGGTCTAGGTCGAGATCGGATGGTCGGAGGTCGTCGAAATAATGTTTTTGTTTCGCTAACTTGTGATTTCAGCTAGCATCAGTCGACTGCCATCTTGGAGGACTCGACTGCCGTCCATCAGTCGACTACTTGCGGTCAACATTCGACTGATGCTGCCATCAGTCTACTAATGATGACCATCAGTCAACTGATGGTCAAGGATCAGCTTCGAGGAGTCAAGGCTTATCACATCATTTCAAGGGGATTGGTGCTCAAATCTCATTGGCTGAAGTTCCTCTCAAGAAGGGGCTCAAAGGCTATAAAAGGAGGGTCTCTCCTAGGGTTTTCTCATCAATTATAAGTTCCCAAAAGCCTCTGCAACGTTGCAACTCTTTGACAACGAAGTGCTACTTCTCCGATGCTCTAAGTTTAAGTGTTTATATTTTTCGTCGGTATAAGATTCAATTCAGTTTATCTCTTTTTCATATTATTGTCTCGGAGTTTTTATCGTAACAAGGAGAGGGGGAGTGTCCCTCTACCTCAAGCTTTTGTGATTTCTTGTATTCGATCAACTCCTACCTCCAACGAGGAGGAGTTTGTTTAGTATTTTTCCCTCCGTACGTGGTCAAGGACCACTAGGGCCTTGGAGTAGTAGTCGAAGGCTACGAACCAAGTAAAAAATCCACTTGTCTCTTTTATTTGTCATTTATCTTCCGCTGCGTTTAATTGTCTACTCGAACGAATTAGTACGAAAAGTTTCTATCGCTATTCACCCCCCTCTAGAGATTTGCTCGATCCAACAATTGGTATCAGAGCCGGGGGTGCTAAGATTTGGTGAAACCACCAATCTAGCTTTCTACCGATTTTTTTTTTGTTTATTTCGAATTCTTTTTCTTTCTTTTTCATTCGTGTAGTTTTTCTTCTCCCGCACTACTAATCCAAGATGCGAGTCTTGGGACATTTCCGTCGTTTGTGTTTTTAGGTTTCTTCCGCTTCATCCTCTTGTTTTCTTTGTTTCAATGGCCCATCTCGAGGGTTTTAGTACCGTCCGACCTCCATTTTACAACGGAGATGACTTACGTTATTGGAAGGGTCGGATGGAATGCTTTCTTAAAATCCAAATCGAGATGTGGATCATAATCCAAATGGGATTCACACTTCCGACTAACGAAGTGGGTGAATCTTTGGATTATGACCAATGGACCAATGCAACAAAAAGATAAGTCAAAGCCGACACCAAGGCAACTCAAATCTTCCAATGTGGCTTGTCCAAGGAGGAGCTTAATCGCATTGGCCCCTTGATCAGCGCAAAGGACCTTTGGACAAAACTAGTGGAGCTACACGAAGGGACCGATGAAGCCAAGGTATATAAGTGTGATCTCTTATTCTATAAGTTATATAATCTAAAATTGAAGGAACACGAGATGGCGACGCAACTTCATGCTCATGCTCAAGATATCGTCAACAACCTACACGCGATTGGACAAAAGGTCGAAAACCGCGACCTTATTAGGTATGTACTAAACTCATTTCCTAGGACTACCTTATGGGCATCCATGGTCGATGCCTACAAGGTCTCCAAGGATCTTTCAAAACTTAGATTAGATGAGTTGTTTTCTGATTTCGAACTTCATGAGTAGTCTAACTTGTAACCCGAGAAGGGTATAGCACTTTTTGCAAGTTCGAGGAAGAAAACGGCGAGCAAGCCACCCCTGAAGGAAGAAGAAGATGAGTCTGATTTGGAGATCGACCCGGAAATGGAGGCCAAACTTGTCAACCTAGTTCGGAAGATAGTCAAAGGTCGAAAGCGAACTGTCACTCGACCCAACGAAGGTAAGCCTAAAAGTTCTAACATTAGGTGTTACGAATGCAACAGGTTTGGACACATCAAGTCCGAATGTCCAAAGCTCAAGAGCAAAGTGCCGAAACACAAAAAGGAACTCAACGCTACGTGGGAAGAAGCGTCCGAGGAAGAAGATGATGATCGCGTCCTCATGGCTAAACTAGTTGAATCGGAGACGGAGTCAGAACCAGAACACGAATCTGAAACCGAAGATGAATCGGACTGCGAAGCGCTATTCAAGACAAGCCACGGATACGCATCCGATTCAAAAGATACACTCAAGGTTGTTGGGATGTATACTGAAAAATTTATCTTTTGTATGAACATCATTATTTTGAAATAAGAATCACATGATCATTATTTGCATATTTGTGATTATGCATATTGTCTCAAACATTACATTGTAGATAACATGGTATGTAGTGTCACACGGTAGATCATGTTATCAGCACCTTGTAGAGTATAAGTAAAGACTCACAACCTAGATGGCTTTGGATAAACCATTGGTATGGTTGTAGTGTGATTTGATATTGGTTTGTCTTGACCATAGAATCACATTAGTACACTTTGTGTGTATTGAGCAGGACCAACTTAGAGGTGATTCGATTTATTGCTGAATACATAATTGAATCGGACCTCAGATATTATATTGTACATGCTCTTAATCCCGATATAATAACGGGCACATATACCTAGTATTCATTTTTTTGATTTACCAATGGGTGAGATTTATAGATTAAATCGATAGGCTCAGTAAGTTGGGAAATGATATTATTTATATGGTGTGTCGTTGATTATAAGAGGAAATCATGTCCTATATATTAGGATGATGATGTCCCCTTGAGGAGCTCATAAGGTTCATCATGTAAACCTTGCAGGTGGACTTGGTCCGACTTGATGATAAAGTTGAGTGGTACTACTCATGGAGTTAGATGTTGATAAATTAATTGTCAGTAAATTAATTAATCAACGGATATTCAAGATCTTAAACACGGCAAGAAAAATGTGCAAATAATATATGGAGCCCATATTAACTTATGGGGGTTGGTGAGGTAGATCAATGATAATCCTTTAGTGGATTGGATTATCATTAATGGATCGGACTTTATGTAGGCTTGATCCATTGGGTGACCAAGATCCAACTCCTCCTCATGGTCCCTATTGTAGCCTATTAAAACCTCATGAAGCCTAGATCCAATGGATGAAAACAAAAATCTAGATCCAACGGTAGAGATTAAACTCTAGATCCGATGGTTGAGATTAAATCTCAAGATTCTACGGTTGAGATTAAATTCCTAGAACCAATGGTGGAGATTAAAACAAGCCTTATCCCTAACTCTATAAAAGGAGAGGCTAGGGTGGGCGGCAAGGAGAAAAAAGAGAAAGAAGGGCTAGGGTTTTGGGCGGCAAGGGAGGCTTAGGGTTTTGGGCGGCCAAAATTAAGGAAAGTTTTTCCTTCTTCTTCTTCCTTAGGTGGTCGGCGCCCTTCTTCCCTCTTCTCTCCTTAGTTTGGCCAGCGTCCAACCTTCTCCCCTTCATCCTTGGCCAGAGCTTAGGTTCTTCCCCTTGAAGCTTTTGGCCGGCCTTCTTCTTCATCTCCTAGTTCTCCTTCTTGGCCGGCGGCAAGCACCAAACTTGGAGCTTGGTGGTTGGTTGAAAGAAGGAAAAGTGCTTTGTTTCTATACTTCCTCTTGTTCGGAGCGAGCAAGGAAGGAAGATTGGTGATCTAGGAGCTTCGACTTTTGGAAGATCGTCACCCACACGACGTCCAAAAGGAGGAAGGACATACAATAGAAGATCTAGAGGTATAACACTTGTCTATTTTCTTTTGTAACATGTCTATATTTGTTCTTCAATCATATGTATTATATATATTTTGTTTTATGGATAAAATAACTTGGACCCCAAATATACACACAAAATCCGGCGATCCGTACATCGTCTATTCCTCGGCTATTCGTAGAATAGAGGTTGGTGGCTTGAACAACAAGTTTGTTCAAGTGACCACTCTAATCGAATAGCACGACGATGAAACGGGAGCTTGGGTAATCCCTTTTGTCTAGGATTAAATTTTTTTTAATCCGGGGGCGTCGAAGGGATCGCCATGAACAAGCGACCGAGTTGAAGTGGGAAGCGAAGTTTCCTACCTTCAAGTGGTATCAGAGCCACGGTTTCCGATTTTGTGTGTTTAGGATTCGGTTACTTTTATGTACTTTTCATATATTATATATGCTGGATAATAGTAGAATGTGCGTAGGTTAACTTTTTGGCTGCAAGCATAGGATCCAACTATTATGGCCATATGTGTGTATGTGATTGTATGTGTGTAATTGTATATTTTGTTGAATTCTCGGGGTTGACGAGACTAGTATTTAATTTATGTAATTAGATACGGCATTGTTTAGCCACTCTTTTTATTTTAGTTTATTTTCAATCTAGATTTCATGTACACTCCCTCGTGGAGTATAGGATCGATGGATGTAAATTAAAATAGTTTTTTTCTCGGCTCGGATCTCCGGATGGCTTGTACATGGCGTAGGGAGGAGCGGACGAGATGTCGATACAACGGGAGATATATTGAAGACAAAAGTCATAATAGTTGGAAAATATTTATTTTTCATATTTATTGCTTATTGTTTGATATGCATGTCGTAGGCTAGAAAATTCCTCAATTTTAAATTACTAAGTGGGAGAGAGATATTTTTATAAATTCCCACGGCCTCCATTACGATTTGACATGTGATGCAAACAAACTTGTGCGTCGGCTCTGAGTGCCTTCCTCCCCATCGGATGAGTTTGTTTGTGGATCATAAGGTCGAATATGGTTATAGGAAATTATTAAGGAGCGTGTGTACTTCCCCATCGGAAGACACATAACCCGAGATAATTACCTTGGTACCGAGTAATGGTGAACACTTAGATACAAATATAAGTATCCTCCCCATTGGAGTCACTGCTTTTATTTGTAGGGCCAAAGAGGAACCAACTATTGATTTTACTTGTCAAAAAGTTAGGTTGACAAGATAGTAAAATTAATGGGTAAAACCTCCTCTTACAAATGTAGAATTCGTATACGTCCACACTATCGTGGCATACGACATTCTCGGTGTTTTGAGGTGTTGGTTGATTTTAAAATTTTATTGTTTGAGGAATCAATAATTTTTTGAAATCTAATGTTTTGATCTATGTGATTCTTAGGTTTTTTTTCAAAATGACTTTCAACCCGCTTGTTGTGATACTGAAAAAAAATAAACTTACTAGACCCAACTATGTTGATTGGAAGAGGAATCTTGACATTATCTTGACTGCTGAGGAATACAAATATATACTCCTCAAAGAGTGCCCTCCTAAGCCTATGGATGATTCTGGGGAAAAGGAGAAGGAGAGTTATAAGAAGTGGATTAAGGTCGATGAGATGGTGCGGTGTTACATTTTGACATCTATGTCAAATGTACTGCAACATACATGATGCTCAATCTCAAAGAGCTTTACGGACACCAGAATCGGGCTGCTAGGCAGGGAGCCATGAGGAACTTGATGACGACCACCATGATTGAGGGAACACCCGTGAGGGATCATGTTCTCAAGATGATGACTCATTTGAATGAGCTGGAAGTCCTTGGAGCTGAGATCGAAGGGGAAACCCAGGTCGATATCATTCTCCAGTCTCTACCTAGGAGTTTTGAGCAGTTTCGCCTGAACTACAACATGAACAAGAGGTTATATTCGTTGGCGGAGCTTCTGACAGAACTCCAGGCGGCAGAGGGGCTTTTTCATCAGAGTGCTCAGGCACAAGACATGGTTGCCCAAAAGGTTTCTACTTCTAAGCCGAAAGGCAAGAAGAAGAAAAAACAAGCTGGGGCAAAGGCGGTGGGAG
The DNA here is from genome assembly GCA_025175895.1 of Wurfbainia villosa. Lineage (NCBI taxonomy): Eukaryota > Viridiplantae > Streptophyta > Magnoliopsida > Zingiberales > Zingiberaceae > Wurfbainia > Wurfbainia villosa. The sequence continues at coordinate 68,151,938 of CM046008.1, forward strand.
GAACTCAGGGAGGAGTGAAGAAGCCGAAAGGCAAGTGATTCACTTGTAAGCATACTGGACACTGGAAGAAGGACTGCCCCAATCGCAAGCAGAACAAAGGTATATCTTTTGGTCTAGTCGTTGAAACATATTTAGCGGTATTATCTACCGCAAGACTGTGTATAGATATGATCATGTCTCGCAATACTTTGCGTGGGTTCCAGGAAACTGCATTTACGACCGTCGAGGGGGAGATTACCATATACTTGGGCGATGCCACGAAGGTGGCGGCTGTTGCAGTGGGAGACATTTATCTATCTTTTGAGAAAAATAAAGTTTTGGTTCTTAAGAATTGACTTTGTACCTTTATTTAGAAAGAATTTAATTTCAGTTTCTAAATTATTTATGGATGGATATTCTATTTATTTTAATGACAGAGTTGTTATAAAAAGGAATAGGGAGATTATCTATTTAGGTGCATTGATAGGAAATTTATATACACTAGAACCAAAATCTCCCACGATGCAAATAGAAGTTAATAACTCATCTTCTAATTCCAATAAGAGAAAAGAACCTTCAAAGATGAACCAAACATATCTTTGGCATCTAAGACTTGGTCATATTAACCTAAGCAGAATTCAAAGGTTGATAGCTGATGGACCTCTGGGTTCATTAGTAGTGGAAGATTTCCCAACCTGCGAATCCTGCTTGGAGGGTAAAATGACCAAGAGCCCTTTTAAGGCCAAGGGGTATAGAACCAAAGATGTGTTGGAATTGGTTCATTATGATTTGTGTGGTCCTATATCTATCTAGGCTAGAGGTGGTTTTGAGTATTTCGTTTCTTTTATAGACGATTATTCGAGATATGGATATATTTACTTGATGCGCCGCAAGTCTGAATGCTTTGACAAGTTCAAAGAATTCAAGGCTGATGTGGAGAAACGTCAAGGTAAAAGTATCAAGACACTACGATCTGATCGTGGTGGTGAGTACCTCTTGGGAGAGTTTAGGAATTACTTATCAGAGGCTGGGATTCAATCCCAATTGTATGTACCTGGCACACCCCAGTAGAATGGTGTAGCAGAGCGAAGGAATAGGACTCTTATGGAGATGGTTAGATCGATAATGAGTTATTCTGAGTTGCCAGATTCGTTCTGGGGATATGCTCTAGATACGACAGTGTACATTCTGAATTTGGTTCCATCTAAATCAGTGCCTTCTACTCCCACAGAATTGTGGACTGGGCGAAAGCCTAGTCTGAGACATTCGTATTTGGGGGAGTCCAACACATGTGCTGAAGGCAGATGCTGGTAAGTTGGAACCTCGTACAGAAGTGCGCATGTTCATTGGCTATCCTAGAGGAACAAAAGGTGGTTTGTTCTATAGTCCTAGAGATCAAAGGGTGATTGTTAGCACAAACGCCAGATTCCTAGAGGAAGACTATGTAATGAACCATAAGCCCATGAGTAAGATTGTTCTGGAGGAATTAAAAGGGGAAGGCACTTCTTCAATACCACCGGTACAAGAGGATATACCACAAGTCACTGCACCGCGTGTCACAAAGGATACACAAGTGATACCTCATCGTAGTGGGAGGGTTGTGAGATAACCTGATAGATTCATGTTCTTGGGAGAATCTTCTGATTTGGTCCCTGGTGAACATGAACCTGATCCCTGGACATATGATGAGGCAATCCAAGATAAAGATGTAGTATCTTGGCAAAGTGCAATGAATACTGAGATTGAATCTATGGATTCAAATCAGGTCTGAGAGCTAGTAGAACCACCCGATGGTGTAAAAACCATTGGATGCAAGTGGATCTACAAAAGAAAGAGAGGAATAGACGGGAAGGTTGAGACCTTCAAAGCAAGGTTTGTTGTGAAGGGGTATACTCAGAAAGAGGGTATCGATTATGAGGAGACCTTTTCGTCGGTAGCCATGCTTAAGTCTATCCGGATTCTCTTATGCATTGTTACTCATATGGATTATGAGCTATTGCAGATGAATGTCAAGACAACTTTCCTTAATGGAAGTCTTGAGGAAAACATCTATATGAAGCAACCAGAGGGATTCATTTCAAAGGGCAAAGAGCATCTTGTGTGTAAGCTTAATCGATCCATTTATGGATTAAAGCAAGCTTCAAGGTCTTGGAACATCCACTTTGATAGGTAATCCAGTCTTATGGATTCATTCAAAGTCCGGATGAGTCTTGTGTATACAAGAGATGTGATGGAAACATAGTGGTATTTCTTGTACTATACGTAGATGACATTTTGCTAATTAGCAACAATATCAAGGTGTTATCGAACGTAAGGGTATGGTTGTCCGAACAGTTTGATATGAAGGACTTGGGAGAAGTGGGACACATCCTTGGGATCAAGGTTATAAGGGATCGCAAGAAAAGGATGTTATGCTTATCTCAAGCTTCATACATAGACACTATTATGGATCGTTTTAGCTTGCAAAACTCCAAGAAAGGTTTTCTACCTTTCAGGCATGGAGTTCGTTTATCTAAGGAGATGTGTCTTAGAACATTTGAGGAGATAGAGGAGATGAAGGCGATTCCTTATGCGTCGATAGTAGGAAGCCTTATGTATGCAATGCTATGTACGAGATCAGATATCTTCTTTGCCATGAGCATGGTTAGTAGATATTAGAGTAATCCAGGACAGGGACATTGGACTGCGGTAAAGCATATATTGAAGTACCTGAGAAGGACTAGGGATTATATGCTAGTTTACCAGGCAGACCAATTACTCCTTGTGGGTTATACAGATTCTGACTTCCAATCAGATAGGGATAATAGTAAGTCTACCTCAGGTTTTGTATTTACTTTGGGAGGTGGAGCCATTGTATGGAGGAGTGTCAAGCAGAAATGCGTGGCGGACTCTACCATGGAAGTTGTGTATGTGGCGGCCTCTGAGGCGGTGAAAGAAGTTGTGTGGCTCAGGAACTTCCTGATAGACTTGGATGTGATTCCTGGTTTGCCCATAACTATCACAATTTATTGTGATAATAGTGGTACAATTGCAAACTCAAAGGAACCATGAGCCCATAAGGCAAGTAAACACATAGAGCGCAAGTACCACCTGATACGAGAAATCGTAAAGAGAGGAGAAGTTGTTGTGGCCAAGATTGCATCGGAGGATAACCTAGCAGATCCTTTCACTAAGGCCCTTCCAACGAGAGCTTTTGATAGGCATGTGGAGGGAATGGGAATCAGATGTATGGCAGTTTGAGGACAGCATAGTCTTTTAGTATAAGTGGGAGATTGTTGGGATGTATACTGAAAAATCTATCTTTTGTATGAACATCTTTATTTTGAAATAAGAATCACATGATCATTATTTGCATATTTGTGATTATGCATATTGTCTCATACATTACATTGTAGATAACATGGTGTGCAGTGTCACACGGTAGATCATGTTATCAGCTCCTTGTAGAGTATAAGTAAAGGCTCACAACCTAGATGGCTTTGGACAAACCATTGGTATGGTTGTAGTGTGATTTGGTATTAGTTTATCTTGACCATAGAATCACATTAGTACACTTTGTGTGTATTGAGCAAGACCGACTTAGAGGTGATTCGATTTATTTCTGACTACATAATTGAATCGAACTCAAATATTATATTGTATATGCTCTTAATCCCAATATAATAATGGGCACATATACTTAGTATTCATTTCTTTGATTTACCAATGGGCAAGATTTATAGATTAAATCGATAGGCTCGGTAAGTTGGGAAATGATATTATTTATATGGTATGTCATTGATTATAGGAGGAAACCGTATCCTATATATTAGGATGATGATGTCCCCTTGAGGAGCTCATAAGGTTCATCATGTAAACCCTGCAAGTGGACTTGGTTCGGCATGATGATAAAGTTGAGTGGTACTACTCATGGAGTTAGATGTTGATAAATTAATTGTCAGTAAATTAATTAATCGACGGACATTCGAGATCTTAAACACGGGGAGAAAAATATACAAATAATATATGGAGCCTATATTAACTTATGGGGGTTGGTGAGGTAGATCAATGATAATCCTTTAGTGGATTGGATTATCATTAATGGATCGGACTTTATGTGGGCTTGATCCATTGGGTGGCCAAGATCCAACTCCTCCTCATGGTCCCTATTGTAGCCTATTAAAACCTCATGAAGCCTAGATCCAATGGATGAAAACAAAACTCTAGATCCAACGGTAGAGATTAAATCTCTAGATCCGACGGTTGAGATTAAATCTCTAGATCTGATGGTTGAGATTAAATCCCTAGAACCAATGGTGGAGATTAAAACAAGGCTTATCCCTAACTCTATAAAAGGAGAGGCTAGGGTGGGCGGCAAGGAGAAAAAAGAGAAAGAAGGGCTAGGGTTTTGGGCGGCAAGGGAGGCTTAGGGTTTTGGGCGGCCACAATTATGGAAAGTTTTTCCTTCTTCTTCTTCCTTTGGTGGTTGGCGCCCTTCTTCCCTCTTCTCTCCTTGGTTTGGCCGGTGTCCAACCTTCTCCCCTTCATCCTTGGCCGGAGCTTAGGGTGTTCCCCTTGAAGCTTTTGGCCGACCCTCTTCTTCATCTCCTTGTTCCCCTTCTTGGTCGGCGGCAATCACCAAGCTTGGAGCTTGGTGGTTGGTTGAAAGAAGGAGAAGTGCTTTGTTTCTATACTTCCTCTTGTTCGGAGCGAGCAAGGAAGGAAGATTGGTGATCTAGGAGCTTCGACTTTTGGAAGATCATCGCTCACATGACATCCAAAAGGAGGAAGGATATACAATAGAAGATCGAGAGGTATAACACTTGTCTATTTTCTTTTGTAACATGTCTATATTTGTTCTTCAATCATATGTATGTTATATATTCTGTTTTATGGCTAAAATAACTTGGACCCCAAATATAAACACAAAAGTCGGCGATCCGTACATCGTCTATTCCGCGGCTATTCGTAGAATAGAGGTTGGTTGCTTGAACAACAAGTTTGTTCAAGTGACCACTCTAATCGAATAGCACGACGATGAAATGGGAGCTTGGGTAATCCCTTTTGTCTAGCATTAATTTTTTTTTAATCCGGGGGCATCGAAGGGATCGCCATGAACAAGCGACCAAGTTGAAGTGGGAAGCGAAGTTTCCTACCTTCAAAGGTAAGTCGATCCCTTATTAGTACGCTTTATAGTGCAATTAAATTCTTAACTAGGAAATTAGCTAAGTCCGAGTCCAAGGTCGAGACCCTGGTTGAGGAAGTTAAACTCCTCAAACACGAGGTCTCCCTAACCTCTTCGACTAGTCGAGTTCGAGAGGAGGACTCAACTCGGGTTGAAAAGCTCGAAGTTGAGAACTCACTCTTGAAGAGTCAAGTCGAAGATCTTAGGAACATGTTGGAAAGGTTTACTTTGGGATCAAAGGACTTGACCTCCTACTTGGATCGCAAAGGGTTGTGTACAACAAGGTCGGACTAGGGTTTAGCTCAGATACGACCAACAAGTCGTATATGTCGATTGTAAGTCGACATAAAAAATGTGTCCAAGCATGGGTCCCTAAGACCGCTTTGATTTCAAACATAGGGTCGAACCAGTACTGGGTTCTCAAGGACCAAATCCACTATGTATAGAGACCGAACCGATTCAATGGTCAAGGGGGAGCTAGTACAAAACTTGTTTGTGTTTTAACTTAGAAATTGCATGCTTAGGTTAGTTATTTAATTTGATTTTTCTTTTTAGAATGGTTAGATAGGACTATAAATCATCAATACTTGGTAACATAGTACCAGGACGTGGCGAGATGATAGTACGCTAGGAAAGCAGAGTCTTGTGTATTTGGGCTAGATAAGGCATATCTAGTTCAGTGCACTTGACCGAGTGAAACTAGCTGAAGCTACCTTGTCGTATCCTAGACTAGTTAGACCAGGAAATGGTCTTAGGTGAGTCAAGTTTCTATTCTCTTAAAAATGGCTTTGTCTAAGTAAGTGGTCATTTTTCCGATCAAAGAAGGCCTCTGTGCCTCGCCACGACCTGGAAGCCATGATCTTGAAAAGGTGACTTGAAGAGCCTAAGGTCAAATCCGAATATAACGCAAGGTTGACAAGTGTTTAAATCATTAAATTTAAATAAAGTAAAATTGGAAGTCATCTCACAAGAACATATAGGGTTAACATGCCTGATCATGTAGACATGGGTGAGATGATTTAGGTTAATAATTTTCAACCAATCTTTAATAAATCCAATATCCGATCCAACTACTTTGCGTGTAGGATCAATGGATGTTGGACAGTGGTTGCTCCCGACACATGACCGGTGATCAACTCAAGTTTTCGAAGCTTCGATTCAAACGACAAGGATCGGTAGCCTTCGGAAACAACGACAAGCTCAAAATCATCGGATCAGGTGATATTAAGCTCAACTCTAACTTTATTATTCAAAATGTCTTATTGGTAGAAAATTTTTAATATAATTTACTTAGTGTAAGCCAATTGTGTGATAATAACTATAAGGTCATATTTCTTAAAAATGAATGTGTAATTAATACAAATGAATCCTCTAAAACAATTTTTAAGGGAACCAGAAATAACAACATTTTTACTATTAATTTAACTAACTCCTCAACGAAGTGTCTTATGACACGGCAAGAGGAATCTTGGTTGTGGCACCGACGACTCGGTCACTCGCACCCAAGACTCATCCACAAGATGAGTCAGAGTGACTTAGTAGAGGTTTGCCTAACCTCAATAACATGGATAATAAAATATGTAATGCTTGTCAACAAGGTAAATAATCTAGGACACAACATCAACTAACTAATCAAGAACGAACCAAAAGTGTTCTTGAGCTCCTACACATGATCTATTTGATTCACACGGAGCTAAGTCACTTAATGGGAGTAAATTCTACTTAGTCATAATTGACGACTATTCTAGATTTACTTGGGTTAGGTTCATCAAACACAAAAGTGATACCCTAGATCAATTAATCAACCTATTTAAACTAATAGAAAATCAACAAAACCTTAAAATCAAAAGACTTAGGAGTGATCATGGTGGTGAATTCGAGAACCATAAGTTTACAAAATTCTGTAACCTAAATGGATACCACCATGAGTTCTCTTGCCCTAGAACCCCACAACAAAATGGTCTAGTAGAACGTAAAAATAGAACCCTATAAGAAGCCACTAGGACAATGTTAAACGAGTATAACCTACCCGATAGTTTTTGGGCGGAAGCCGTGAGTACGACATGCTATGTACAAAATAGGATCCTTATGGTAAAGAGGCACCTTAAGACCTCATACGAGATTTATCACGATAAAATACCTAACATCAAGTACTTTAGAGTATTTGGGTGTAAGGTACATATCCTAAACACTAAGGATTACCTAGGGAAATTTACATCCAAAATCTCAACCGGAATCTTTCTAGGATACTAGACTACAAGTAGAGCTTATAGAGTATATAACCATGACACCCTTAGAGTCGAGGAGACTATCAATGTAGTGTTTGATGAAGGACACGAACCTACAAAACCCCCGACAACCCCAATTAGCGAGTCGATTCATACCAGACTCAACTCTGATCCGGAGATCAAGTCTAGTATTAATCCTAACCTAAGTCAACCAAGTCATTCTATCGACCAAGTGGTAGATGACTCTAACCAAACTAGGACTCAAACGAGTCATCCTATTGACCAAGTGGTAGATGACTCAAACCCAAATAAAACTAGGAGTCAAACGAATCATCCTATCGACCAAGTGATAGGTGATCCAAGTCTAGGAGTTCGAACTAGAGCCTCATACCGAAACCTTAGTCAAATCTCCTTGATTTCCAAAATTGAACCCAAAACTATTGACCAAGCTCTTCTTGATCCCGATTGGATTATTGCAATGCAAAAAGAGCTGGCTCAATTCACTAGGAATGAAGTATGAGAATTAGTACCACCACCTAAAGATAAAACAATCATTGGAACAAGGTGGGTGTTTAGAAATAAACTTGATGATAAAGGTGAAGTAGTTAGAAATAAAGCTACATTAGTCGCTAAAGGGTTTAATCAAGTCGAAGGTTTAGATTACGACGAGACCTATGCCCTAGTAGCTAGATTAGAGTCCATTCGAATGTTATTAGCATATGTTGCACATCAAGGATTTAAGTTGTTTCAAATGGATGTGAAGTCAGCATTCTTGAATGGATATATTAAAGAAGAGGTTTATGTTAGTCAACCCCCTGGTTTCGAAAGCCTAGATAAACCCGACCATGTCCTTAGGTTAAAGAAAGCTCTCTATGGACTTAAACAAGCTCCTCGAGCTTGGTACGAGAGGCTTTCGGTTTATCTTAAGTCCAAAGGATTTAACCAAGGTGTAGTTGACCCAACCCTTTTCGTACCGTAGGTAAAGACATATTCATAGCCCAAATCTACGTAGATGATATCATCTTCGGAACCACTAACTCGATCCTACTAAATGAATTCATTTCACTTATGGAAAGTGAATTTGAAATGAATTTAGTAGGTGAGTTGAATTTCTTCTTAGGTCTACAAATTAAACAAACTAAAGATGGAATATACCTACATCAACGCAAATATACTAGGGAATTAATTAAACGCTTTGGAATGCAAGATGCTAAAATTATTAATACCCCAATGGCAACAAATGTAAATATAGAAGAAGATGTAATCGGAAATTTAATTGATTTAAAATACTATAGGAGCATAATAGGGAGTCTCCTTTACTTAACTGCGAGCCAAACTGATTTCCTTTTTGCAGTAAGTATGTGCGCAAGGTTCCAAACCTGTGCCAAGGAGTCTCACCTAACTCTAGTCAAGCGTATCCTTAGATATCTAAAGGGTACACTTAATGTCGATATTTGGTACCCTAGATCTGCCTAATTCGAACAAACCGGCTACTCCGACTCGGACTATGCCGGAAGTAAGCTCGATAGAAAGAGTACGAGTGGTTGTTGTCAACTTCTCGGCTCGAGTCTAGTGAGTTGGTGCATTAGGAAGCAACACTGTGTTGCCCTATCTACCACCGAAGCCGAATACATCGCAATGGGTGAGTGTGTTACTCAGCTTCTTTTGATGAAGCACACTCTCCGAGACTTTAAGTTAGACTTTACGAACACTAAACTCTACGTAGATAACATTAGCTTAATTAACTTAACTAAGAATCCGATATGTCATTCTAGGACCAAACATATAGAGGTCAAACACCATTTCATTCAAGAACATGTGGCCAACGGAGCCATACAACTCGAATACGTCGAATCGAAGTCCAACTTGGCAGACCTATTTACTAAACCCCTACCCGAAGCCGAATTCAGTCTATTAAGATGAAAATTGGGCATGTGAGTAGTTGAATAGGAACTTACAAATTATATTTTCTTATTACTATTTCTTACTTTTCATTTTCATGGAATTACCATAGGACATACCTTAGATATCATGCACCTATAGATTTAAGGAGCCAACAATACATCTCACAACACATAGGACTAATGTGTTTGTGTACTTAGCCACGTAGATGGGTGTGAGATGTTAGGACCTTACTCCTGGTTCCAGATGTAGAGCTAGTGCATCACCATGAACCACGGAGTATAATCATATATATTTAACCGACTCTGACCAGGACTTGTTGATCTTTCATATCAATCAAGTCAAATAAGAGTCGAACATTTTATAGATGAGCTTATTTTCAGTATATTATTTTCAAAATAATATGGAACATGCTTGGACTTTAAAGTTAATACCTATATTTTTTCAAACACCCCCACTCTTTTCAATATATGGAAAAAGGGGGAGAAAAAGGCCAAAGTTAATGGATCAAATTACAAAGTTAAGGGATCAAATTACAATGTTAAGGGATCAAAATTTTGATCACTTAACTCAGGATCAAATTACAAAGTTAAGGGATCAAATTTTTGATCACTTAACTCACTTCATACTTATTCACATGGCCAAAAGATAAGTAAATATTTACTTAACTTTAAGTTTTGAAAATTTACTTAACTTTAATTTGTGCATCTTAACTTGTTTGAGTTAAGTAAATGGTTACTTAACGTGCATCTTAACTTGTTTGAGTTAACAAAAAAAAGGAAATAAAGGCCAAGTTAAGAGAATTCTTAACTTAAACTTATTTTTAATACTATGGCCAAACGTTAATGCTTTACTTAAGAAAGGGGGAGAAAAGGCCAAGTTAGGAAGTCCTCTTAACTTAAACATTTTACTAAGGCTAACTTTAAGTAATGTTAATTACTTAAACTCTTCCTAAATAGCAACCATCAAGGGGAAGGATTAAGGTCTTCTTTCAAGACTCACCCTCGGTCAAGGGGGAGGTTTCCTCAAGGGGGAATACTTGAAGAAAATCCTTACTACTCCTACTTAATCTTTATTATTCTTGTTTTTCATGCATATTATAATTCTTCATGCATATTATCTTCTTAACTTTGTATGTGGGTTTGCCATAGATCAAAAAGGGGGAGATTGTTGGTGCAGTTGGAACCTAAATCGAACCTGAGTTTTGATTATAGCAAACGATACAAAGTTATGCTCATATTGTTATCTCACGAGCTAAATCGAGTGTTCAAAAAAGTGTCAACGCTGGAGATGAAGGCTAGAGACATCCGGAGGAATCCGCAGTGGTCGGGTGACACTCGAGTGATTTCGAAGGAAGCCGAAGGAATCGAGTGGAAGGTCGGAAGCGAAAGTGACACAGTAAGTATCGAGGTAAGCTCGTGTGTGTGTGAGCGTAAGAGAGGTCGTATCCTCCTTACAGGGATGGTCTTAAGCGTAGATCCGACCCAAGACATCCCATAGATGGTCTAGGTTGAGATCGGATGGTCAGAGGTCGTCGAAATAATGTTTTTGTTTAGCTAACTTGTGATTTCAACTAGAATCAGTCGACTGCCAGCTTGGAGGACTCGACTACCGTCCATCAGTCGACTACCTGCGGTCAGCATTCGATTGATGATCAATGATCAGCTTCGAGGAGTCAAGGATTATCACCTCATTTCAAGGGGATTGGTGCTCAAATCTCATTGGCTGAAGTTCCTCTCGAGAAGGGGCTCAAAGGCTATAAAAGGAGGGCCTCTCCTAGGGTTTTCTCATCAATTATAAGTTCCCAAAAGCCTCCGCAATGTTGCAACTCTCCGACAATGAAGTGTTACTTCTCCGACGCTCTAAGTTTAAGTGTTTATATTTTTTGTTGGTATAAGCTTCAATTCAGTTTATCTCTTTTTCATATTATTGTCTCGGAATTTTTATCATAACGAGGAGAGGGGGAGTGTCCCTCTACCTCAAGATTTTGTGATTTCTTGTATTCGATCAACTCCTACCTCCAACGAGGAGGAGTTCGTTTAGTGTTTTGCCCTCCGTGCGTGGTCAAGGACCACTAGGGCCTTGGAGTAGTAGCCGAAGGCTACGAACCAAGTAAAAAATCCACTTGTCTCTTTTATTTGTCATATATCTTCCGCTACATTTAATTGTCTACTCGAACGAATTTGTACGAAAAGTTTCTATCGCTATTCACCCCCCTCTAGCGATTTGCTCGATCTAATAGGGAACACCCGTGAGGGATCATGTTCTCAAGATGATGGCTCATTTGAATGAGTTAGAAGTCCTTGGAGCTGAGATCAATGGGGAAACCCAAGTCGATATCATTCTCCAATATCTACCTAGGAGTTTTGACCAGTTTCACCTGAACTACAACATGAATAATAGGTTGTATTCATTGGCGGAGATTCTGACAAAACTCCAGGTAGTAGAGGGGCTTTTTCGTCAGAGTTCTCAGACTTTGGTTGCCCAGAAGGTTTCTATTTCTAAGCCCAAAGGCAAGAAGAAGAAACAAGGTGCAACAAAGGTTATGGGAGGATCTCAGGGAGGAGTGAAGAAGTCGAAAGGCAAGTGCTTCACTTGTAAGCAGACTGGACATTGGAAGGTTGAATGCCCAAACCGTAAGCAGAACAAAGGTATATCTTTTGGTCTAGTCGTTGAAACATGTTTAGTGGTGTTATCTATTGGCACATGGTGTGTAGATACGGGAGCCACTGATCATGTCTGCAATACTTTGCAGGGGTTCCATGAAACCAGACGACTAGTTGAGGGGGAGATTACCGTCTACATGAGTAATGCTACTAAGGTGACGGCTATTGCAGTGGAAGATGTTTATTTATCTTTTGATAGGAATAAAACTTTGGTTCTGAGAAATTACCTTTATGTACCTTCATTTAGAAAAAATTTAATTTCAGTTTTTAAATTTTTTTGGATGCATATTCTATTTCTTTTAATGCCAGAGTTGTTACAAAAAAGGAATAGGGAGATTATTTGTTCTAGTACATTGACAGAAAATTTATACACTCTTGAACAAAAAGCTCCCACGATGTGAATAGAAATAAATAACTCATCTTCTAAATCTAATAAGAGAAAAGAACCTTCAAAAATGAACCAAATATATCTTTGGCATCTAAGATTAGGTCATATTAACCTGAATAGAATTCAAAGGTTGATAGCTGATGGACCTTTGGGTTCATTATTGGTGGAAGATTTCCCAACCTGTGAATCTTGCTTGGAAGGTAAAATGACCAAGAGGCCTTTTAAGGACAAGGGGTATAAGCCAAAGATGTGTTGGAATTGGTTCATTCTGATTTGTGTGGTCCTATGTCTATCCAGGCTAGAGATGGTTTTGAATACTTCATCTCTTTTATAGATGATTATTCAAGATATGGATATATTTACTTGATGCGCCGCAAGTTTGAATGCTTTGATAGGTTCAAAGAATTCAAGGTTGATGTGGAGAAATGTCAAGGTAAAAGTATCAAGACACTATGATTTGATCGTGGTGGTGAGTACCTCTTGGGAGAGTTTAGGAGTTACTTATTAGAGGCTGGGATTCAATCCCAACTGTCTGCACCGGTACACCCCAGCAGAATGGTGTGGCAAAGCGAAGGAATAAGACTCTTATGGAGATGGTTAGATCGATGATGAGTTATTCTGAGTTACCAGATTCGTTCTGGGGGTATGCTTTGGATACAACAGTGTATATTCTGAACTTGGTACCATCTAAATTAGTACCTTCTACTCTCACAAAATTGTGGACTGGGCAAAAGCCTAGTCTGAGACATATTCAGATTTGGAGGAGTCCAGCACATGTGTTGAAGGTAGATGCTGGTAAGTTGGAACCTTGTACAGAAGTGTGCTTGTTCGTAGGCTATCCTAGAGGAACGAAAGGTGGTTTGTTCTATAGTCCTAGAGATCAGAGGGTGATCGTTAGCACGAATGCCCGATTTTTAGAAGAAGACTATGTGATGAACCACATGCCCATGAGCAAGATTATTCTAGAGGAATTAAGAGGGTAAGTCACAACTTCAATACCAATGGTACAAGAGGATATACCACAAGTGACTGCACCGCGTGTCACAGAGGATACACAAGTGATACCTCGTCGTAGTGGGAGGGTTGTTAGATAACCTGAGAGATTTATGTTCTTGGGATAATCTTCTGATTTGATCCCTGGCAAACATGAATCTAATCCCTGGACTTATGACAAGGCAATCAAAGAGAAAGATACGGTATCTTGGCAAAGGGCGATGAATTCTGAGATAAAATCTATGGATTTAAATCAAGTCTGGGAGCTAGTAGAACCATCCAATGGTGTAAAAACCATTGGATGCAAGTGGATCTACAAAAGAAAGAGAGGAATAGACGGGAAGGTTGAGACCTTCAAAGCAAGGCTTGTTGCGAAAGGGTATACTTAGAAAGAGGATATCGATTATGAGGAAACCTTTTCACCGGTAGCCATGCTTAAGTCTATCTAGATTCTCTTATCTATTGCTGCTCATATGGATTATGAAGTTTGGCAGATGGATGTCAAGACAGCTTCCTTTAATGGAAGTCTTGAAGAAAACATCTATATGGAGCAACCAGAGGGATTCATTGCAAAGGGCAAAGAGCATCTTGTGTGCAAGCTTAATCGGTCCATTTATGGATTGAAGCAAGCTTCGAGATCGTGGAACATTCGCTTTGATGAGGTAATCCAGTCATATGGATTTATTCAAATTTCGGATGAGTCTTGTGTATACAAGAGATGTGACGGAAATGTAGTGGTATTTCTTGTACAATACGTAGATGACATTTTTCTCATTGGCAACAATGTCAAATTGTTGTCAGACGTAAGGGTATGGTTTTCCAAACAGTTTGATATGAAGGACTTGGGAGAAGTGGGACACATCCTTGGGATCAAGGATATAAGGGATCGCAAGAAAAGGATGTTGTGCTTATATCAAGCTTCATACGTAGACACTATTTTGGCTCGTTTTAGCAAGCAGAACTCCAAGAAAGGTTTTCTACCTTTTAGGCATGGAGTACCTTTATCTAAAGAGATGTGTCCTAGAACATCAAAGGAGATAGAGGAGATGAAGGTGGTTCCTTATGCTTCGGCGTTAGGAAGCCTCATGTATGCTATGTTATGTACGAGGTCGGATATCTATTTTACCGTGGGCATGGTTAGCAGATATCAGAGTAATCCAGGATAGGGACATTGGACTGTGGTAAAGCATATTTTGAAGTACTTGAGAAGGACTAGGGATTATATGCTGGTATACTAGGCAGATCAATTACTCCTTGTGGGTTACACAGATTCTGACTTCCAATCAGATAGGGATAACAGTAAGTCTACCTCAGGTTTTGTGTTTACTTTGGGAGGTGGAGTCATTATATGGAGGAGTGTCAAGCAGAAATGCATGGCGGACTCTACCATGGAAGTTGAGTATGTGGCAGCCTCTGAGGCAGCCAAAGAAGCTGTATGACTCATGAACTTCTTGATGGACTTGGATGTGATTCCTGGTTTGCCGAGAATTATCACAATTTATTGTGATAACAGTGGTGCAATTGCAAACTCAAAGGAACCACGAGCCCATATGGCAAGTAAACACATAGAGCGCAAGTACCACCTGATATAAGAGATCGTAAAGCAAGGAGAAGTTGTTGTTGCCAAGATTGCATCAGAGGATAACCTGGCATATCCTTTCACTAAGGCCCTTCCAGCGAGAGCTTTTGATAGGCATGTGGAGGGAATGAGAATAAGATGTATGACACTTTGATGGCAGCATAGTCTTTTAGTATAAGTGAGAGATTGTTGGGATGTATACTGAAAGTCTAGTCTTTGTATGAACATCTTCATTTTGAAATAAGAATCAAATGATCATTGTTTTCATATTTATAGTTATGCATATTGTCCAATACTTTACATTGTAGATAACATAGTATGTGGTGTCGCACAGAAGATCATGTTATCAGTTCCTTGTAGAATATAAGTAAAGGCTCACAACCAAGATGGTTTTGGACAAACCATTGGTATGGTTGTAGTGTAATTTGGTATTGGTTTGTCTTGACCATAGAATTACACTATACACTTTGTGTGTATTGAGCAGGACCGACTTAGAGGTGATTCAATTTATTGCTGACTATATAATTGAATCAGACCTCGGATATTATGGTATACATGCTCTTAATCCCGATATAATAATGGGTACATGTACTTAATATTTATTTCTTTGATTTACCAATGGGCGAGATTTATGGATTAAATCGATAGGCTCGGTAAGTTGGGAAATAATATTATTTACATGGTGTGTCGTTGATTATAGGAGGAAACCGTGTCCTATATATTAGGATGCTAATGTCCCCTTGAGGAGCTCATAAGGATCATCATGTAAATCCCACAGGTGGACTTTGTCCTGCATGATGATAAGGTTGAGTGGTACTACTCATGGAGTTAGATATTGATTAATTAATTATCAGTAAATTAATTAATTAATGGACATTCGATATCCTAAACACGGGAAGACATTTATACAATTAATATATGGAGCCCATATTTAATTATGGGGGTTAGCGAGGTAGATCAATGATAATTCTCTAGTGGAATGGATTATCATTAATGGATCGGATTTTATGTGGGCCGGATCCATTGGGTGGCCAAGATCCAACTCCTCCTCATGATCCCTATTGTAGCCTATTAAAACCCTCATGAAGCCTAGATCTAACAGACACGATTAAAAGGGTGCTTGGGCAAAAACTATAAATAAGAGGCAAGGCTTGGGCGGCAAAGAGGATTTTTTTTTATTCTAGGTTTTGCTTCCAAGGCTTGGGCAGCAAGAAGTTGGTTTAGGGTTTTGTCTCCTTTGGCCGACGACTCAAGAAGGTTTTAGGGATTCCTTTTCTTCTTGGTCGGCGTTCCTTCTTCTTCCCCTAGGGTCGGCAGCGCCATCTTGTCCACTCTCTCTTTTGCCCAGTGGCAAAGCAAGGAGGAAGGGTTTCTTTCTTCTTTGGTTTTGGCAAGTTCATCTCTCCCTTTCCTTAGGGCCGGCGGACACCAAGGATTGGTTCTTAGTGGTTGGCTCAAGTAAGGAGAATAAGGGAGTGTTTGTCTTCCCTTTGTTCAGAGCGAGCAAGGAAGGGAAGAACGTGATCTAGGAAGCTTCAATTCTTGGAGGATCGTTGCCCACACAACGTCCAAGAAAAGGATAGGTCATATGATAGAAGATCAAGAGGTATAATCTTGTTTGTTTTGATTTAGTTCTTTTGTATTATGCATGTGGTTAATTTACTTGGACCCCGAGGATAAACACAAAAATCGGCGATCCGTACATCATCTATTCCGTGGCTAATCGAGGAAAAGAGTTAGGTTACTTGAACAACAAGTTTGTTCAAGCGATGACTCTAATCGAATAGCACGATGATGGATCGGTTGCTTGGGTAATCCATCTTCGTCAAGGATTAATTTTTTAATCCGGGGGCGTAGATAGTGTAGGGGATCGATCGGCCGGCTAGAGGGGGGTGAATAGCCCTTTGTCGTTGGATGGTGGAATTTTCTCGTCTAGATAATTGTTAGCGCAAGCGCAATACTAATAAAGACAAGCAAATAAACAAAGAGAAATACAAAAAATGCTAACACGAAATATAACGTGGTTCACGGCTACGCCGTTAATCCACGGTCCGATTCGTCCCCGGTGAATCACTCCGCAACCAAATCACTATCGGTCTCTCATTTGCACTAAGCTAGGTGGAGGTAACCCTTACAACTCAAAGACACTCCTTCTTTTATAGTAGATGTGAAAGAAAACTAAGAGAAGGAGTTTGAATCTTGTAGAGCACTTGGATGGTCACTTAGAGCATAAGCATTAGCCATCCAATAGGCCACACCCTCTCTTTTTATAGAGAGGGCTGATTTCTTCCCGTTGGCCGCCACCACGATCATTGTTGGCCTTGGCGGTCATTGCGCCGCCTACTGACCTCCGAACACGTCGAATCCCGGCCGTTGTAGTCAGCGAACACTTGGCGGTCGATGGATCCCATCGATCGCGGTGCCTCCGTAGTTGATCGCCTTGTCGGCTCTGGCGATTACGTGGCCCAAACCCTCTTGACGATCTCGCGCCTTGGCGATCGGCGATCTTTGATCGCTATCATATGTCGATCATTGCTAGGCCAAAATCCACTCTTGACTCAGTCGGATACCAGTCGAACCTATTCGACTCAGAGCAGTCGACTGTCATTCCATGGCAGTCGACTGATGTCGGGAAAACTCATCCGACACTTAGTCATTCGGCCAAGTTCACCTAATGAGCTACTTACAATTCACTCATTCTCTCATCTCACTCGAAGTCCCTCACTGAAGCTCTCTTCGTTCGCGGCCACGTCCCTCGGCAGCATCAGGCGCACGGCTCTGTAATGCTCCTTCGCGTCTCTTGCCTCCGAAGTCTGCTTCCTTGGCTTCGCTTCAAGTCATCTCGTCCGGCGGTCCCTCGGCAACATCAAGCGCACGACTCTGTAATGCTCCTTCTCCGACTCAAGCACGAGGTTCTGAGTGGTGAACCCGCCAAGGATCCATGTGCGAATTACTAAGTCCTGCAAGACTCGAACGCACATATCAAACCATAATAACACCCTAACTTAAACCCTTTGCCACACACATCAAAATCATATCACGGCAAGAGATTGCCCTAACAATCTCCCCCTTTTTTATGTGTGGCAATCCATTTAAGTTAGGTAAAAACATTTGATAAACTATTAAGGAAAGAAAGCATGTAAGTAAACATGATTAGTAACTCTCCCCCTTAATACATGAAACTCCCCTAGATATATTCCCCCTTACTTAAACATATACATTTCTCCCCCTTTAACACCATCAAAAATAATTAACAAGGTTTACATAGCATGGCATCAAGTCTAGAGAGAAATAAAAACCAAATCATGCCTTAAAAGTGTATAAACGAGATTACTGGGCATGTTATCAGGCGAGCAGTCAACTGCTATCAGTATAGCAGTCGACTAGTACAATAAATTCCGAAATTCTGATTTTCTGGACGAATTTCAGAAACGCACTATAAATTTAAGAAAATTCTAAAAATAGTGAAATTTGAGGAACACATTTCTTGTAAGTATATTTATCAATGAAAACTAGTTTTCCATGAAAAATCATTGTATTTTCACGTATTTGCCAAAAATCCAAAGGCTTTAAAAACCACTAGGTTTTTGATCATGTTAGTATCCATTTTAACACCTAGTTTTGCTTTGGATTATTTCAAAACATGAATACACAGA
Source organism: Wurfbainia villosa (assembly GCA_025175895.1). Lineage (NCBI taxonomy): Eukaryota > Viridiplantae > Streptophyta > Magnoliopsida > Zingiberales > Zingiberaceae > Wurfbainia > Wurfbainia villosa. The sequence goes on from CM046008.1 coordinate 68,170,493, forward strand.
TTTTAAAGTAAGAAATTGTTTTGAAAACATATGAAATATCCAACCATGATCTTTGGGCAATATGTCTATGAATTAAACATAAGCCTTCCCCATGATTGGTCTATTATTGCTATTTTGATACCTTTAAATGACCATCTAAATGCCATTGGCATTAGTGGGCATTTGTATCATCCTAACATCTCACCCATGCTATGTTTTCAATCATGGTAGCCTATGGTGAGTTGTGAGATGTATCTTAAAGGTATTTGTATATACTTAACCATTATTTTCATGCAATTCTATCAAGGTTAAGTATCATCCTATCATTCCACATGATCATAAAGATGTATATGAATTAATTTTACATTATGACCATGAAACAAATGTATTCATCAAATTGTGATCATGCATTAGGTATTATATGATGATAATAAGGTAAACATCACCTAAAGCATGATTTTATCTATTTATAGGTGCATTATCATCACCTAACACTATTTCAAAAATGTTGTCCTGCCATCCTAAGTCAACCAAAAATATGATATAGGTAAAGTCCATATGGTTGACTATCCTAGGGTTTTCCTAATCCTTAAGGATGGATTTTGAAACCCAATATAAGTTCTTTCCTATGGGGTTCACTAAAAATTCTTTAGGGATCCATTTTCTAGCTATTACCTTTCTTTTTATCTTGACCCCTAGCTATTAGACATTTGTAGGCCTTTTCATTTTTCTTTTCCTTATAACCTAGGCCTTTCTTGTTGAAGCTTGCCCTTTGGCTCCCAATGATCATGTTAAGGGTATTGGAGCCTATAGTAAACTTTTCTAGGGCTTTGGTCAAATAGTCTACCTTTTCCCTTAAAGCCCTATTTTCATTCATACATGCATCACTAACATCCAAAGGCATATAGTTATCATGTGAGCATGCATCATCATCATTATCATTAAAGCATGCTTTTTCTAATTTTTGCTCTAAATCTTTAATTTGATCAAGCAAGGTTTTATTTTTCTTCTTTGCTCTAAATAAATCCTTAGTGAGGCTAGAAATCATAGAAACTATTTTACTAGGTGAAAGGTTAGTTACCATAGTTTCCATGTCCTCTTCTTCGGATGAGGAGGATGTAGAGGAGGCTCCCCCTTCACTTGAGCTCTCTCCACTTGAGCTTGATCCTTCATTTTTGGAGGAGGAGCAATCCAAGTCGTCAAAAGCCATTAGGGCAAGGTTGGAGTAGATATGTTCTTCCTTTTCGGATGATGATGAGGAAGAAAGATCATCCCATGTCTTGGCTTTGAATGCCTTGACCTTTCCTTTTTCTTTGGCCTTCTTTTCTTCTTCTTTCTTCTTCTTGCTCCCCTTCTTCTTCTTTTCTTCCTTCTTTCTCTTCTCCTCCTTGCTTTTGTTCAAGAGGGGACAATTGTCCATTATGTGTCCCTCTCCTTGGCAATTGTAGTAAATAATTTTTCCCCTTGGTCTTCTACTTCTATCATTAGATTTATTAAAATGAAAACCTTTTAAAGCACGCCTTACCCTCCTTACCATATAGGCTTCTTCCGTGCTATCCATGGAGGAGGAGGAAGATGTTTCATCGGAGGCTACTCCTCTTGAAGGTTGAAACTTTGGCTCTTCTTGTATTCCTTCAAGCCTCGTTTCGTGGAGCTCCATTGTTGAGAAGAACTCCTCCAATGTGCTCACTTCTAAATTCTTGGACATGTAGAAGGAGTCCACCATTGAACTTCATTTCGATGACCGGGGAAAAGCGTTGATTGCTTTCATAAGCATATCCCGGTTCGAAAGTTTTTCTCCTACACTTGTTAGTCCAATCAAAATTTCTTTAAACCTAGAATGCAATGAGGTTACCTTTTCTCCCTTTTCTAATTTTATGTTGGATAGTTGGGAGCGGAGGAGGTCTCTTCTTGCAAGTTTGGCCTCCGAGGTACCTTCATGAAGCTCTACTAGCTTCTCCCACATCTCCTTGCCACTAGAGCATTCCCCAATCCGGTTAACTTCTTGTTGGGGGAGTACATTGTAGAGGTGGTGCATGACTTTTGTATTTGCCAAATATTCTTCTCTTTGCCTCTTGCTCCACCGTGCTTTCTCCAATGGCTCTCCATCTTCATTCCTAGGCAACTCGAAACCGTTTTCCATAATTAATAAAATTTCAAAGTCGGTAATAAAGAATACCTCCATTCTCTTTTTCCACCAAGAGAATTCCCCCTCGAACTTTGGCGGATGAATATTAGAGCCGGCCATTCTTGAATGTGCTTGTTGTGGCGGTTAGTCCTCGACAAGCTTTCCATGGCTCTGATACCACTTGTAGGGGATCGATCGGCCGGGTAGAGGGGGGTGAATAGCCCTTTGTCGTTGGATGGTGGAATTTGCTCGTCTAGACAATTGTTAGCGCAAGAGGAATACTAATAAAGACAAGAAAATAAACAAAGAGGAATATAAAAAATGCTAACACGAAATATAACGTGGTTCACGGCTACGCCGTTAATCCACGGTCCGATTCGTCCCCGGTGAATCACTCCGCAACCAAATCACTATCGGTCTCTCCTTTGCACTAAGCTAGGTGGAGGTAACCCTTACAACTCAAAGACACTCCTTCTTTTATAATAGATGTGAAAGAAAACTAAGAGAAGGAGTTTGAATCTTGTAGAGCACTTGAATGGTCACTTAGAGCATAAACATTTGCCATCCAAAAGCTCACACCCTCTCTTTTTATAGAGAGGGCTGATTTCTTCCCGTTGGTCGCCACCAGTCGACTACTGTCCTTAGTAGTCGACTGTCGCCACTACAACAGCCTCCGAACATGTCGGATCCCGACCGTTGTAGTCCAACGGAACACTTGGCAGTCGACTGATGGATCCCATCAGTCGACTGCTGCCTCCGTAGTCGACTGCCCAGTTGGCTACGAGCGGTTCTGTGGCCCAAACCCTCTTGACCAGTCGACTGCTGCCTTCAGCAGTCGACTGATGGTCTTGGCAGTCGACTGCCACCATATGGCAGTCGACTGCTGGGCCAAAATCCACTCTTGACTCAGTCGGATACCAGTCGAACCTATTCGACTCAGAGCAGTCGACTGTCATTCCATGGCAGTCGACTGATGTTGGGAAAACTCATCCGACACTTAGCCATTTGGCCAAGTTCACCTAATGAGCTACTTACAATTCACTCATTCTCTCATCTCACTCGAAGTCCCTCGCCGAAGCTCTCTTCGTTCGCGGCCACATCCCTCGGCAGCATCAGGCGCACGACTCTGCAATGCTCCTTCTTCGACTCAAGCACGAGGTTCTGAGTGGTGAACCCGCCAAGGCTCCATGTGCGAATTACTAAGTCCTGCAAGACTCCAACGCACATATCAAACCATAATAACACCCTAACTTAAATCCTTTGCCACACACATCAAAACCATATCACGGCAAGAGATTGCCCTAACAAATAGGATCGCCATGCACAAGCGACTGAGGCGAAGCAAGAAGCGTGAAGCAATTCCCTTCATGTACAAGGCCCAATACCTCAACTACCTGTTCACCTTTTCACCAAAAAGGTAACTTAGTCATCTTTTCTTTTAAGCATGAAGCGCATGTGTCTAATGAATCTGATTCATAAGACTCTAAAATGCCAAGCTTATGCAGTTTGGACATGCGTTCTTTACTTATATGGCTAAGACGACAATGTCATAATTGCGAGGTTAACTGATTATCTAACTTAGTACGTTTGCTATTTGATTTGATATTGAATACTCGTTGGATGTACCTAACATGTAGATTCCATTATTTAACATTCTTGTAGCATAAAGAACACCATTTAACGTAATGTAACAACAATTATTATTGAACGTCAAATGATAACCTTTTTCATTCAAACATGAAATAGAAATAATATTCTTTATTAATGCAGAAATATAAAAACAATCATCCAACTCTAAATCCAGTCAAGTAGGAAGTCGCAACATATAAGTTCCCTTGGCTATAATAATAATTTTTACTCCATTACCAACACTTAGATCTACTTTTCCCTTAACCAGTCTTCTTCTGTTCCTAAGCCTCTATATGTCATTACATATATGTGAGCCACACCCGGTGTCCAGTACCCAAGTGTTAGAAGAAACAATATGACATTCAATAATATATATACCTGAAGTAGACTGGGCATCAGATGCCTTTTTCTGCTTCAGTGACTCCAAATACTGCTTGCAATTTCTCTTCCAATGCCCATCCTTGCCACAATGTTGACAGGTGCCCTTGGGAGTTGATTCTTCCTTCTTTGCCTTTTTCATGGGCATGCTCCAGACCAAAAGACAACATTCACATGACGATTTAGAGGAAAACACAGGCGGCCGTGTGAATCTCACACGGCCATACCTAACCTCAAAGCCAGATTCAGAGCAGGATTTCGAGTGAGCCAAATGGTCGACCTTGTGGAATCCACACGATCATGTGGTATTAGCCCGATTTGACTAGACTAGGGTTCACGGGGATTTAAGGAAAGTTGGCTTCTGTTTTATAAATAGAAAGGCATGCCCAAACCCTAGGGGGAGGTGCGACAGCTGGGACGACAAGGAAGGTGCCCGAGAAGCACCGGAGGCTCGTAATGGCGAGGAAGGAAGCAGCTTGAAGATCCAAATCAACGCTCTGAGACCGTGGAGAACAACCAAGACACAACATCAGATATAACAGAAAGTATTGCCTTTGTTTTTTTCTATTTGCATTGTAATGTTTTACCCTAAGATGTCTTGTGTTTATTCTTATTCATTTATGGAGTAGATACTTCGATACTAGGATTAGGGAGTAGCTTGTGTATGTGGACATGATTGTTCAAATATTTATTCATCTCCTTTGAATCTATTTGCAATTTATGTTGTTTAGATCAATGAGAATTATGTCTTGATTCTATTTCTACTGCACATAGTTGATACAAGGGTGGAAAGCCTTTGTATCAAAATTTAGGAGAATCAATGAGGAACCTTGCGATCATCCTCCCTCCCATAACCGTAGAAAGTAGAATATGATAGAGTAGGATATGAAATATAATTTGTTCCTTCATAGGGATTACTAGGATATCCTCGTACCTCAGTAACCTATCTTTGCAAAAGGCCCAAAGTAAGAGACATCAACTCTAGAAACTCCCGGCATTGGTGGTCGCATCCAAGGGGCCTCAGGCAAACAGGGCCTGACATATTCTCATATGGGAGGTCCCCATTGGATAGGAGGGGGGTTCCTTTCTGTAGGGATAGGGGGAGGCTTCTTTTCTATCCTTCTCACCATCAACCCTTCTTCCTCATTGATATACTCCTTAGCTCGGTCCAGGAGCTCTTCATAACTAGTGGTCGGCTTTCTCAATAGGGAGATGAGGAATGGTCCCTCCTTCAACCCATGAGGGATAGCTTCTCTCAAAATATCAGGCATAACTGAGGGAATTTCTTGAGCAGCAGCAGTGAAACTGTGGATGTAACTCCTCAAAGACTGATGATTCTTGTTTCAAATACACCAAAATAGAAGCATCGTGCTTATAGGTTTTACAATTAGCAAACTATTGAAGAAAAACTCCCTTAAAATCAGCAAAACATGTAATGGAACCAGGAGGTAGAGACTTAAACCATCTTTGAGCTGAGGCAACAAACGTGATGCGGAAAGCCCGACACTTAAGGGCATCAGAGTAGTAATGGAGAGAGGTTGCACCTTCAAACTGTCACACCCGCCCTTTCCCATTATCTATAGGGGTGGAAGGGTGGCGCAACGTGATCATACATGCGTGCATATACAGCGGAAGACTTTAAACTTTAAAAAAATATAAAACATGGAGCATGCATTTACCTTCAACCATGCAAATAACTCGACATTCTTAACCATGTAATAGGTGAACATTTACTAAGCATGCATAATCATTTCATAAGGGCACTACTTGGTTCAAGCTCATGATAATCAACATAATAGACACCAAGTAACAACCATCAAAACATCAAGTAGTGATCAACCCTTAACAACTAACATGCAAAACTTAAAAAAAACATGCATAAGCCTTGGAACATAAGACAGATCTCTTCCACCATGCCACTACCACACACACTTTGCCCCTTCTGCTGCTCCCTTTAGTTTAGCCATTCTTTACCCTTATCTGCAGTACAAGGGAAACATGAAACTATAAGCATATAGGCTTAGTAAGATCCTTTCCTACTCGCAAAAACCATACATCATGTATTAGACATAGAGTAGTGACATGTTCATCTAGACAACATATAGGCATAACATTCATATAAAAGGTCTTAACATGATCATTTAGGAATATAAGACTAGAATTCATAAAATCATTGACATATTCATCTAAACAATATATAGGCATAACATTCATATAGGAACATAAGACTAGAATTTATAAAAACATTGACATATTCATCTAAACAACATATAGGCATAGCATTTATATAAAAGGTCTTAATATGATCATTTAGGAACATAAGTCTAGAATTCATAAAAACATTAACATATTCATCTAAACAACATATAGGCATAGAATTCATATAAAAGGTCTTAACATGATCATTTAGGTACATATATGTATAACATTCATATAAAAGTAGTGACATGATCAATTAAGAATATATAAGCATTGCATTCATATAAATATCATAATCACATAGACATGAAATGGATATATGCAAGATGTTCTTTGAAAACATATACTTTATAGGTACATAATCTCAACATGGTGGGCCCGACATTGTACCACATACATCATCATCTTTGCGCGCATCCCTAAATAGACCCGAGGTAGCTAATCCCGAACCTACTAGGGTACTAGGTCCGTACTATGACCGTCGACCTAGGGGCAATATAACATAGAAGCTCATCCTAGGCCCGTACTACGACCGTCGGCCTAGGGCAACTTAGGAGCCCATCCCGTACTAGGTCCGTACTATGACCGTCGACCTAGGGGCACGTAGGAGCCCATCCCTTGGACCTTGCTAGGGTCCGGTACAAGTCATACAAAAGTAAAATAGCATATCATGTTCCTTATCATATCATATTCCGTATCATAACATACCACGTTCCTTTTCATAACATATCATGTTCCTTTTCATAACATAAAGAGTGCTCTTAGTCCCCATTCATAGGGAAGCATCTCTTAGGCATTTCATCATACATACTTGTTCATCATGACGCAATGAGCATAACATAATCATACATTCATACAATTAACATGGACATAAGGTAGTGGCGTAAACAAATCATGCTATTATAAATTCTAACTATCAACATGTTAACATCATATATAGATATATCATGACATGGAAGATCCTTGGTGAGCATGAACAAGGTTTGGCTGAAACATCCAAGGGAGGGATCCTAAGAATTCAAACCCTAATTCAACTTGTACAAGGTCTAACTAACATTATGCTAACATCATATACATATATATCATGGCATGGAAGATCATTGGTGAGCATAAACTTATCATGGCCGAAACATCCAAGGAAGGTTTGTAAGAATTCAACACCCAAACAACTTACACAAAGCCTAACTAACATCATGTTAACATCTTATATACATGTAGCATGGCATGGTATGTCATTAGTAGGCACATACATGATCTTGGCCGAAACCCTAGTGGAGGTTTTAAGGGTTCAAATGCTCAAACAACTTACACAAAGCCTAACTAACATCATATTAATATCTTATATACATGTAGCATGACATGGAGGATCATTAGTAGGCACATACATGGTCTTGGCCTAAACCCTAAGGAAGGGTCTTAGGAAATCAACACCCAAAATAACTTGTACAAAGCCTATCTATCAACATGTTAGCATCATATATATGTAAAACATGGCAAGGGGGATCATTGGTGAGCATAAACACATCTTGGCCGAAACATCCAAGGAAGGGTCTTAGGAAATCAACACCCAAAACAACTTGTACAAAGCCCATCTATCAACATGTTAGCATCATATATATATAAAACATGGCAAGGGGGATCATTGGTGAGCATGAACACATCTTGGCCGAAACCCTAAGGAAGGGTCTTAGGAAATCAACACCCAAAACAACTTGTACAAAGTCTATCTATCAACATGTTAGCATCATATATATGTAAAACATGGTAAGGGGGATCATTGGTGAGCATGAACATATCTTGGCCGAAACATCCAAGGGAGGGATATTAAGAATTCAAACATTAATACAACTTGTACAAGGTCTATCTAACATCATATACATATATAGTATGACATGAAACATCATTAGCAAGCACAAACATGGGTTGGCCGAAACTTCATGGGGGCTCTTAAGAATTCAAACCCTAAAACAACTTGTACAAGGTCTATCTAACATCATACTAACATCATATACATATATAGTATGACATGAAACATCATTAACAAGCACAACCATGGGTTGGCCGAAACTTCATGGGGGCTCTTAAGAATTCAAACCCTAAAACAACTTGTACAAGGCCTAACTATCAACATGTTAACATCAAATACATATATATCATGGCATGGAAGATCATTAGGAGCATAAATAGGGACTTGGCCGAAACTTTCAAAGAGGGGATTTGAAATCAAACACTCAAACAATTGTACAAAGCCTATCTATCAACATGTTAACATAATATGCATATAAAACATGGCATGGAAAATCATTAGAAGCATGAAGAGGGTCTTGGCCAAAACTTTCAAAGAGGGGCTTTGAAATCAAACACTCAAACAATTGTACAAAGCCTATCTATCAACATGTTAACATCATATACATATAAAACATGGCATGGAAAATCATTAGAAGCATGAAGAGGGTCTTGGCCGAAACTTTCAAAGAGGGGCTTTGAAATCAAACACTCAAACAATTGTACAAAGCCTATCTATCATCAACATGTTAACATCATATACATATAAAATATGTCATGGAAAATCATTAGAAGCATGAAGAGGGTCTTGGCCGAAACTTTCAAAGAGGGTTTTTATGAAATCAACAATCGAAACGACTTGTATTGCAGGTGAGGGGATTACTTACCTCCATTCGCTTGTTTAGTATAAGGATATACCCTAGATGCCAAGACAAGAGCTCTTTTCTTGCTTCTTGAGTTTTCGGAAATGGGAGAAAGGAGAGGGAACATTTCGGTTGAGTTGGATCTTCTAGCAATACTAAGACTTGTGAGGAACTCCTCTTGGAAAACCCCTCTTGAGAATCCCTACACAAGAATCCCTAGAGCTTGGGATGAAAAGAGAGGAAGGAGAATGAGGAATTTCGGCCAAGGATGAGGAAGAGGGAGAATGAAGAAGGAAAGTGGGATTTTTCTTCATCTCTTCTCTTAATTCTCCTCTTTAATACCTAGGGAATGAACACTCTTCATCCTTTCATGGGGGGGATGAACCAACTCCTCATCTTCCCATCTATATTCTTTGTATATTCTTTATATATCTTAGCCAACAATTATCCTATGGTCTAGTGGTGTCATTAATACCTAGGGAATGAACACTCTTCATCCTTTCATGGGGGGGATGAACCAATTCTCATCTTCCCATCTATATTCTTTATATATCTTAGCCAAGAATTATCCTATGGTCTAGTGGTGTCAAGGCTACCTCCCTATTAAGAGGTTCATGGTTCAAATCCTAGCTATAGCGAACTATACTCGTTTTATTTTATTTTTTTTATTTTAAACCTTTTATGGGCGTTAAAATTCATATAATTACCTTGAACAGTTTTAGAATTTTACGGGCGTTACACAAACTGAGATAGATGTTCCTCTGGATCAGAAGAGTCATTGTACATTTCCATCTAGGGAGCCCAAAAATGTGGCGGCGGTTGCTCTACCATAATGTCTTCAGTGAAAGGATAGGGCTCGTAAGATTTTGGCACCCTGGTGGACTGACTCTCTCCATGATCTTCACGTCTCATCTGTTCTGCTGGGAAAGGATACTGATACGCCCTCCCCCATTTGTATTTCACCTGGCAATATTTTAGTCTCCTGGGAATTAGGTGAGGGGACATGGGAAGGTCTTTCAAATGGCGGCTCCCTCTGAGAAGGTTCACTGAAATGCAGATGGATATATCCTGTCTTTTTCTTTTCCCTTACCAGAGCTTCAGATACAGCCATATCCACCATGATCCTCAATTGGGATGGTAATATAGTGATAGGGTTCTCCTCTGCGGAAGTGGTTGCTGGAGGAGGGATCCCTTGCATATGCATCTCCATGTCTTGTTAAGCAAAATATTTCCCACAGACGACGCCAACTGATGCAGCCAACGAATTTTCTACCTCCTTTTCGTGTTGAAGATGTCCAGGAGGGCTGGGGTCCTCTCCGACTACAACAATAAAAGATGATAATGATTATAGAGTTAGCAGCAAAGAGCGATGACAAGAGATTTAACGTGGTTCGAAATTCTAATTTCTATTCCACGAGATGAGCTCTCTAAGGAGCCTCGGTGCTAGACATCTTTATTAGAAAATCCCTCCTTCTTGGAAGTGCTTCCGGAGGTGGAGAAAATCTCTTATAGATAAATAAGAAAGTTTATAGAATGAAGGAATGAGTAAAGCTTATAAAACTCTCCGCCTTCTTTCTTCATCCTCCAATCTCCTTCTACCCTGGTCCGGAGGAAGCCGCGGGGAGACTCTGTGGAGAAGTCCTTCTTCCTGAAATCGATCCCCTTCTTCCTTCTTCCTTCTCTCCCTTTATCCTTGTTCCCTTCGGAACAGGCTGTTGTGTAACAAACCATCAAGATCCTCGTTCAGGTGGACAACCCTCCTCGCCTGAAGAATCATTCTGTTATGATATTAGTGTGTGAAGACTCTTAAGAATCTTCTGTGGGGTCCCATTCTGTTATTTCGCGTAACAAACTCTCATAAGGAGCGTAACAAGGAGCATCTCTACCCTCGCTCTCTCCTAGGGACCTTATCTTTCCTAATTACCTCTTCTGATCTTTACATCAACTTGGCTCTATTTCCTGAAGTGCTCTCAGTTTGCTCCTTCGACTTACTTCCTTCCACTCTTCTGGTTTGTTTAGGTTGATATATATATATGACCCAACTAGGCTCGCCGAGTTGATATTTGGTTTTGTTTTGGCCATGAAGCCCCCCCCCCCATCTACAACTCCCTTAATTTTCTGAGTCATTTCCTGACTTACTTCCCCGGGTTACTTATCTGGTTACTTTTCGACAGTTGGATTTTTCCGTCATATCCCGGGTTTCCACCTCATCCACTCGATTTATTTCTCGAGTCGAGTCTAATCGAACCAGGTTGTATATCCTGTTAGTGAAAGCCCTAGAGCCAATCATGTGATGATTGTTGTATGGACTTTATTGTATCATATTCCTATTTATAAAGGCATGGTTATTATATTTACTTGTATTGGTGCCAAATAACTAAATATAATAATGTCCTTGAGTAGTAGGTTCTTATCTATATCAATCGATTGGTTGAATCGATAATGAGATGATATAGAGAACACTACTCTTAATCATTCCTAGTCGAGTATTAACATTCAGGGACAATGTTAATGCGTAGAGACTAGCATGTAGGTCAACAAGATGACTTGATCTCACAAGTCATGGATATGAGATATCAAGTTGACACATGGGTATGCATTGGAGAATGTATACTGAATGACCCGCCATGAGAAAGTATCATGGATCGTTATATGAGTGTCATATACTTTCTCATGTGGCTATTAGTATGACTATTAGTCCTTAGACCTGAAGTCACCATGGTTCCCTACATAAGGAGTTGCATACTTTGGCCCGTCCAAGCGTCACCCGTAAATGGGTGGACTATAAAGCGATTCTTGGGTATGTAGCAATTATGCGGAGGGATGTGAGTGATGTAGATGGGATCTATCCCTCCTATATGACGGGGGTGACATCGATATTCTTGATAGAGTGAGACCACGAAGTGCATGGCCATGCCCAAATGAGTCAATATGAGATATTGAGCTCATTTGCTTAGAGTGAGTCTACTTGGAGTTCAAGATTTAGATTGTACCGAGGATGACACGGTCTATGCCTCGATTGGTCAATCTAGATGTCAAGGATAGAGGGACATTGTCACATATTGTGAGAGTCACAATTAGTAGTCACAAAGGTGATGTTGGAGCTCAACATTCTTGTAACTTGGGTAGCAATGATGTGTTGCTAGATACCGCTCATTGCTTATGTTCCTAAATCGGTTTAGGGACATTGCCAACGTTACAAGAACCTATAGGGTCACACACATGAGAGCAATTAGATGGAGATTAGGTTCATATGATGAACCATGAGGATTAGGTTCATGGGCTGAACCAAATTGGATTAAGAGTAATCCAAATTAGACTAATTGAGTTAGACTCAAGTTGATTCAAGTGTTGAATGAGTCTAATTGAGATTTGATTCATCAAATCAATTTAAATTAATGAATAGAGATTCATTATATTAAATTGACTTGAGTCAAGTGGTTAGATTTGATCAACCATGGGAGATTAGAGGTCAAGTTTGACTTGACTTGAGAGAAGTTGAAGGTCAGTTTGACTTGACAAATGCCATGTCATGATGATGACTAGGCATGGCGGCCAATGATGATGCTCCACATCATCATTGACTTGTCAATTAGTGCCACATCATGAGGGAGACCAAGGGTCATGGGAGTTACATGCATGCATGTAACTCCTCCATGAAGTGGTCGGCCACCATTTGGGGAGTTATGTGAGTGAAAATTCATTTTGTGAGTAATCACTCATTACTTCATCTTCTTCCTTGGGAATTTTCCTCTCAAGCTCTCCTCTCCTTCCTCTCTTTGTCGAACCAACCAGGAGTGCTAGCACACTCAAGGTTGAGTTTTCTTCCACCTATTGCTTGTGTGGATACCATAGAGAGTGTGCACTTGACACTCTCGAGTTCGGACTTTGGACGCGATTTGCGAAGAGCATCGCATCAGGGTAGCATCCTTATCTCTTAGTTCTAAGGTAGATCTAGAGGATTTTGTAAGCACATACATGTAATTAGTTTAATACTTCGCACGGATCCGTGGCGGGACTTGGGTTCCCACGTTGGGCTTTTCCGCCGCAAAAACCGCGTTGCGGAAACCGGAAGTCCCGGCCACGGATCCGCAAGAAGTATTAAAACTAATTACATGTATGTATTACACAAAATCCTCTAGATCTACCTTAGAACTAAGAGATAAGGATGCTACCCTTGATGCGATGCCTTCGCAAATCCCGCTAGATCCCAAAGTCCGAACTCGAGAGTGTCAAGTGCACACTCTATGGTATCCACACAAGCAATAGGTGGAAGAAAACTCAACCTTGAGTGTGCTAGCACTCCTGGCTGGTTCGGCCAAAGAGAGGAAGGAGAGGAGAGCTGAGAGGAAAATTCCCAAGGAAGAAGATGAAGTAATGAGTGATTACTCACCAAATGAATTTTCACTCACATAACCCCCAAATGGTGGTGGCGACCACTTCATGGAGGAGTTACATGCATGCATGTAACTCCCATGACCCTTGGTCTCCTCATGATGTGGCACTAATTGACGAAGTCAATGATGATGTGGAGCATCATCATTGGCGCCATGCCTAGTCATCATCATGACATGGCATTTGGGTCAAGTCAAACTTGACCTTTCATCTTCCCTCTCAAGTCAAGTCAAACTTGACCTCTAATCTCCCATGGTTGATCAAATCTAACCACTTGACTCAAGTCAATTTAATATAATGAATCTCTATTCATTAATTTAAATTGATTTGATGAATCAAATCTCAGACTCATTCAACACTTGAATCAACTTGAGTCTAACTCAATTAGTCTAATTTGGATTACTCTTAATCCAATTTGGTTCATCCCATGAACCTAATCCTCATGGTTCATCATATGAACCTACTCTCCATCTAATTGCTCTCATGTGTGTGACCCTATAGGTTCTTGTAACGTTGGCAATGTCCCTCAACCGAGTTAGGAACATAAGCAATGAGCGGTATCTAGCAACACATCATTGCTACCCAAGTTACAAGAATGTTGAGCTCCAACATCACCTTTGTGACTACTAATTGTGACTCTCACAATATGTGACAATGTCCCTCTATCCTTGACATCTAGATTGACCAATCGAGGCATAGACCGTGTCATCCTCGGTACAATCTAAATCTTGAACTCCAAGTAGACTCACTCTAATCAAATGAGCTCAATATCTCATATTGACTCATTTGGGCATGGCCATGCACTTCGTGGTCTCACTCTATCAAGAATATCGATGTCACCCCGTCATATAGGAGGATAGATCCCATCTACATCACTCACATCCCTCCGCATAATTTGTTACATACCCAGTAATCGCCTTTATAGTCCACCCATTTACGGGTGACGTTTGACGAAGCCAAAGTATGCAACTCCTTATGTAGGGAACCATGGTGACTTCAGGTCTAAGGACTAATAGTCATACTAATAGCCACATGAGAAAGTATATGACACACATATAACGATCCATGATACTTTCTCATGGCGGGTCATTCAGTATACATTCTCCAATGCATACCCATGTGTCAACTTGATATCTCATATCCATGACTTGTGAGATCAAGTCATCGTGTTGACCTACATGCTAGTCTCTACGCATTAACATTGTCCTGAATGTTAATACTCGACTAGGAATGATTAAGAGTAGTGTTCTCTATATCATCTCATTATCGATTCAACCAATCGATTGATATAGATAAGAACCTACTACTCAAGGACATTATTATATTTAGTTATTTGGCACCAATACATGTAAATATAATAACCATGCCTTTATAAATAGGAATATGATACAATAAAGTCCATACAACAATCATCACATGATTGGCTCTAGGGCTTTCACTAACAATCTCCCACTAGCACTAGTGCCAATCACCGTAGTATCTAATACCCAATGACCTAGTGTGACCATCATGCTTTTTCTGTGCCAAAGCCTTGGTCAAGGGATCTGCGATGTTAGCCTCTGTGGGTACTCTGCAAATCTTCACATCTCCTCGATCGATAATCTCACGAATGAGATGGAAGCACCGATATATTCGGCCTCTGTTGTAGAATCAATAACTGTGTCCTGCTTGGAACTCTTTCAGCTCACAGTGCTACCTATTCAAGCAAAACACGAACCTTGACTGCGATCTATAATCATCCTGGTCAGTTTGGAAGCTGGCATCGCTGTAACCCTTTACAGCTAGCTCCTCATCGCCTCCAAATATCAAGAAATATTCTTTAGTCCTTCTCAAGTACTTAAGAATATTCTTGGCACCGCTATCCGATGGCGCTCACCGATCCGACCGTATCTACTCGTCATGCTCAAAGCATACGAGACATCGTGACGCATACCACGGCATGATAGATCCTATAGCGGATGCGTAAGGGATCTTATCCATGCGGTCTCTCTCCTCTCTAGAAGAGGGACTTTGAGTCTTGAAAGACTCACACCATGTGACATCGGCGAAGTCCTTTCTTGGAATTTTGCATGGCAAACCAAGTAATACCGTCTGTCAATGTATGTACTGCGACTTAGGCGAGCAATCTCTTAGATCTATCTCTATAGATCTTGATGCCTAGAATACAAATGTCGCTTCACCTAAGTCCTTCATTGAAGCACGTCCCGACCAAGTCTTCACGGCATCAGAGCGAAGGGATGTCATTCCCAATAGTAGTATGTCATCCACATACAATACAAGAACACAAGCGTGTTCCCATTAACCCTCTTGTAGACACGGGGTTCATCTTCATTCTTGATGAAACCAAAGCTGTTTGATCGCATCATCGAATCGAAGATTCCAACTCCGAAGCTTGCTTTAGCCCATAAATGGACCTTTGCGGCTTGCATACCTTCCCGATGTCAGTGGATCTTCAAAACCCTCAGGTTGTGTCATGTACACATCCTCGAGTAAGTTTCCATTCAGAAACGCGGTTTTGACATCCATCTGCCAGATCTCATAATCGTGGTATGCTGCAATAGCAAGCAAGATCCGAATGGACTTAAACATCGCCACTGGAGAAAAGCTTTCATCATAGTCAATACCATGAATTTGCTTGAAACCTTTAGCCACCAATCGGCCCTTATAGGTATGCGTAAGTCCATCCATGTCAGTCTTTCTCCTAAAGACCCACTTACACCCAATGGGTTTGACCCCTTCAGGTGGATCAACCAAAGTCCATACTTGGTTAGTGTACATGGATTCCATCTCGGATCTCATGGCGTCTAGCCATTTCTCGAACTGGGCTCATCACAGCTTCGATAGGAGGTAGGCTTCATTCTCACGAGTATAACGTCATCATGGTCGATAAGAGAAATGAGTATCTCTCAGCCGACGACGCACCCTATCGCACTGCAAGAGGTAGGTCTATTTGAATGTGGTTGTTCCACAACTCTTGTGCAACAACCTCATCACCCACAACACTTTGTGGTTCCTGCTCAACCTCCATCAAGGCCTCAAGCTATGGTCCTTATCTTGAATTTCTTCAAGATCGAAGGTATTCCCACTAGTTTTTCTAGAAACAAAATCCCTTTCTAGAAAAACCCCGCCTTGCCACAAACACTTCAGGCCGACCGGGAATGTAGAAGTAATATCCCTTGTATCCTTGGGATATCCAACAAAATAGCACTATCGGATTTGGGTCCTGGGGCTTTGTCCGAGACTTGACGTCAACGTAAGCCTCACAACCCCAAATCCTCATAAAAGACATCTTGGGATTTTTCCCCGCCCATATCGTATATGGTGTCTTTACCACACCTTGATGGTACACTGCTAAGGGTAAAGGTCAGTGTCAGAGCATATCCCCAAAAGGATATAGGAAGATCTGCGGTGACTCATCATAGATCGCACTATATCCAATAGGGTACGATTCCTCCTTTCGGATACACCATTCCACCGTGGTGTTCCAGAGGAGTGAGTTGGGATAGAATCCCACACTCACCTAGATAGTCACGAAACTCATGGCTAAGGTATTCACCACCTCGATCCGATCAAGTATCTTAATACTCTTGCCAAGCCGGTTTTGTACTTCATTCTTGAGAATTCTTTAACTTTTCAAAGGATCTTATTTATGTGTCATAAGATACACATAACCATATCTAAAGTCATCAAGAATGTAATGAAGTACTGTGAATCACCTCTAGCAAAGAATATCGAAAGGACCACATACATCACTATGTATAAGTCCTAACAAATCTGTTGCTCTTTCGCTTATGTCCACTAAAGGAGTCTTGGTCATCTTGCCTAAAAGGCAAGACTCGCATGTCTCATATGATTCAAAATCAAATGAGTCTAGCACCCATCCTTATGGAGCCGTAGATGTTTACTCTCATTTATGTGACCTAAGCGACAATGCCAGAGATAGGTTCGTTCAACTCATTTGACTTGAACCTCTTGGTACTTATGTTATAGATAGGGCTCTAAGTCTAGAAAGTAGAGTCCGCTCATTAGAGGTGCACTACATAGAACATATCATTTAAATAAACAACAACATTTGTTCTTTATTATAAATGAAAACCCTTTCTTGTCCAAACAAGAAATCAAATGATGTTCTTAGTTAAAGCAGTACATAACAACATTCTTCTAATTCTAGTACAAGCCCAGAGGGCGTAGATAGATCATAAGTTCCTACAAATGAATAAGAAAGAACTCCTTGCTCCATTGCCTACCGTAGGTCCACTCGCCTTTGTCAATGCCGCTATTTCTCACCGCACATTGGTACAAATGTGAGATGCACATCCTGATCTAATACCCATGATGAAGAAATAGATAGATTGACTTCTATAACATTTATACCAAGTAGAAGTCTCACTTCTTCTTCTTAAGATCTTCCGTATGCCTCATAGCTACGCCCAATGTCCTGCTTCCTTGCAGAAGAAGCAAGCCCCTTCCTTGGCTACCCCTCCTTTGGGTTTAAGTTCTTTGCCTTTGCCCTTGGCTTTTCCATCTCATTCGAGAGATCATCGATAGAGGAGATGTGAAGATTTGCAGAGTACCCACAGAGGCTAACATCGCAGATCCCTTGACCAAGGCTTTGGCACAGAAAAAGCATGATGGTCACACTAGGTCATTGGGTATTAGATACTACGGTGATTGGCACTAGTGCTAGTGGGAGATTGTTAGTGAAAGCCCTAGAGCCAATCATGTGATGATTGTTGTATGGACTTTATTGTATCATATTCCTATTTATAAAGGCATGGTTATTATATTTACTTGTATTGGTGCCAAATAACTAAATATAATAATGTCCTTGAGTAGTAGGTTTTTATCTATATCAATCGATTGGTTGAATCGATAATGAGATGATATAGAGAACACTACTCTTAATCATTCCTAGTCGAGTATTAACATTCAGGGACAATGTTAATGCGTAGAGACTAGCATGTAGGTCAACAAGATGACTTGATCTCACAAGTCATGGATATGAGATATCAAGTTGACACATGGGTATGCACATCGAGAATGTATACTGAATGACCCGCCATGAGAAAGTATCATGGATCGTTATATGAGTGTCATATACTTTCTCATGTGGCTATTAGTATGACTATTAGTCCTTAGACCTGAAGTCACCATGGTTCCCTACATAAGGAGTTGCATACTTTTGCTTCGTCAAACGTCACCCGTAAATGGGTGGACTATAAAGGCGACATCGGGTATGTAACGAATTATGCGAGGGATGTGAGTGATGTAGATGGGATCTATCCTCCTATATGACGGGTGACATCGATATTCTTGATAGAGTGAGACCACGGCGTATGGTTAATGCCCAAATGAGTCAATACGAGATATTGAGCTCATTTGATTAGAGTGAGTCTACTGAGTTCAAGATTTAGATTGTATTAGGATGACACGGCCTATGCCTCGATTGGTCAATCTAGATGTCAAGGATAGAGGGACATTGTCACATATTGTGAGAGTCACAATTAGTAGTCACAAAGGTGATGTTGGAGCTCAACATTCTTGTAACTTGGGTAGCAATGATGTGTTGCTAGATACCGCTCATTGCTTATGTTCCTAAATCGGTTTAGGGACATTGCCAACGTTACAAGAACCTATAGGGTCACACACATGAGAGCAATTAGATGGAGATTAGGTTCATATGATGAACCATGAGGATTAGGTTCATGGGATGAACCAAATTGGATTAAGAGTAATCCAAATTAGACTAATTGAGTTAGACTCAAGTTGATTCAAGTGTCAATGAGTCTAATTGAGATTTGATTCATCAAATCAATTTAAATTAATGAATAGAGATTCATTATATTAAATTGACTTGAGTCAAGTGGTTAGATTTGATCAACCATGGGAGATTAGAGGTCAAGTTTGACTTGACTTGAGAGGGAAGTTGAAAGGTCAAGTTTGACTTGACCAAATGCCATGTCATGATGATGACTAGGCATCGCCAATGATGATGCTCCACATCATCATTGACTTGTCAATTAGTGCCACATCATGAGGGAGACTATGGGTCATGGGAGTTACATGCATGCATGTAACTCCTCCATGAAGTGGCCGGCCACCATTTGGGGGTTATGTGAGTGAAAATTCATTTTGTGAGTAATCACTCATTACTTCATCTTCTTCCTTGGGAATTTTTCTCTCAAGCTCTCCCTCTCCTTCCTCTCTTTGGCCGAACCAACCAAGGAGTGCTAGCACACTCAAGGTTGAGTTTTCTTCCACCTATTGCTTGTGTGGATACCATAGAGGAGTGTGCACTTGACACTCTCGAGTTCCGGCGGACTTTGGACGAGCGGGATTTGCGAAGGGCATCGCATCAAGGGTAGCATCCTTATCTCTTAGTTCTAAGGTAGATCTAGAGGATTTTGTAAGCACATACATGTAATTAGTTTTAATACTTCTTCGCACGGATCCGTGGCCGGGACTTCCGGGGTTTCCGCAACGCAAAAAGCGGTTTTTGCGGCCCGGAAAAGCCCAATATATCCTACACTACATTCTCTCCCTCAGACTTTACCTTACCGCTCGTAATTCCTTTCTCCAACTCTTATGTCATATTATAGCAGTATTCCATTTGATTGAGCCTTCCTAACCATCTCCCTTATCCAATCCTTAGTTAGTAAAGGTGCTCCATCTTTATCCACCGGTTTCTCAAAACCATCTACAACACTAAATCAAAGTTTAATATCATTCATTAAATAGTACTTCATCCTACCTTTTCAATATGTGAAGTAATTATTGTCGAAGAGTGGTGGTTTAGCAGTGCGTTATATCTCTCTTGAAGTGTCATCTTACTCCGGTTGATGGTTAGATCTTCCGTGTTATATATATATATATAAGGTGTGCACCTATCGTGTGCACTCGTGAATGTTGTGGTATTTTCGACGCGTGTCGTTGTTCTGATGAGGGTTATAGCTAATCCTCTAAATCTGTCGGGATTGCCGTCATCATCATCGGAGTAACAATGTTCGTCAAAAATATCTTTATATTCATAGATATACACGGAGTGCATATATATAATAAATGCACACGATAATATTTCTCTATGTGTATATATATTGAGGACAAATATAGGGTATTCAAACCAAAAGTGTGATTAGCCCTCAATCCACACCATATAGAACCAAATCTGAACACACGTTTGTTTGCCTTCATGCAAGGAGAATTTAGAGGATTGTTTCTTATTATTGTCGTTTTCAAATGCGACTAATAACCCCAGCTGTTGATCCAAAACGAAAAAATGCAGTAATAACGGTGCCAATTTTCTTAGGACCAAAGATGAAATGTGGTCCCGACGCTCTCTATCTATTTATCCATACTAATTTTAAGTAAGATATATTATAAAAGATATTTTTATTCAATTAAAAATTAATATAATTAAAGTCTTAAAAAATTTTAAATCTTCGAAAATTGACTTTGATTTCTTAAAATAATTCTATCTGTACTAATCACTTGATTTTCTGATGAGGATATCAATTCTCTTATTTGGAAAAAAATATTATGCGTTCATCCCACGTGTTTTTCATCGTCGATCCCCAATTAGATAAAGGAGGGTAACTTACGAGAGATATTTTTATCTAACTAAAAATTAGCACAGTGAAAAAATAGATACTCCAAAAAAATTTTATAACTCCAAAAAATTGACCTTTATTCTTTGAAATAATTCTACTATATGTATTAGTCACTTAATCCTCTCGTCGAAATATCATTTCTCTTACTTCAACTTAGATAATGCAAGCCTTCATACTAACTACTTGATCTTCTTATCGGAATATCAATTCTTTTACTTGTAAAAAAAAATTAATATGTTGATCTTAAATATCTTTCACTATTCATCTCATAATTAAATAAAAAATATAAATCACAAATAATATTTATGTTAACTATTGAGCCCTCTCATTCTCTTAGTTAATGCAATATCTTATAGATAATGCAAGCCTCGATAGTTCCACCAATAAATTCTCAAGTCTGCATTTAATTTTTTTTAAGTGTGAAAAGTACATTAAAAGGGAAAATCAGTTTGACTTCCACTTCTGCCCGCTCAATCCGGCGGTCGATGAGATACAATGACCCTATCCCCACGTAAACGACGTGACATCAAACACATAAAAGTAACCTCTATTCTTGCATTCCCTTCATCAATGTGTTGTTTAATCCAAACATACAGACAGATCGTTTGCAACTAATGCTAAATATAAAGCACATATGGACGAGTTCAGTTTCCCCACCATTGCGGGAGCCGAGCAAGAGGGCTGCTCACATCTTTGCGGTTTACCATTTCCCCACTTCTCCAGGTCACCTCTTTGGTTCCTCTCTTCTTCCCAGGAGTCATCCGTACCCGCCGTCGATCAGGAGAAAATGGACAGGCTTTGGGAATGCTTCTACGCCAAGGAGTCTGCAGTCGAAGGAGAAACAACACCGTCGTCTGCAGCAGTAAGAGCAGGAAAAAGTGAAATGGCGCTGGTAAAAAGAGGGGTCCGGAAGTATCACCTCTTGAAGTTGTTGAGCGAATCCAATGGGTCCAGTAGCAGAAGGCGACCGCGCAGTTTGGCGTTGATCGTCAAGCTGATGAGGAAGCTTATTTAGATTCTTACTTTACCTGATTTTTCTGTAACAATTTTCGATTCATTTCATTATTGGGACCAAAGAGAAAAGTGTTTCATGAGCAGTTAGATATCAGCATATTGTTCTGTAAATGTTGGTTGGATGGGGGATATGACGCAAGATCTTGGGAAATAATAGCTAGAATATCTCCGCGAATTATTTCCTCTGGTCGTGGAATTAGAAATGTATTGGAGTAAAAGCCTTAAAAACATCTAAATGTCATTGCAAAAACAAAAATTGTTTGCTTCAATGAATGGGTGGAAATGGGCAAATGCACCAAGGAAAACCCCAACTATTATTAATGACCACTAAAATCTCGATCCCCTAAGCATCGATCCAATAAGCTAGTCAACTTGCCCTTGCGGGAAGGGGCTAGTGGTTAGCGTATGTAGAAAGTTGTACAAATGAACAACGGGTCAATCCCTCGCAAAAGTAAGGTTTTGTCCCTCCATGCGCTGGTTACTAGTCTCAAGGGTCAAAGACCCACCGTGATTTACCTCCCTTACGATGGCCCGGGGGCGGACTGGTAAGGGCCACTAGGTTGACAAATTCTAACCTTTTGCATAAATAAACCAATCAACTTCTTTGGAGCCCTTGGAGCACCGTTGAATCTTGGAGATGTACTTTTGGACATCTATGTGAGGGGTTTATTTTATGTTGGATAGGAGGAGGAGGGTAGTTCATATGAGAATGAGAGAGAGTGCACTGAGGAGTCACATGCTCAAGCATATGAGGAAAGTGAGCTTGTACACTGTTAATGAGGATACTTAGGTGAATAGGTCAACATTGAATGACCTATCTAGTCCGCAACAAATGACTAGTGAAAAAGACGACTCAAATTCGTTTATAGTTGGGGCTTTGTTAAAAAAAACTCATCAGGGTGAATAGATCCATCAGATTGATCTATCTAGTCCGCAGCAAATGACTCGCGGTAAAGACATTGCAAATCCATTGATAGTTGATCACTTTCTAAAAGTGAGTATGGGAAAGAGATGGTGCTCAAGTACAATCTGGGGACCAAATATGTTGATGGAGGTGGAGGATGGATTTCACATTTTTCGACCTCTGTTTATCCAACACTAGAGACATGGTTGGAGGATGACTTGATCACATACATAGCAACAGGAGAAGGCTATAGATGATGCGGGTTTTGACGCGGTGGGAGATGTTGGTGCAATCGGCCCGGACTCAAGTTTAACTCAAACTGTATTTTGATGTTAGACAAAACGCATGACATGAGATTGTCATGGGAAGTCCAATATGGGTTGGCCATGTAAATCTAAGTGTGTAGCCTTGGTGGTGAAAAGTCCAAGCATAGGGCTTGGTGTTGGGAAAATCCAAGCATAGAGTTTGGTGTTGGAAAGTCCAACATGGGTTGCCCATGTAAGTCCAAGTGTGTAGTCTTGGCGGTAAAAGTCTAAGCATGAGACTTGGCATGAAAAATCCAAGCATGAGGCTTGGTGTGGGAAGTATTGAGGACTTGGCAAGTTCACTAAGCTCGAGGGTTGTTGAGCCAGTGAAGGATAGCATTGCGAAGCCGTGCGCTTGGTGCATCCGAGGGACCGCCGGACGGGGAGAGAATGGAGTGAGGCCCAAGGGAAGCATACTTCGAGGGCAAGAGACGCGAAGGATGACATTGCGAAGTCGTGCGCTTGGTGCATCCAAGGGACGTAGGCCGAGGGAAGAGAGCTTTGGTGGGGGATTCCATGAGAGGATGAGGTGGACTTGGCCAAGTGGCTAAGACTGAGTGTCGGAGGCTCAAACATGGTGTTTGAAGGTTTACCCGATGGTCAGATGCTCAAACAACTTGGTGTTTGATGTTTTACCCGACATCAGTCGAATGATATAGGTGCCAGTCGACTGCTCTAGATCGATCGGACTCGATCGGTGTTCGACTGACCAAGTTCTGGTCGAACAGTCGACTACCAAGGGAGAGCTGTCGACTTCCGACACCATTAGTCGACTGATGAGGGATATTAGTTGACTGATCGGGGTGCTTTCAGCCACAGAAGGTCTTCCAGTCAAGTAATTGCGTCGACCACTCGATTGATGGGATCATCAGTCGATTGATGGGCATGATCAGTCGACTGATGATGGATCAGTTGGAACTTGACCAGCGTGGATTAAGTCGTTGTGAGACAATGGCTATAGGACAGTCGACTGATGGTCACGATCAGTCGACTAATGGGCGCGGAATCAGCTCAATGCAGGTTATAATGGAGCTCGAGATGGAGGATTTCGCCAAGACTTTTGGGGAGATTTTGGAGGGGAATTGCTATTGCATTCCAGACCTTCAAGAGCCAAACCAAAGCAAGCAACAAGCAAAAGCGATCAAAGCCATTTGTGTAAAGTTTTCTTTCATATTGTCTTTGTATTTGCTTGTACTTTTGTTAGGGTAATCTCTTGCCGTGATATGGTTTTGATATGTGTGACAAAGAGTTTAAGTTAGGGTGTTATTATGGTTTGATATGTGCGTTGGAGTCTTGCAGGACTTAGTAATTCGCACATGGAGCCTTGGCGGGTTCACCACTCAGAACCTCGTGTTTGAGTCGGAGAAGGAGTATTGCAGAGTCGTGCGCTTGATGCTGCCGAGGGACCGCCGGACGAGATGACTTGAAGCGAAGCCAAGGAAGTAGACTTCGGAGGCAAGAGATGCGAAGGAGCATTACAGAGTCGTGCGCCTGATGCTGCCGAAGGACGTGGCCACGAACGAAGAGAGCTTCGGCGAGGGACTTCGAGTGAGATGAGAGAATGAGTGAATTGTAAGTAGCTCATTAGGTGAACTTGGCCGAATGGCTAAGTGTCGGATGAGCTTTCTCGACATCAGTCGACTGCCATGGAATGACAGTCGACTGCTCTGAGTCGAATAGGTTCGACTGCTCTGAGTCGAGTAGGTTCGACTGGTATCCGACTGAGTCGGTTTGGGCCCGATCGCCGTCGACATATGTGCGATCGATTGCCGCCAAGACCATCGATCATCGAAGGCGTGAATGATCGGTCAAAGAGGGTTTAGCGCGAACGCTTGTAGCCGAGGCGTCGACTACGGAGCGTGATCGTGATAGGATCCATCAGTCGACTGCCAAGTGTTCCATTGGACTATAACGGTCGGGATCCGACGTGTTCGGAGGCCGTTGTAGTGGCGGAAGTCGACTGCCAAGGGCAGTAATCGACTGGTGGCGACCAACGGGAAGAAATCAACCCTCTCTATAAAAAGAGAGGGTTTGGGCTTTTGGATGGCAAATGCTTATGCTCTAAGTGACCATCCAAGTGCTCTACAAGATTCAAACTCCTTCTCTTAGTTTTCTTTCACATCTATTGTAAAAGAAAGAGTGTCTTTGAGTTGTAAGGGTTACCTCCACCTAGCTTAGTGCAAAGGAGAGACCGATAGTGATTTGATTGTGGAGTGATTCACCGAGGAAGAATCGGGGATCGTGGATTAGCGGCGTAGTCGTGAACCACGTTACGACTTTGTGTTAGCATTGTTTGTTTCCTTTGCTTTGTTTTTATTTGCTTGATTTGCTTGTCTTGTTGTTTCCGTTGCGCTAATCTTTTGTAGACGAGCAACTTCCGTTATCCAACGAAAGAGGGCTATTCATCCCCCTCTAGCCGACCGATCGATCCCCTACAAGTGGTATCGGAGCCAAGGAAAGCTTGTCGAGGACTAACCGCTACAACAAGCACATTCAAGAATGACCGGCTCAAATATTCATCCGTCAAAGTTCGAGGGGGAATTCTCTTGGTGGGAAAAGAGAATGGAGGTATTTTTCGAGACCGATTTTGAAATTCTTTTGATTATGGAAAACAGTTTTGAATTGCCTAGGAATGAAGAAGGGGAGCTATTGGAAAAATCAAGATGGAGTAAAAGACAAAGAGAGGAGTACTTGGCGAATTCAAAGGCCAAGCATCACCTCTACAATATACTCCCCCAACAAGAAGTAAATAGGATAGGGGAGTGTGCTAGCCCTAAGGAAATGTGGGAGAAATTAATAGAAATTCATGAAGACACATCCGAGGCGAAACTAGCAAGGAGAGATATTTTTCGCTCCCAATTATCCAACATCAAACTCGAAAAGGGAGAGAAGGTAAAATCCCTACACTCTAGATTTAAGAAAATTCTAACCGGCTTGACAAGTGTAGGTGAAAGGCTCTCCAACCGGGATATAGTAATGAAGGCCATAGATACCTTTCCCCGGTCCTCAAGATGGAGCTCCATGGTGGACTCGTTTTACATCTCCAAGAACTTAGAAGTGAGCACCTTGGAGGAGTTCTTCTCAACAATGGAGCTCCACGAAATAAGGCTTGAA
Source organism: Wurfbainia villosa (assembly GCA_025175895.1). Taxonomy (NCBI): domain Eukaryota; kingdom Viridiplantae; phylum Streptophyta; class Magnoliopsida; order Zingiberales; family Zingiberaceae; genus Wurfbainia; species Wurfbainia villosa. Next base: position 68,196,793 of record CM046008.1, read on the forward strand.
GGAATAGTTGAAGATCCTAGAATTCAACCTTCAAGAGGAGTAGCATTTTTGGCCAACAAGGGGAAGAAGAAGATGGAGATCCCCTCCTCCTCTGATGAAGCATCCTCATCTTCCTCCATGGATAGCACGGAAGAAGCCTACATGGTAAGGAGGGTAAGACGTGCTTTAAAAGGTTTTCAATTTAATAAATCTAATGATAGGAGGAGAAGACCAAGGGGAAAGGTCATTTGTTACAATTACCAAGGAGAGGGACACATAAGGGACAATTGTCCCCTCTTGAACAAAAGCAAGGAGGAGAAGAGAAAGAAGAAAGAAAAGAAGAAGAAGGGGAGCAAGAAGAAAAAGGAAGAAGAAAAGAAGGCCAAGGAAAAAGGGAAGGCAAAGACATTAAAAGCAAGGACTTGGGATGACCCATCCTCCTCCTCCTCATCATCATCCGAGGAAGAAAATACTTTTGTCACAAATTTGACATTGATGGTCTTTGACGACTTGGATTGCTCCTCCTCCGAAAATGAAGAAGCAAGCTCAAGTGAGGAGAGCTCAAGTGAAGGGGGAGCCTCCTCTACATCCTCATCATCCGAAGAAGAGGACATGGAAACTATGGTAACTAACCTTTCACCTAGTAAAATAGTTTCTATGATTTCTAACCTCACTAAGGATCTATTTAGAGCTAAAAAGAAAAATAAGAGCATGCTAGATCAAATTAAGGACTTAGAAAATAAACTAGAAAAAACATGCTTAAATGTAAATGATAATATTTCTTCTAGTCATGATGATGTATGCTCACATGATAACTATATGTCTTTGGATGTTAGTGATGCATGTATGAATGAAAATAGGGCTTTAAGGGAAAAGGTAGACTATTTGACCAAAGCCCTAGAAAAGTTTACTATAGGCTCCAATACCCTTAACATGATCATTGGGAGCCAAAGGGCAAGTTTCAACAAAAAAGGCCTAGGTTTTAAGGAAAAGAAAAATGAAAAGGCCTATAAATGTCTAATAGCTAGGGGTCAAGACAAGAAGAAGGTAATTGCTAGAAAATGGATCCCTAAAGAATTTTTAGTGAACCCCATAGGAAAGAACTTATATTGGGTTCCAAAATCCATCCTTAAGGGTTAGGAAAACCCTAGGATAGTCAACCATATGGACTTTACCTATATCATATTTTTGGTTGACTTAGGATAGCGGGAAAATATTTTTGAAATAGTGTTAGGTGATGATAATGCACCTAAAAATAGATAAATCATGCTTTAGGTGATATTTGCTTTATTATCATAATGTAATACCTAATGCATGATCACAATTTGATGAATACATTTGTTTCATGATCATAATGTGAAATTAATTCATATACATCTTTATGATCATGTGAATTGTTAGGTTGATACTTAACCTTGATAAAATTGTATGAAAATAATGATTAAGTACATACAAATACCTTTAGGATACATCTCACACTCACAATAGGCTACCTTGATTGAAAACTTAGCATGAGTGAGATGTTAGGATGATACAAATGTCCACTAATACCTATGGCATTTAGATGGTCATTTAAAGGTACCAAAATAGCAATAATAGACCAATCATGGAGAAGACTTATGTTTAATTCATAGACATATTTGTTGGAGATTTGACGCCGGCTAGAGGGGGGGGGTGAATAGCGTGTAACCGTACGTAGATGGAATTCTTTCGCGTTTGATCGTCTACAATCTTGTTAGCACAGCGGAATAGTAATAACAAATAAATATAACAAGACACACAATCACAACACGATCATATAACGTGGTTCGGAACCACACGGTTCCTACTCCACGGATTGAGCTCTAACGAGCTCTAGCGATGCCAATGCAATCACTAATCAATAAACTCCTTCTCGACAACAAGTCAGAGGTGGAGAAACCTCGTACACAAGATTACAACAATAATCTAAAGAAATACAAGCAAATACAAAGGAAATGTAAAGAACACTTTACAAAACTAGGGTTTAAGCGCTTTGCTTGTTGGTTGCTTGGATGAGGTTGAAGGGCCCTGAAATGCACCTGCAAATCGCCTTCAAATCGCCTCAAGAAAGCTTACCAAGAACTGATGCCGCAATCTCCACGAACATCTTCCTTTTATCTCGCCGCCGATTACCGCTGATCGCCATAAATCACCCCGATCGCCAACATCAGAGCTGTGAGACAACGGCTCAATCCACGCTGGACAAGTTCCAACGGGACACCACCGATCGCCAACATTGGCACCGATCGCTAACGCCGTAGTCGCCGCGATCGGCTACGGAGCGTTCTCTGAGCTTCGGCCAGACCGACCGTGATCGCATCTCGCGCCGATCGTTGCCGACACTACCGATCGCTCCCATGAGCGCCGATCGCCAGAGCTTAAAGCTCTCAACCGGCAATCGAACTCGAGTCGACTCCGTGAATGAACCGACCATAATGCCGGGCCGATCGCCAACCTCAAGAATGAGGTTTTAACCCAAGTATGGTGCCCCATACTTGCTAGACCACCCTTAGCCTAGACCTAAACCTTCTAGCCACCTCCAACCTCACGCCTCTCGGATCCTCCAAGTCATCCATGACTTGTTCATCCATCACGCTAGCTTCTGTGCTTCCATCGGCTATGTCATGCTAAAAGGTGTCTACACCGCCAAGGCACATTGGACTTACGCCGCCAAGACTCGCTTGGACTTTACGCCAATATCAATCCTTGGACTTCTCAAATGCCAAGACTCAAGCTTGGACTTTCCCTTGCCAACCCATGTTGGACTTTCCATGCCAAGACCCATGCTTGGACTTTCCATTTGCCAAGACCCATGCTTGGACTTCTCATTTGCCAAGACCCATGCTTGGACTTCTCATGTCAAATGCTCAAGACTTGGACTTTCCCAATTGCCAAGTGTCCCACTTGGACTTTCCATGCCAAGTACCCATGACTTGGACTTTTCCTTGCCAAGACCCATGCTTGAACTTTCCCATAATCACATGGTCAACCCTGGTCAACCATCAAGTCAATTATAACCTGGGTCAATTGTATAAACAATCTCCCCAACATATTAACCGACATTAATGTCAAACATCAATGTCAAACCTATGTCTAACATACTTTGTCAAACATACTTTGTCAAACATCAAAACATCACTCGAGTCAAACTCGAGTCTGGTCAATCGTGACCTGGGCCGATTGCACCAACAATCTCCCCCTTTTTGATGTTTGACAAAAACCAAATAAAACCATGAGTTAGAACACTAACTCAAATCCCTTACCAATTATCCCAAAGTGGTAAACACTCACCAAATGTTCTCCCCCAAACATTCAAGTGAAAAAGTAAATCAAATGTTCTCCCCCAAACATTCTCCCCCTTTTTGACTAGCATCAAAAAGGTTTTCTCTCCAAAGAGGTCAATGTTTCATGTCCCAATGAGATCTTACAATCTCCTCCTTGATCAAAAATACCTAGGATGCCTGCCATCTTCCTAGTGATAAGTCCCATATCACTCAAGAGAGGCACTCCTATCTCACTCTCCCAATTTCCAAATTGGGTATCAAACACCCATCAATTTTCAATTGATAACCTTCTCCCCAAAAACATCCATCATCCCAAGATGGATACCTCCCCCTAAAGGCTTGCTCCCCCTTGACCATTGCACCAACAATGTCCTTGGAAAGCCCCTAAGCCAATAGGAACTCTAAACCATCAAAATTAAGGTTCTAAGTTCAGCATAGAACTTTTACTCACCCTAAATTTGATACTTTGACCTAACATAACTCCTAATCCATATCCAATGGATTTTCACCCTTCATAATGCTTCCCAAAGCATATCCTAGGGTTAGGAGTGGTTAGGAACCTTTACCATAGCTGAACACGGGCTAAACAAACCTTGTTAACCCGAAATCAGACCTAGCAATGACTTCAGCTTATCGATCATCACATTATCACCGATCGCCACCAAGTGGCGCGATCGGTAATTGAAATTCCCGAATTTTTCTATCGTAACGAAATTCAAAAATTCATAAATAATTATACGTACATCGAAAAATCACGAAATTTGATACGTATAATACTTATCACCAAAACAATGGGTGAGAAATGTTTTAAAAATATTTTACCCATAAAATAGTGAAATTGATACAAAATCCAAAAGTGACTAAAAACTTTAAAGTTTAAGCTCACTTTGTATCAATCTCATCAATGGTGATTGCTATCAAAAGATAGACTTCACCAAGGTTTGTCAAAATGATTTTAAAATGTTTTCAAAACCTTATTTTGGATCATATTCCTTGGGCTCTATGTACATGACTTGTACACAAGCTTTCCCAATGATCCACCAATAAAATTAGATGAGTTTTGGTTCAACTAGATGCAAAAACTATGCACCTTGAACTCAACTCATATCCTAGCATCTCACATGTATCTAGGGTGTATAAATACACATACATGTCAATTGGATGTGAGATGTGGGTTTTGTTCTCCTAAACTAAGGATTTCATGCATTTTTCTAAGGCAACTCTACTTGATTCCCTTATAAATGGGACTCCAAGTCATGCCATAGTCCTTAAATCAATTTTAATCAAATTTTCTTAAATGCATGAATGATTATGGCATTAACGATGATATAAATAAGCATATGCTCATAATCATGATGTCATGGCATAAAATAAGATCTAAAACCACATGACATTTACCTAAATCCTAAACATGAACATGACATATAGAATGATTAAAAATAAGCATGATGTCATGGCATGTTATATGGCAAACAAAGCATGGCATATAAAATATATAGGTATAGTAATACCTAAATTTTAATATTAATTGCCATTTCATATAATTAATTATATTTTGCCATATTTCTAGTTTTCTCCCAAGTGTGCCAAAAACCCAAAATGGCACACTAACCTCTAAACCTAAATTGTGCCAATTTTGATCATTTTATCAAACTTCAAGTAATATTGGCACATCCTAAAAGCTTTGAGGATTAAGACTCAAATGTATTTCCAAGGCAACCATAACCTTGAAAATAACCTAAAATGCCACCTTTACCATGGTTAGGTTAACTACCCTTCCATTTAAAGTTGGCACACCTAACCCATTTAGCGTGAATCAAACGCTCTTAGGAACCCAAAACCGATTTGAGCTCCTAGGGTTAACTAGGTATTCCTTAGGGATAACCTCCCTAGATACCTTCCTAATGACCCTCCTAGGCTTGTTAGCCTTGGTCATTTGGGTCTTACCTAGGTTGACTCTAGGGGTGACTCCCCTTGCAACCTTCTTAGTGGTCACCCTAGGTTTCCTAGAAACCCTAGCCACTAGGCACACCCTTTGGTCAACTCTAGGGATGACTTCCCTATTGACCTTGGTCTTCCTAGACCTAGTTTGTGTTCCATAGTCAAATGGAACACTATGATAAGCTACCTTAGGCTTAGGTTTGTGACCCAAACCTTGCTCGCTTGGTTGACTTTTGACTCTTAGGTCTTAAGTATTGACTTTGACTTTTTGACCTAGGAGTTTGACCATTAGACCCTTGAACTTGATTTTGTATATTTCTAAGGGTCTTTTCTAATTTCTCAAGCCTTGACCTCAAGGCTTGGTTTTCTAATTCCAATTGCCCAATTGATTTTTGATTGAGTTCTTGGGCATGTGACTTTTTAGGCATATGCCTAGTCCATTTGGGATTAAGACCTAGGTGCTCTTGCACCTTTCTAATGGTCTCCCTAGGTAAAGTTTTTCTAGAGTTATTTGACCTAGGTTTGTCCTTAGATAAGTTATTTTTAGAGACATTAGTCCCAAATTTCTCCCTATTATCTAAGTAAACATTCTTAGCTCCTAAGCAAAAATACTTATTCCTATTAGCATGCTTTTTATAAATTGCAAGTGAATTGAAATCCCTAGCATGCTTTTGCTTGTAAATTGAAGAGGGAGCAAAATTAGAAGTTACCCTAGGGTTTGTCTTAGCTCCCCCTACATATGATGCTCCATTTTGAGTCTTCTTGTCCCCTTTCTTGCATTGACTCCGGTAGTGTCCCGGTTGTCGGCACTTGAAGCATATGATATGCTCCTTGCTCTTGACATTTGGGGAACCGGCATCCTTAACTTTTGGAACCGGTAGAGCTTTCCTAATCTTCTTTGGGCACTTGCTCTTATAGTGCCCGATTTCCCTACACTCAAAACATATTATATGCATTTTATTATTAACACATATGTTTGAGTTACCTAGGTTAATGGAGACCGGAATTAGACTTTGGGCTTCTTCATCTTGACCGGATGTCGAAGCTTCTTCTTGATGTTCCGGTATGGAAGTTCTCTCCTCCCCCTCAATCCTTGAAGTGGATGCTTCTTCCACTTCCTTCACATCTTCCGATCCGGATGTTGATTCCCTATCAACCTCCGAATCCTCACTTCCTTGTGAGGATGATCTCTCTTCTTCACCCTCCTTATCTTCTTGGATTGATGGTGAACTTTCTTGAGCTTGAGAGGGTGAGCACTCCTCTTCTTCTTCTTCTTGGACCATTGATGGGCTTTCATGGAGCTTTGCCAAATCGCTCCATAGCTCCTTAGCATCCATGCATTCACCTAGGCTACACAAGAATTCATTTGGAATTAAATCAAAAATGAATTTGATTACCTTCTTGTTTTTCTCGAATCTTTGGAGTTGATCTTCACTCCATCTCTTCTTCTTGAGGAAGCCACCTTTTGGTCCTCTAGGATACTCAAATCCTTCCATTAATAGAGACCATTCCTCGAAGTCCTTCATCATCAAAAAATCTTCAATTCTTCTCTTCCATGAATCGAAGCCTTCTTGTCCATATGATGAGTACGGGACCGGTGTGTTGATGTCCCATCCAAGCTTGTCTTGGAATTCCATCTTTACCCTCTAGCGTATTGCTCCCGGTTGTTAATCCGTTGAAGAGCCACCAGGCTCGATACCACTTGTTGGAGATTTGACGCCGGCTAGAGGGGGGGGGGTGAATAGCGTGTAACCGTACGTAGATGGAATTCTTTCGTGTTTGATCATCTACAATCTTGTTAGCACAGCGGAATAGTAATAACAAATAAATATAACAAGACACACAATCACAACACGATCATATAACGTGGTTCGGAACCACACGGTTCCTACTCCACGGATTGAGCTCTAACGAGCTCTAGCGATGCCAATGCAATCACTAATCAATAAACTCCTTCTCGACAACAAGTCGGAGGTGGAGAAACCTCGTACACAAGATTACAACAATAATCTAAAGAAATACAAGCAAATACAAAGGAAATGTAAAGAACACTTTACAAAACTAGGGTTTAAGCGCTTTGCTTGTTGGTTGCTTGGATGAGGTTGAAGGGCCCTGAAATGCACCTGCAAATCGCCTTCAAATCGCCTCAAGAAAGCTTCCCAAGAACTGATGCCGCAATCTCCACGAACAGCTTCCTTTTATCTCGCCGGCCGATTACTGCTGATCGCCATAAATCACCCGATCCGCTAACACCGTAGCCGTGAGACAATGGCTCAATCCACGCTGGACAAGTTCCAACGGGACTTTCACCGGGCCGATCGCCAACATTGGCGGGCCGATCGCTAACGCCGTAGTCGCCGATCGGCTACGGAGCGCTTCAGGTTGCAGCACTCGACCGGGCAATGATCGCCATCTTCGCGGCCGATCGTTGCCGATACCGGCCGATCGCTCCCATGAGCGATCGCCAGAGTCTTTAAAGTTTCTCAACCGCAGTCGAACTCGAGACTCGACGGCAACCGCCATAATGCCAGTCGACTGCCAACCTCAAGAATGAGGTTTTAACCCAAGTATGGTGCCCCCATACTTGCTAGACCACCCTTAGCCTAGACCTAAATCTTCTAGCCACCTCCATCAGCCTCACGCCTCTCAGATCCCTCCAAGTCATCCATGACTTGTTCATCCATCGCGCTAGCTTCCAGGTGCTTCCATCGGCTATGTCATGCTAACGGTGTCTACACCGCCAAGGCACATTGAACTTACGCCGCCAAGACTCCGCTTGGACTTTACGCCGCCAATATCAATCCCCTTGGACTTCTCAAATGCCAAGACTCAAGCTTGGACTTTCCCTTGCCAACCCATGTTGGACTTTCCATGCCAAGACCCATGCTTGGACTTTCCATTTGCCAAGACCCATGCTTGGACTTCTCATTTGCCAAGACCCATGCTTGGACTTCTCATGCCAAATGCTCAAGACTTGGACTTTCCCAATTGCCAAGTGTCCCACTTGGACTTTCCATGCCAAGTACCCATGACTTGGACTTTCCCTTGCCAAGATCCATGCTTGGACTTTCCCATAATCACATGGTCAACCCTGGTCAACCATCAAGTCAATTATAACCTGGGTCAATTGTATAAACAATCTCCCCAACATATTAACCGACATTAATGTCAAACATCAATGTCAAACCTATGTCTAACATACTTTGTCAAACATACTTTGTCAAACATCAAAACATCACTCGAGTCAAACTCGAGTCTGGTCAATCGTGACCTGGGCCGATTGCACCAACAATATTGCCCAAAGATCATGGTTGGATATTTCATGTGTTTTCAAAACAATTTCTTACTTTAAAATCTGTGTATTCATGTTTTGAAACAATTCAAAGCAAGACTAGGTGTTAAAATGGATACTAACATGATCAAAAACCTAGTGGTTTTTAAAGCTTTTGGATTTTTGGCAAATACTTGAAAATATAATGATTTTTCATGGAAAACTATTTTTACTTTATAGATATACTTACAAGAAATATGTTCCCTAAATTTTACTATTTTTTTGAATTTTCTGGAATTAATAATGCATTTCTGAAATTCGTCCAGAAAATCAGAAATTCGGATTCCTTTGTGCCAGTCGACTGTCATACTGATAGCAGTCGACTGATGGACTATAAATGAGTACAGTAACCTGATTTCATCAGGTTTTTGACCGATTTTGGTTTTTCTTTCTCTCTAGACTTGATGACATGCTATATAAACCTTGTTAATTATTTTTGATGGTGTCAAAGGGAGAGAAATGTATATGTTTAAGTAAAGAGGAATATATCTAGGGGGAGTTTAATGTATTAAGGGGGAGAGTTACTAATCATGTTTACTTACATGCTTTCTTTCCTTAATAGTTTATCAAATGTTTTTACATAACTTAAACGGATTGCCACACATCAAAAAGGGGGAGATTGTTAGGGCAATCTCTTGCCGTGATATGGTTTTGATGTGTGTGGCAAAGGGTTTAAGTTAGGGTGTTATTATGGTTTGATATGTGTGTTGGAGTCTTGCAGGACTTAGTAATTCGCACATGGAGCCTTGGCGGGTTCACCACTCAGAACCTCGTATTTGAGTCAGAGAAGGAGCATTGCAGAGCCGTGTGCTTGATGCTGCCGAGGGACCGCCGGATGAGATGACTTGAAGCAAAGCCAAGGAAGCAGACTTCGGAGGCAAGAGATGCGAAGGAGCATTACAGAGTCGTGCGCATGATGCTGCCAAGGGACGTGGCCGCGAACGAAGAGAGCTTCGGCGAGGGACTTCGAGTGAGATGAGAGAATGAGTGAATTGTAAGTAGCTCATTAGGTGAACTTGGCCGAATGGCTAAGTGTCGGATGAGTTTTCCCGACATCAGTCGACTGCCATGGAATGACAATCGCTTCGCTCGAGTCAAATAGGTTCCACCGGTATCCGATCGAGTTGGTTTGGGGGACAAAGATGATCGACATATGTGGGCGCGATCGCTAAGATCATCAATCGATCAAGGCGTGAATGACTAGTCAAAGAGGGTTTGGCCACAGAAACGCTCATAGCCGACTGGGCAGTCGACTACGGAGGCAGCAGTCGACTGATGGGATCCATCAGTCGACTGCCAAGTGTTTTGTTGGACTACAATGGTTGGGATCCGACGTGTTCGGAGGCCGTTGTATTGGCGGCAGTCGACTGGTGGCGGCCAACGGGAAGAAATCAGCCCTCTCTATAAAAAGAGAGGGTGTGAGCTTTTGGATGGTAAATGCTTATGCTCTAAGTGACCATCCAAGTGCTCTACAAGATTCAAACTCCTTCTCTTAGTTTTCTTTCACATCTATTGTAAAAGAAGGAGTGTCTTTGAGTTGTAAGGGTTACCTCCACCTAGCTTAGTGCAAAGGAGAGACCGATAGTGATTTGGTTGCGGAGTGATTCACCGAGGATGAATCGGGGATCGTGGATTAGCTGCGTAGCCATGAACCACGTTACGACTTTGTGTTAACATTGTTTGTTTCATTTTCTTTATTTTTATTTGCTTGATTTTCTTGTCTTGTTGTTTCCGTTGCGCTAATCTTTTTTAGACGAGCAACTTCCGTTATCCAACGAAAGAGGGCTATTCACCCCCCTCTTGCCGGCCAATCGATCCCCTACACTTTTGTATTACGTTGTAATTTCTTGTATGAGGTTTCTCCACCTCTGACGTGTTGTCGAGAAGGAGTTTGAGTATTGTCGTGTGCATCTCTAGAGCTCGTTGAGCTTGCCCCATGGAGTAGGAACCCTAAGGTTTTGAACCACGTATATTGTTGTCTCTTGTGCGATTGTGTATATTTGTATATCTTGTTAGTATTATTATTTTTATTTCGCTGCGCTAAAATGATTGTAGATGCAAGAATGATCGAATTCCACCGTACACGCAATTAGGGATATTCACCTCTCTCTAGCCGCCCATCGACGTTCCAACAAGTGGTATCAGAGCGAGGTTGCTTGTCGAGGGACTAACGCCCAACACAAGCACGACAAGATGGCCGGCTACAACCTCCAACCACCAAAATTCGAAGGAGATTTTCAATGGTGGAGAAGAAAGATGGAGGTATATCTTGAAACCGATTTTGATATAATGTTAATGTTAGTGCATATAAGATCCACATATCTCCACAATGGTATGATATTGTCCACTTTGGGCCCAAGCCCTCATGGTTTTGTTTTTGGGCTTTACCCAAAAGGCCTCATACCAATGGAGATATCTTTTTTCTTATAAGCACATGATCTTTTCCATGTCTTACCAATGTGGGACTTTGATTGTATTCCCCATACTCCCAACAATCCCCCCCTCAAACGAAGGACCACATTGGGCCCCCCCTCAAGCCTATCCCTCCTCGAAGGATTTTCTCTGCTTGATGTCCGATCTTCAACCCACCAGGACTTCCTGCCAGTTGTTCGGTCCCCCCGACCCAACTAGACTTCCTTCCTGATGTCTGGTTCTCTTGATCCGGACGTGGGAGCTCAACTTCCTTCGTTCGAGGTTCATGGCTTGACATGGACCATGGCTCTGATACCAATTGTTAGTGCATATAAGATCCACATATCTCCACAATGGTATGATATTGTCCACTTTGGGCCCAAGCCCTCATGGTTTTGTTTTTGGGCTTTACCCAAAAGGCCTCATACCAATGGAGATATCTTTTTTCTTATAAGCACATGATCTTTTCCATGTCTTACCAATGTGGGACTTTGATTGTATTCCCCATACTCCCAACAGTTAATTCTAGAAAACGGTTTCGAAATGCCTAGGGACAAAAAAAATAAGCCGATAGAGAAGTCAAGATGGACCATGGATCAAATCAAGGACTTCAAGACCAATATCAAGGTAATCAAGATGCTTAGTGATTTGATTCCTAACGACATTTGGTCTAGGCTAGGTGAATATAGGAATGCAAAGACCTATGACATAAGGTGATCAAATTCCATGAACATCCCGAACCGGCTCAATTGGAGAAGGAGGCCGAGGAAGAACTTCCATCAACATCCGGATCCGAGGATGTTGAAGAATCATCATCTACATTTGAAGATGTGGATGACTTGGTGGAAACCTCCACCTTTAGCATTGAGGGGGAGGAGAGGCCTTCCATCCCGGAACAAGATCAAGAAGAAGCTTCAACATCTGGGAGAAGTGAAAATTCCCTAGGTAACTCAAGTATTGTGATTATAAATAAAAAACATATAATATGCTTTGAGTGTAGGGAAATCGGGCATTACAAGAACAAATGCCCAAAATTAGCTAAGAAGAAGGTACCGACACCAAAAGTCAACCAAAAGTCAAAGGATACCGAAGTCCTCGCTAGAAAGAGCCAAGAGTACATTGTGTGCTTTAAATGCAACCAAAGAGGACACTACCAAAGCCAATGCCCTAGGGGGAAGAAGAAAGGGCAAGAAGGGGCATCTCATGTAAGGGGAGCTTCCAAAGCTAACCCTAAGGTAAATTTAATTAATGCACCTTTAATTCCTAAGACCAACAAGCATGCTAAAAACTATTTTAGTTCACTTGCTATTATCAATGAAAAGCATGCTAGTAGAAATAAATATTTTTGTCTAGGTGCCAAGCATGTTAGTTTACCTAAGGAAAAACCTAGGAACAATAATTCTAGAAAAATTCTACCTAAGGAGTCCATTAGGAGAATTGAAGAAAATTTAGGCATCAATCCCAAAAATCATAGACATATGCCTAGGAAAAATCATTCCCAAAAGAAAAATAAGAAATCAAAATTGGGAAGATTAGAGGTGGAAAACCAAGCCTTGAGGTCAAGGCTTAAGAAACTTGAGAAGACCCTCAAAATTATGACAAATTCAATTATGGGGTCAAAGGATCAAAATATAAGGCCTAGGAAACAAGAAATGTCCAAGGGTAAGAAAAGTTTGGGTCACAAACCTAAGTCCTATTATAATGTTCCATTCAATTATAGAACTATTTCTAGGTCTAGGAAAACCAAGGTTAATAGGGAAGTTATCCCTAAGATTAGCCATAGTGTGTGCTTAGTGGCTAAAAATTCAAAGAAATCTAAGGTAGCCACTAAGAAGGTCAAAGGGGGAGTTACCTCTAGAGTTGACCTAGGAAAGACCCAATTGACTAAGGCTTCAAAGCCAAAAAGGGGCATTAGAAAGGTATCTAGGGAAGCTATCCCTAGTGAATACCTTATTAACCCAAGGAGCTCCAATAGATATTAGGTTTCTAGGAGTGTGATCGATTCATGCTAGATGGGTTAGAGCGTGTCAACCCTAAGTGGATGGGTAGTTAACCTAGCCATGGTAGAGTTGACACATTAGGATGTGTCAATGTAATTTGAGGAGATGAAAAATGATTAAATTGGCACAATTAGGTATTAGAAGTAATGGTGTGCCATTTTGGGTTTTTGACACACTAAGGGGATAATTGTCATTAAGGCAAAAATGGACTTAATCCTAGAAATGACAATTTGGGCTTAACACTTAGGTATTCTATACCTTAGTATTTTATAATTGTCATGCTTTGTTTGCCTTGTCATGACATGCCATCATATTTAATTTTATCATATAAAATATCATGATCATTTTTAGAGTTATTTCTATATGTCATGTATGCTTAGATTTCATTCACATTCCATGACATCATGATTTTGGCACATGCTCTTATCTTTGTATCATTTATGCCATAATTATCATTCATGCATAAATACAATGGATTTAAGGACTAAGACATGATTTGAAGGGAATCAAATATTGTTGCCTAGAGATATGCATGAAACCCTAAATAACAAAGATCCCACATCTCACTAATACTTGAATTGTATGTATTTTACACATCTAGATACAAGTGAGATGTTTAGGAAAATTAAATTAAAGGTTTTAAAAATATTTCAAAAATATTTTGAAAGACCTTGGTAAAGTCTATCTTTTGATAGCAATCACCATTGAATGGGATGATACAAGGAAGACTCAATATTGAAGCTTTTCTTAACTTTTGAACTTTGTATCAATCTCACTATTTTATGTGTAAAATAATTTTCAAATATTTTTCATCCATAATGATAGTTATAAGTAATATACATATGAATTTTCATAATTTTTTAACCTATGTATATTTACTTATGATTTTTGAAAATTCATTTCATGTATATTCATAAATACATTTTGCAGTTATCAGTCGACTACAATGGATAGCAGTTGACTGATGTGGGAAGGAGTCGACTAATATCTGATATAGTCGACTGATAATGCTGATTTTGAGTAAACCATGGTTGTTAGGCCCATGTTCAGCTATGTTTTGGTCCCCTGGTAATGCCCGTAAAATTTCTAGCAAATTTTTATAAGAATTTAGCATGATTATAATGAGCTTTTATGTGGGCTCTTTCAAAAATAAAAGAAAATAGAGCCAAAAACGATGCATGGCCTAGGGTTTAAACCCTGAACCTCCAAGCAAGTAACTAAACCCTAAGATGCATGCGATAACTAGAAGCCCAACAGGGGTGTGCTAATAGAAGGGTAAGGGAAATGATAGATAAAGGTAGGGGAGGCAAAGGGACACCTTCAATTGAATAAATAGGAGTATGAGGAGACAAGAGAACAACAAGTTGTCATTCTCTTCTTCCTTTCTTCTTCCTCCACCAAAAACCCCTCATCTCCTTCTCCCATTTCCGAAAACTCAAGAAGCAAGAAAAGGGATCTTGTCTTGGCACCACCTAGGGTATATCCTTAAACTAAACAAGCGAAAGGATGTAAGTAATCCCCTCACCTGCAGTACAAGTTATTTCGATTGTTTATTTCTTAAAACCACCCTTTGAAAGTTTTGGCCAAACCATGTTTGGGTTACTAATGATTCTCCATGCTATGATCTACATATATTTGATGTTACCATGTTGATAGTTAGGCTTTGTACAAGTTGTTGAGCATTTGAATCCCTAAAAACCTTCATTAGTGTTTCGGCCAAACCATGTTTGGGCTACTAATTATTCTCCATGCCATGATCTATATATATTTGATGTTAACATGTTGATAGATAGGCTTTGTACAAGTTTTTTGGGTGTAGATTTCCTAAGACCCTTCCTTAGGGTTTCGGCCAAGACATGCTCATGCTCACCAATGATTCCCCTTGCCATGTTTTATATATATTTGATGTTAACATGTTGATACTTAGGCTTTGTACAAGTTGTTGAGCATTTGAATCCCTAATAACCTCCATTAGGGTTTCGGCCAAACCATGTTTGGGCTACTAATGATTCTCCATGCCATGATCTATATATATATTTGATGTTAACATGTTGATAGATAGGCTTTGTACAAGTTGTTTGGGTGTAGATTTCCTAAGACCCTTCCTTAGGGTTTCGGCCAAGACATGCTCATGCTCACCAATGATTCCCCTTGCCATGTTTTATATATATTTGATGTTAACATGTTGATAATTAGGCTTTGTACAAGTTGTTGAGCATTTGAATCCCTAAAAACCTCCATTAGGGTTTCGGCCAAACCATGTTTGGGCTACTAATGATTCTCCATGCCATGATTTATATATATATTTTATGTTAACATGTTGATAGATAGGCTTTGTACAAGTTGTTTGGGTTTAGATTTCCTAAGACCCTTCCTTAGGGTTTCGGCCAAGACATGCTCATGCTCACCAATGATTCCCCTTGCCATGTTTTATATGTATATGATGTTAACATGTTGATAGTTAGACCTTGTACAAGTTGAATTAGGGTTTGAATTCTTAAGATTTCCCCTTGGAAGTTTCGGCCAAACCTTGTTCATGCTCACCCATGATCTTCCATGCCATGATATATCTATATATGATATTAACATGTTGATAGTTAGACTTTATGATAGCATGGTTTGTTTATGCCACTACCTTATGTCCATGTTAATTGTATGAATGTATGATTATGTTATGCTCATTGCGTCATGATGAATAAGTATGTATGATGAAATGCCTAAGAGATGCTTCCCTATGAATGGGGACTAAGAGCACTCTTTATGTTATGAAATGGAACATGATATGTTATGAAAAGTAACATGATATGTTATGATAAGGAACATGATATGCTATTTTACTTTTGTATGGCTTGTACCGGACCCTAGCAAGGTCCAAGGGATGGGCTCCTAGGTGCTCCTAGGTTGACGGTCATAGTACGAACCTAGTACGGGATGGGCTCCTAAGTTGCCCTAGGCTGATGGTCGTAGTACGGGCCTAGGATGAACTTCTATATTATGTTGCCCCTAGGTCGACGGTCGTAGTATGGACCTACTACCGTAGTAGGTTCGGGATTAGCTACCCCGGGTCTATTTAGGGATGCACGCAAAGATGATGATGTATGTGGTACAATGTCGGGCCCACCATGTCGATATTATGTTTAAGTACCTATAAAGTATATGTTTTCAAAGAACATCTTGCATATACCCATTTCATGTCTATGTGATTATGATATTTATATGAATGCTATGCTTATATGTTTTTAATTGATCATGTCACTACTTTTATATGAATGTTATGCCTATATATTCTTAATTGATTATGTCACTACTTTTATATGAATGCTATGCTTATATGTTCTTAATTGATCATGTCACTACTTTTATATGAATGCTATGCCTATATGTTCTTAATTGATCATGTCATTACTTTTATATGAATGCTATGCCTATATGTTCTTAATTGATCATGTCACTACTTTTATATGAATGCTATGCCTATATGTTCTTAATTGATCATGTCACTACTTTTATATGAATGCTATGCCTATATGTTCTTAATTGATCATGTCACTACTTTTATATGAATGCTATGCTTATATGTTCTTAAATGATCATGTCACTACTTTATATAAATGCTATGCCTATATGTTGTCTAGATGAACAGGTCACTACTCTATGTCTAATTCTTGATGTATGGCTTTAGTGAGTAGGAAAGGAACTTACTAAGCCTATGTGCTTATAGTTTCATGTTTCCCTTGTACTGTAGATAAGGGTAAAGAATGGCTAAACTAAAGGGAGCAGCAGGAGGGGCAAAGTGTGTGTGACAGTGGCATGGTGGAGGAGATCTGTTTTTATGTTCCAAGACTTATGCATGTTTTAAAGTTTGCATATTAGTAGTTAAGAGTTGATCACTACTTGATGTTTAGATTGTTGCTACTTAGTGTCCCTATGAAATGATTATGCATGCTCCATGTTTCATGCTTTATGTTTTAAAAAGAAAAAAAAAAGTTTAAATTCTTCCGCTGTAAATGCATGTTTGTATGATCGCGTCGCGCTGCCCTTCCATATCCCCTCTAGATTACGAGAAGGGGCAGGCGTGACAGGTTGGTATTAGAGCCGATCTGCCTTTCCACTACACACACATCAAGCTCCTATCCTGCCGCTCCAAGTAAGAAATTCTATGCCTACTCTATTTCTTTCATGTATGATAAGGAATGCTTTTAGCTTAAATATGCATGAATATATGTATGATAATCTTATGCTAGCCTTTAGTTTAAATATACATAAATATATGTATGATAATCTTATGCTAGCCTCATTATAATATATGAAGATAAACATGGCTAGAGACGCAGTAATAGAGTTGATGAGATAGCACCCTCACTTGACCTTACGCATGTGGTTACTGAACTCCAACGTTAAGTCACAGAGCAACAGCAAGTGATAAATGCTTTAATGAACCAGCGAGGAAACCCTACCGCCCCACCAGCAAGCCCTGGCCCGATAGTTCGACAAGAAGCTTACCTAATCCAGTGGCAGAGGCTGAAACCGAAAAATTTCTCTGGTACTGGTGAACCATGGGATGCCCAGGCTTGGTTCAAGACTGTGGAAAGCATCGTAGAGCTACTGGACTGGCCCGGATATGAGAAGATTAAGTGCACATCGTTTTGCCTTTCGGGAGATGCCCGAATGTGGTGGGAAAGGGTTAAAGCAAAGAGGCAAGTGAATCAAATGAGATGGACGAACTTCGAATATGAATTTTTCAAAGAATTCTTCCATATGCGGGTGACAAACAAGCATTACGACGAGTTCACCGGGTTCCAACAAGGTGACCTATCAGTTAGTGAAGCTGTGAAAAGATTCAACCGACTCGTGCGCCTATGCCCAGAATTGGTCAGTACAGAAAGAGAAAGGGTCAAACTCATGCTGAAGATGCTCCGACCCGAGATAACTCTGAATGTGGTCGACAGAGTTAATAGACCGCAGACCGCAGAGGAGCTGTTCAGTAGTGCCCTGATCACCGAGCACTACCTGAACAACATTAACTAGCAAAATAAGGCACTAAATGAAGGCAAGAGTCAAGTCTAGTCAAGAGGTCAGAGAACCCAGAGTACTTGGAAAGGGAACCACAATGGCAAGAGAAAGCAATGGGATGACTCTAAAGGTGGTCCAGCGAACAAGCAGCCCAAGATCCCTCAGTGTACTACATGCAGGAAGATACATCTCGGAGTGTGCTACAGGGGCACGAATAGATGCTACAACTGTGGACGGGAAGGGCATAGAGTTAAGGACTGCCCTACTCAGGTTCAGGCACCTCCCCAGCAGTATACCCAGTACAGGGGTGCTCCTCCATAGCTACACCAGATGCAAGCTGCAATCGAAGGTACTCCGATAAGCCAAGGGAGATTGGAAGCCCCGCCAATTACGATGAATGCCAGGGTATTCTCTCTCACCGAAGAAGATGTGGCAAACGCTTCTACGATTGTCACAGGTCAGATATTTATTTTTTGTCAGCATGCTACTGTACTATTTGATACTATGGCAACACACTCGTTTGTTTCTACACCTTTCACGAAGAAGATGGACATGCCACCACAAGCTTTGGATCGCAAGTTCTTAACAACCCTGCCCTCGGGAGAAGTGATGCCTTCTACTCATATGCTGCGAGCCGCACCCATCAAAATCACAGACAGAGAACTCTATTGTGATCTGATAGTGCTCGACATGCAGGATTATGATATCATATTGGGCATGGATTTCTTAAGTAAGTACGGTGCTTCGATCAAGTTCCGTAAAAGAAACGTCGTCTTCTAGCCGGAGGCAGAACCTATGTTTGAATTTATAGGAGAGCCAAGGAAAAGAATCGATAAATTTCTATCAGCTCTAAAGGCACGCAAGATGTTAGACAGTGGATGTACTGGGTTTCTAGCACATGCGGTTGATACAAGTCAAGCCGAGGACCAGAAGCTAGAAGATGTCAGAGTTATATGCAACTACCCAGATATATTCCCAGATGAACTACCAGGGTTAGCCCCTGATAGAGAGATTGAATTTGAGATCGAATTGATTCCTGGTACTAACCCGATCTCTAAAGCACCTTACTATATGGCGCTGGCTGAATTGAAGGAACTTCAGGGACATCTATAGGAGTTACTCAACAAGGGACTTATACGCCCAAGTCGCTCTCCATGGGGAGCTCCAGTACTGTTGGTAAAGAAGAAAGATGGGTCTATACGAATGTGCATAGACTACCGAGCGCTAAATAATGTGATGATCAAGAACAGGTACCCTTTACCACGGATTGATGACCTATTCAACCAGTTAAAGGGTGTCACCGTCTTCTCTAAGATTGATCTGAGGTCTGGCTATCATCAAGTGAAAGTGAAACCAGATGATATATCGAAGACGACTTTCTGAACAAGATATGGACATTATGAGTTCATAGTTATGCCTTTTAGAGTGACGAATGCACCTGCGATGTTCATGGATATGATGAATCGGGTATTCTCAGCATTTCTCGACAAATTTATGATCGTTTTCATCGACGATATACTGATATATTCGAGAACCCAAGAAGAGCACACCGAACACCTGAAGATGGTATTGCAGATTCTTCAGGAAAAGCAGCTGTATGCAAAGTTCACCAAATGCGAGTTCTGGCTCGATCAAGTATCATTTTTGGGTCACGTCAAATCCAAGCACGGAGTGATGGTAAACCCAGTAAAGATTAAAGCTGTGAGTAACTGGAACAGGCCAAAGAATGCCAGCAAAATCAGAAGCTTTCTCGGACTAGCAAGCTCCTACAGGAAGTTTGTAGAGGACTTCGCTAGAATTGCAACCCCTATGACAGTTCTCACCAGAAAGAACAAAATGTATGAATGGACGGATGCCTGCGAGAAGAGTTTCATAGAATTGAAAAGGAGACTAACCAGTGCTCCAATCCTCGCTCTTCCAGACAGTAACGAAGGTTTTGACATGTACAACGACACTTCCAAGTTGGGACTCGGAGCATGTACTCATGCAGAATGGCAAGGTTATTGCCTACGCCTCTAGGCAACTCAAGGAACATGAAAGGAATTATTCCACCCATGATCTAGAGCTAGCAGTCGTGGTCTTTGCTCTCAAAACATGGAGGCATTATCTATATGGAGCTCAGTGTAGGATTTATACAGATCATCAGAGTCTGAAATATTTCTTCACACAGAAAGACCTAAACATGAGACAACGCAGATGGCTCGAGCTAGTCAAGGATTATGACTGCGAGATCTTCTACCATCCAGGAAAAGTGAACAAAGTGGCCGATGCACTCAGTAGGAAGTCCGGTGCCACCTTGATGTCTCTATCAGTATTATCTCGGCCCCTAGAAAAGGAAATTATGTGTTACGGGGTTGAAATCATTTCCGGACAGCTTTCTACCATGACGATAGCACTGATGTTGTTCGACGATATATTAGAAAAGCAAGCCCGTGACCCAAGCATCCAAAGGATCAAGCAAGAGGTCCTAGAAGGAAAGGATGATGGATTTCGTATCGCTGACAGTGGAGTACTATACCTCAGGGATCGCTTATGTATTCCCGATGACCCAGAGTTACAGAAGAGGATATTTAAGGAAGCTCACGGAACACCCTATGCGATGCATCATGGATCCACCAAGATGTACCAAGATCTGAAAGGGAAATTCTGGTGGTTCAGTATGAAAAGAGATGTGACTCAGTATGTCAGTACCTGCCTGACCTGCCAGAGGCTTAAAGTAGAACACCAGAGACCTGGAGGAACACTGCAGCCAATCCAAATTCCAGAATGGAAATGAGAAGATATTTCTATGGATTTCATCTCAGGACTACCCAAGACGATGAACGGATTGTTGGTGCAATCGACCCAGGTCACGATTGACCAGGACTCGAGTTTGACTCGAGTGATGTTTTGATGTTCGACAAAAACATATGACAATGTAATTGTCATGGGAAAGTCCAAGTCTTGGGTACTTGGCATGGAAAGTCCAAGTGGGACACTTGGCATTTGGGAAAGTCCAAGCATGGGTCTTGGCATAAAAAGTCCAATATGGGTTGGCAAGGGAAAGTCCAAGCTTGAGTCTTGGCATTTGAGAAGTCCAAGGGTTTGATATTGGCGGCGTAAATTCCAAGAGAGAGTCTTGGCAGCATAAGTCCAATGGTTGGCGGCGTAAAGTCCAAGCGGAGTCTTGGCGGCATAAGTCCAATGTGCCTTGGCGGTGTAGACACCATTAGCATGACATAGCCGATGGAAGCACCTGAAGGCTAGCGCGATGGATGAACAAGTCATGGATGACTTGGAGGGATCCGAGAGGCGTGAGGCTGATGGAGGTGGCTAGAAGGCTTAGGTCTAGGCTAAGGGTGGTCTAGCAAGTATGGGGGAACCATACTTGGGCTAAAACCTCATGTTTAAGGTGTTGGTGCCATGTGAGTCGACCGACCGAAATAACTAGGGTTCGATCGCGGGGTTAGGGAGCAATGATCGCCAGAGGTGGGCAATGATCGATGAGCTGAGCACCGATCGATCGTGATCACCGACCGTGCTCGAGAATTCGCCACGTATCGGAGTCGCACTCGACCGGTCGAAAGTGAGGACTCCATCGTCGACCGATGGTCACAATCACCGACCGATGGTAGATCCGCTGGACTTATCCAACGGATTCAGCCGTTGTCTCACGACAATAGTGGCATCAGTCGACTGATGGTCCCGATCAGTCGACTGATCGACTTTTTCCAGCACAGGTTGAAGCTTTATAAGGAGCTCGTGATGGAGGAAATTGGTATGGTTCTTTGAGGCTATTTGGGACGAGTTGCTGCTGCAATTCAGGGTCTCCAAGTGCTACTCAATCAACCTAGCGATCAAGCATTCAAGAGCATTTGTAAAGTGTTTTTCTTTACTAGTATTGCTTTGTATTTCATTGTATTTGCTTGTAGCTTTTGATTATTGTTGTAATCATCTTGTACGAGGTTTCTCCGCCTCCGGATTGTTCCGAGAAGGAGTGTTTATTATAGTGGTGTGTGATTGGCATCGCTAGGGTTCGTAAGAACCCGATCCGTGGAGTAGGAACCGTTCGGTTCTGAACCACGTTAAATATTTGTGTTTGCATATTGTTTATTTTGTTATTGCTTTCATTACTATTCCGCTGCGTGCTAACGAAATTGTAGAGACAACCACGATCGAATTCCATCTACAAACGAAAACGACGCTATTCACCCCCCCTCTAGCGGCCTCAAATATCCTACATTTGGTATTAGAGCCCAGGGCTCTTCTACGGATTAGATGCCGGGAGCTAAAGAAGCTAGAGGGAAGACGATGGATCTTCAAGAAAGATGGGGCGATGACATAGCGACTCCACCCGCCTTTGACCGCGAAGATTTCGCGTATTGGAAAGGTAGGTTGGAATATTTTCTAATGTCAAATATAAAAAATTGGTTTGCCGTGATCATAGGTTTTGATGCTCCGAGAGGAGAGAACGGTGAAATTCTCAAAAAGAAGCAATGGACCGAGGAGCAACGACAAAAATTCAAGACAACCGTTAAGGTAACAAAAATGTTAGTTAATTTGATACCTAATGACATTTTGTCTAGATTAGGAAGCTATAAGGATACCAAGGAGTTGTGGAACAAGTTGATCAAGTTCTACGACAATCCCGAATCGGTCCAAGAAGACTTGGAAGAGGAGGAGACCGAAGAGAAAGCTTCATCATCCTCACAAGAAAGTGAGGAGTCAACTTCCAGATCGGAAAAGGAAGTAGAAGAGGTGGGAGAAGCATCCACCTCCGTGATTGAGGGGGAGAGACCATCTACACCGGAGCAACCTCAAGAAGAGCCTTCAACATCCGGTCAAGATGAGGAAGCTCAAAATTCAACTCCGGCTCCTACCACCACCCTAGGTAACTCAAACACTTTAATTTCAAATAAAATTCATATAATGTGCTTTGAGTGTAGGGAGTATGGGCATTACAAGAGCAAATGCCCAAAGAAGATTAGGAAAGCTCCACCGGCACCAAAAGACAAGGATGTCGGTTTCTCAACACCTAAAGGCAAGGAGCACATCATATGCTTCAAGTGCAATTCAAAAGGACATTATAGGAATCAATGTCCTAGGGGGAGCAAAAAGACTCAAAATAGAGCTTCACAAGTAGGGGGAGCCTCTAAGGCAAACCCTAAGGTATATTTTAGTAATGCTCCTTCTAAATTTAAAAGTCAAAAGCATGCTAAGAATTTTAATTCTCTTGCAATTTATGAAAATCATGCTAATAGGAACAAGTATTTTTGCTTAGGAGCTAAGAATTTTCATTTTGAAAGTAAGGAGAAATTTGGGACTAATGTCCCTAAAAATAATTTATCTAATAGCAAATCTAGGTCAAATGTCCCTAAAAATATTCTACCTAGGAAATCAATTGAGAAAATAGGGGATCATCTAGGTTTTAATCCAAAATGGACTAGGCATATGCCTAGAAAGGATAATGTCCAAGGACCAAATGAGAAATAAAAAATTGGAAAATTAGAGTTGGAAAATCAAGCCTTGAGATCAAGGCTTGAAAAACTTGAGAAGACCCTTAGGAACATCCAAAATCAATTTCAAGGGTTCAAAAGTCAAAGTCAACACCTAGGACCTAAGAGTCAAAAGTCAACCAAGGGTAAGCAAAGTTTGGGTCACAAACCTAAGCCTAAGGTGGCTTACCATAGTGTTCCATTTGATTATGGAACACTAACTAGGTCTAGGAAGATCAAGGTCAATGGGGAAGTCATCCCTAGGGTTGACCAAAGGTTGTGCCTAGTGGCTAGGGTTTCTAGGAAACCTAGGGTGACCACTAAGAAGGTTGCAAGGGGAGTTACCCCTAGAGTCAACCTAGGTAAGACCACAATGACCAAGGCTAACAAGCCTAGGAGGGTCATTAGGAAGGTATCTAGGAAGATTATCCCTAAAGAATACCTATTTAACCCTAGGAGCTCAAATAGGTTTTGGGTTCTTAAGAGCGTGATTGATTCACGCTAGATGGGGTTAGGGTATGCCAACCTTGATTGGATGGGTAGTTAACTCAACCATGATAAAGGTGGCACTTTAGGTTATTTTCAAGGTTAGGGTTACCTTGGAAATACATTTGAGTCTTAATCCTAAAAGATTTTAGGATGTGCCAATATTATTTGAGAAGTTTGATAAAATGATCAAATTGGCACAATTTAGGTTGAGAGACTGGTGTGCCATTTTGGGTTTTTGGCACACTTGGGAGAAAAGTAGAAATATGACAAAATATGATGAATTATATCAAATGAAAATTAATATTAAGATTTAGGTATTATTATACCTATATATTTTATATTCCATGCTTTGTTTGCCATATAACATGTCATGACATCATGCTTACTTTTATTCATTGTATATGTCATGTTCATGTTTTAGGATTAAGGTTTTAAATGTCATGTGTTTTTAGATTTTATCATATGCTATGACATCATGATCATTGGCCATGCTTAATTATTGCTATCTTTATGCCATGATCATTTCATGCATTAAATTGACTAAAATTGAACTAAGGACAATGACATGACTTGAAGTCCCATTTATAAGGGAATCAAGCAGGGTTGCCTAGGAAATGCATGAAACCCTAGATTAAATGAACCAAAACCCACATCTTACATCCAATTGACATGTATGTGTATTTATACACCCTAGATACATGTGAGATGCTAGGATATAAGTTAAGTTCAAGGTGCATAGTCTTTGCATCTAGTTGAACCCAAACTCATCTTAACTCAACATGTGGATCATTAGAAAAGCTTGTGTACAAGTCATGTACATGGAGCCCAAGGAATATGATCCAAAATAGGGTTTTCAAAACATTTTAAATCATTTTGAAAAACCTTGGTGAAGTCTATCTTTTGATAGCAATCACTATTGATGAGATTGATACAAAGTGAGCTTAAACTTTAAAGTTTTTAGTTACTTTTGAATTTTGTATCAATTTTGCTATTTTATGGGTAAAATATTTTTCAAACATTTTTCATCCATTGTATTGGTCATAAGTATTATACGTATCAAATTTCGTGATTTTTCGATATACGTATAATTAGTTATGATTTTCCAAAACTCGTCTCTAATAACTGAAAATCGAGATTTTCAAGATGTCCATCGCCTCGGGTGGCGCTTGGTGATGATGCGATCGACTAATTTCTGAATCACTCAACTGATAGCCTGATTTCGGGGTAACCAAGGTTGTTTAACCCGATTTCAGTTGCAGTTAAGGTCCCTAATCACACCTAACCTTAGGATATGCTTTGGGAAGCATGATGAAGGGTGAAAATCCATTGGATATGGATTAGGAGAGGTGTTTAGGGTTTGTATCAATTTTAAGGTGTTAGAAAGTTCAATGTTGAATTTCTAACCTTAATTTTGATGGCTTAGAGTTCCTATTGGCTTAGGGACTTTCCAAGGACATTGTTGGTGCAATGGTCAAGGGGGAGCAAGCCTTTAGGGGGAGGTATCTATCTTGGGATGATGGATGTGTTTTTTCTCCTTGAAGAGGAGAAGTTATTGGGAGAGTATCATCAATTGGAAAAATTGATGGGTTTTTGATACCCAATTTGGAAATTGGGAGAGTGAATAGGAGTGCCTCTCTTGAGTGATATGGGACTTATTACTAGGAAGATGGTAGACATCCTAGGTATTTTTAGACCAAGGGGGAGATTGTAAGATCTCATTGGGACATGAGACATTGACCTCCTTGGAGAGAAGACCTTTTTTATGTTAGTCAAAAAAGGGGGAGAATGTTTGGGGGAGAACATTTGGAGAATGTTTAAGATTACCAATTTGGGATAATTGGTAAGGGATTTAAGTTAGTGTTCTAACTCAATGTTTTGTTTGGTTTTTGTCAAACATCAAAAAGGGGGAGATTGTTGGTGCAATCGGCCCAGGTCACGATTGACCAGGACTTGAGTTTGACTCGAGTGATGTTTTGATGTTCGACAAAAACATATGATAATGTAATTGTCATGGGAAAGTCCAAGTCTTGAGTACTTGGCATGGAAAGTCCAAGTGGGACACTTGGCATTTGGGAAAGTCCAAGCATGGGTCTTGGCATAAAAAGTCCGACATAGGTTGGCAAGGGAAAGTCCAAGCTTGAGTCTTGGCATTTGAGAAGTCCAAGGGTTTGATATTGGTGGCGTAAAGTCCAAGCGGGAGTCTTGGCATCATAAGTCCAATGGTTGGCGGCGTAAAGTCCAAGCAGTGTCTTGGCGGCATAAGTCCAATGTGCCTTGGTGGTGTAGACACCGTTAGCATGACATAGCCGATGGAAGCACCTAAAGGCTAGCACGATGGATGAACAAGTCATGGATAACTTGGAGGGATCCGAGAGGCGTGAGGCTGATGGAGGTGGCTAGAAGGCTTAGGTCTAGGCTAAGGGTGGTCTAGCAAGTATGGGGGAACTATACTTGGGCTAAAACCTCATGTTTAAGGTGTGCGAGTCGACTGGTGCCATGTGGCAGTCGACTGGACCAAGTCAACTAGGGTTGACTGTGGGAAGTGGCCTAGAAGTTGACTGCCAGAGGTGGGCAGTCGACTGATCGTGTGATCAGTCGACTAGTGCTCAAGAAATCGGCCACAGAATGGAGTCGAGACTCGACTGGTCGAGTGAGGACTCCATCAGTCAACTGATGGGTATGATCAGTCGACTGATGGTAGATCCGTTGGACTTATCCAGCGTGGATCTAGCCGTTGTCTCACGACAACAATGGCATCAGTCGACTGATGGTCCCGATCAGTCGACTGATCGACTTTTTCCAGCACAGGTTGATGATTTATAAGGAGCTCGTGATGGAGGAAATTGGTATGGTTCTTTGAGGTGATTTGGGGCGAGTTACTGCTGCAATTCAGGGTCTCCAAGTGCTACTCGATCAACCTAGCGATCAAGCATTCAAGAGCATTTGTAAAGTGTTTTTCTTTAATAGTCTTGCTTTGTATTTCATTGTATTTTCTTGTAGCTTTTGATTATTGTTGTAATCATCTTCTACGAGGTTTCTCCGCCTCCGGATTGTTCGGAGAAGGAGTGTTTATTATAGTGGTGTGTGATTGGCATCGCTAGGGTTCGTACGAACCCGATTCGTGGAGTAGGAACCGTTCAGTTTCGAACCACGTTAAATATTTGTGTTTGCGTGTTGTTTATTTCGTTATTGCTTTCATTACTATTCCGCTGCATGCTAACGAAATTGTAGAGACAACCACGATCGAATTCCATCTACGAACGAAAACGACGCTATTCACCCCCCTCTAGCGGCCTCAAATATCCTACACGGATATGATGCTATATGGGTGATCGTGGACAGATTAACGAAGTCTGGCCACTTCTAAGCAATCAAGATGACCTACTCGACTGAGCAACTGGCTCAATTATATGCTAGGGAAATTATCAGACTACATGGGATTCCTAAGACCATCATTTTTGATCGAGATGGTCACTTTATTTCCCATTTCTGGGAATGTGTTCAGAAGGCCCTTGGCACGAAGCTATTATTCACTACTGTCTTCCATCCTCAGACCGACGGACAGACAGAAAGGGTGAACTAAGTACTAGAGGATATGTTACGAGCTTGCGCCTTGGATTTCAAAGGGAGGTGGTGCCGATACTTATGCTTGGCAGAATTCACCTACAATAATATCTACCAAGCTACTATTGGAATGACGCCCTATGAGACTCTATACGGGAGGAGATGTAGATCTCCTATATGCTGGTACGAGGGTGGGGAAAAGAAGGGGATGGGACTCCAAACAGATTTCATTGACGACACCACCCGAGCTATACAGAACATTCGCTAAAGAATTGAAACTGCTCAGAGCCGACAAAAGAGCTATGCGGATATGCGGCGTAGACCATTGGAATTCAAAGTCGGGGATCTGATATTCCTCAAAGTAGCCCCTATGAAGGGAGAGATGAGATTCAGAAGGAAGGGTAAGCTGAGTCCGCGCTATGTGGGACCGTATCCGATACTGAAGAGAGTCAGCAAGGTAGCTTACGAGCTAGAGCTGCCTTAAGAGATGTCGGCTATTCATAACGTGTTCCACGTTTCGATGCTCAAGAAGTGCATTTCCAGTACAGACCAAGTGATTGAGCCACAAACAGTGCAAGTTCAAGAGGACCTGAGTTATGAAAGTCGGCCTATCCAGATACTAGACCGAGAAGTCAAAAGACTAAGAAATAAAGAGGTGCCCTTAGTGAAGGTCCTGTGGCAAAATCAACGGTACGAAGAAGTCACCTAGGAACGCGAGGAGGACATGAAATAGAAGTATCCAGAGTTATTCTAAGTTTTGAGTACGAAACTTTTAAAAGGTATGAAGGACTGTAACGCCCGTAAAATTTCTAGCAAATTTTTATAAGAATTTAGCATGATTATAATGGGCTTTTATGTGGGCTCTTTCAAAAATAAAAGAAAATAGAGCCAAAAAGGATGCATGACCCAGGGTTTGAACCCTGAACCTCCAAGCAAGTAAACCCTAAGATGCATGCGATAACCAGAAGCCCAGCAGGGGTGTGCTAATAGAAGGGTAAGGGAAATGATAGATAAGGGTAGGGGAGGCAAAGTGACACCTTCAATTGAATAAATAGAAGTATGAGGAGACAAGAGAACAACAAGTTGTCATTCTCTTCTTCCTTTCTTCTTCCTCCACCGAAACCCCCTCATCTCCTTCTCCCATTTCCGAAAACTCAAGAAGCAAGAAAAGGGATCTTGTCTTGGCACCACCTAGGGTATATCCTTATACTAAACAAGCAAAATGATGTAAGTAATCCCCTCACCTGCAGTACAAGTTGTTTCGATTGTTGATTTCTTAAAACCACTCTTTGAAAGTTTTGGCCAAACCATGTTTGGGTTACTAATGATTCTCCATGCTATGATCTATATATATTTGATGTTAATATGTTGATAGTTAGGCTTTGTACAAGTTGTTGAGCATTTGAATCCCTAAAAACCTCCATTAGGGTTTTTATGAATGGCAATGTTGGGGGATACCTCAATTGTGTATTTTCCTAGAATCTTAAGTTTGCCACTATTTCCAAAAGACACCTTCCCCTTGCTAGTGTGGTTGATAGTTGAAAATTTACTCTCATCATCGGTCATGTGTTTTGAGCACCCACTATCAATAATCCATAAGCTTGGTTCTTCTACCTATACAACATGTAAAATACAAGCCTTAGGTACCCAAATTTTAGGACTACTAGCATCAATCAAAAACTTCTTAGGGACCCAAGCCTTTCTAACCTTGCTCCTAACGGTGGATTTTCTACTAACAAGAGATGTAAATGCTACCTCATTTTCCTTAGGTTTATATCCTATTCCGACCTTGTTGTAAATATCCCTTTGATCCTTAATTATCATATCTAGATATTTAGAGCAATTTGTAAATTTTTCTAAGCATGCTCTTAGTTCACCTATTTCTTTTCTTAATTCATCATTTTCATCTCTAAGTGTACATGTATCATCACAAAGTGGTTCTACATTCTTAAGTGCCTTAATTTCTACTTTTAAGTCCTTAATCCTAGTTTTTGATTTATTTAAGGCATTTTGAAGGCATGCAATGGTTTTGTAAAGTAAATCTACCCTAGGGGAGTTGCTTACCTCATCATCACTAGATGATGATTCGTCACTTGAAGAATAGGATGAAGATTCCTCACTTGAGCTCCCGGCTTCCTCCTCCAAGGCCATGAGAGCTAGGTTCCGGGTGGCATGACACACTTCTTCATCATCAGAAGAGTCCTCTATGCTTAGTGTGTCCCATGTTTGAGCCACCATTGCCTCCTTCTTCTTTTTCTCCTTCTTTTCCTTTTTCTCCTTATGCTTCTTTTCTTTCTCCTCCTTCTTTAGTTCCGAAAAATTTTGCTTGATGTGCCCTTTCTTATTGCAACCATAACAAGTTACGTTAGATGAAGGAATTGAACTAGTAGAAGACTTACCTCTTGAGGATTGGAACATCCTCCTCACATCCTTCTTGGTGAGTTTCCTTGACCTCCCACCAAACTTCTTGATATAATGAGCCACCTCGCTTGTCGATAGCTCATCTTCACTACTAGATGAATCTTCCTCGGATTCGGATGAGGAAGACACTTCTTTCTTCTCCTTCTTCTTCTTGTCCTTCTTCCCTACAAAAAGAGATACACCTTTCTCTTTGGATGAAGTGTTAGCTTGCTCGTGCAACTCAAATTCACAAAATAACTCATCTAATTTAACCAAAGAAAGATCCCTAGAGACCTTATAGGCATCAACCATTGAAGCCCATAAGGTTGTTCTAGGGAAGGCTTGTAGCACATACCTTACAAGGTCTCGATTGTCGACCTTCTCACCTATCACATGTAGTCCGTTGACTACTTCCTTGAAGCGACCGTGCATTTGGCCCACAGTCTCATTGGTCTTCATGGAGAAGCTTTGAAGTTGGCCTATTAAGAGATCTCTCTTGGCTCTTCTTGTTTCCTTGGATCCCTCGTTGAGCTCAATTAACTTCTCCCAAAGCTCCTTCGCCGATTCAAAAGGCCCCACCTTGCTTAGTTTCTCTTTCGACAACCCACATTGAAGTGTGGTTGTTGCCTTGGCATTGGCTTGAGCCTTCTTGGCCATGTCCCTCGTCCAATCCTTGGTCGGTATGGGCGCTCCATGTTCATTGACTGGCTTCTCGAAACCATCTATAATGCTAAACTAATTTTCAATATCGTTCATAAGATAATACTCCATCCTACCTTTCCAGTTACCGAAGTCGTTGCCGTCGAAGAATGGAGGCCTCGCCGTGCTTTACCCCTCTTGGAAAGCCATCTTGCTCCGGTTGATTGTTAGATCTTCTGATGCAATCCGGGCTCTGATACCACTTGTTAGTGATCATTTGAAGCTAGATGGGGGGTGAATATCTCATTTTCGTTTCTACAAGAGTGGTTAGCGGAGGCACAACAAATATAGTATAAATTTGAAAATGAAAATACAATGCTAAGAAGGCCTTTATGTGGTTCGAAAATAACGCTCCTACTCCACGGTGATCCTTAAGGTGGATCAACCCAAGCGATTCCACTAAGAAGCTTTCTCTTTTACAAATGCTCCTCTTCTTACAAAGGATGTAGATGAAGATTAGAGAGGAGGATGAGAATTAAACACATGAAAGCTTTAGAAAACTTGTGGGGGCTTGAGAGAAAGTTCAGAGAATAAGCATTAGCCATCAAAGCCACCACTAGCTCTCTTTTTATAGAGAGAGGGCTATTTTTCCCATTGGGCTACCATCAGTCGACTGATGTACAACATCAGTCGACTACCGCCGAAACCAACGACTTCTGACTAAGCAAATCCACGAAGATACGCAGTCGTAATTTCCAACGGCTGCCTGATTAGTCGACTGATCACTTTGTTAGTTATAGCCCTAAGAACCAATCATGTGATGGTTGAATAGGGAACATTTTGTATCATATTCTATAAAGGCAAAGGATTGGTTATTATATTTAAGTCTTGCTTGTGCCAGCTAAATTAAATATAGTAATGCCCTAGAAAAGTAGGTTCTTATCTACAGCACATCAATTGGCAGAATTGATTATGAGAGGCTGTAGAGAACACTTTCTAAATGTTCCTAGTCAAGTATTAATATGCAAGGGCAATATTAATACATAAAGACTAGCATGTAGGTCAATTGATGACTTGATCTCACAAGTCATGGATATATGATATCAAGTTGACACATGGGTATATATTAGAGAATATATCGAATCGACCCGCCATGAGAAAGTTTCATGGATCGTTATATGAGTGTCATAAACTTTCTCATGTGACTATTGGTATGAATAGTCCTCGACACGAAGTCACTACGGCCCTACATAAGGAGTTATGTACTTTGGTATCAAACGTCACCCGTAGCGAGGGTGGACCATAAAGCGACATCGGGTATATAACAAATTATGCGGAGGGATGTGAGTGATGTAGATGGGATCTATCCTCTCATATGACGAGTGATATCGGTGGGCCCGATTGAGTAGAACTACTAAAACGCATGGCCATGCTCGAATGAGTCAATATGAGATATTGAGCTCATTTGTTTGAGTTAGTTTACTCAGGGATCAAGAAACACATAGATTGATCGAGGATGACACGGTCTATGCCTCATTGATCAATCTGATATCAAGGATAGAAGGACACGGTCATATATTATAGTAGTCACGGAAAGGTTAGTCGGATCTTGACTTATCTCATAACTTGGGTAGCAATGATGTATTGCTAGATGCCGCTCATTGCTTGTGTATCTAAAAGAGTTTAGGTCCACTGCCAACGTTATGAGAGCCTATAGGGTCACACACAAAGAGCATGATGATTAGAGGAATTAGAGTATTCTAGTTTGACTAGAATAATTTGGGAATAAGCTTAAGTACAAAATGGTTTTTGGACTTTAAGCTTAATGAGAATTTTAGCTAATTGATTTAATGAGATTAATTCAATATGTTACCTTATTGATTTAATAAGATTAATTCAATATGATAACATAAGCTTAATTGAATTAATAAGATTAATTCAATATGATTGAATTAATAAGATTAATTCAACATGATAACATAAGCTTAATTGAATTAATAAGATTAATTCAACATGCATGAATGCCACATAAGAATGCCACATAAGCATGCCACATAAGCATGCCACCTAAGCATCCACCTAAGCTAGATAAGGTGGAAGGAAACAAAATGGTTTTGTCTCCTTAAGTGGCCGGCCAAACTTGTGTCCCAATGCAATGGATTGCATTGAATGTGTGGAGGTGAAAGGGTTTTTCCAACCCTATAAAAGACCCCATGAAGTGGCCGGCCAAAGCAAGTGTTGTTGTGGTTGTGAGAGAGCTTGGTGGAAGCTTTGGTTGTGTGGGTTTGTGAGTGTAGGCTAGCAAGAAGAGGAGTCTTCTTCTTCCTTTCTCCTTTTCCCTCTCTTCCTCTCCTTTAGGGACTTCTCTAGCAAGAAGTAAAGGAGAGCTCCTCTAGTTTTTCTTTTGTGAGACAAGAGCTTGCTCGTGTGGATACATATAGAGGCACGGACACTTGAACGTGCTAAAGATCCAACAAACAAATGGAAGAAGCGGGATTAACAAGGGCACGCAACAAAGGTAATCCTCTCCTATAAGATAGGTTTGGTTTAGAGAAATTTATTTTATACGAGTTTGCTTTCGCATGGATCACTTGGAAGGGATCCTAATTTTTCCGTTGCGCATATGCCATTTGGCATAAAGAATTCCCTACACACTTCATCAGTCGACTGATGAAGCGATCAGTCGAGTGATCACCACGCGGAGTCGAGTGAGACTCCATTCTGTGCCCATCTTCGGCACGATCAGTCGACTGCTAGTATTGGACTTATGCCGCTAAATCTTTTCCTTGGACTTCTCTTGCCAACATCATACTTGGATTTCCCTGTCACTTAAACACGTTCACAATTAAATCATAAAGTATTGCCTAACTTAAATGATTACCCAAACATCAACACATATAAATGATTGGGGCATTGTTGCACTAACACACGACAATGCAGATATCCGATCTCGTACATAGCATAATATACATGAGGCTTCCTACTGCTGAAGCATAAGGAACCGCCTTCATCTCCTCTATCTCCTTTGATGTTCTAGGACACATCTCCTTAGATAAAGGAACTCCATGCTTGAATGGTAGAAAACCTTTCTTGGAGTTCTACATGCTAAAACGATCCATAATGGTGTCTATGTATGAAGCTTGAGATAAGCACAACATCCTTTTTCTGTGATCCCTTATATCCTTGATCCCAAGGATGTGTCCCACTTCTCCCAAGTCCTTCATATCAAACTGTTTGGACAACCATACCCTTACGTCTGATAACACCTTGACATTGTTGCCAACTCTATATCATTCCTAGTCAAGTATTAACATTCAGGGACAATGTTAATGCGTAGAGACTAGCATGTAGGTCAACTCGATGACTTGATCTCACAAGTCATGGATATGAGATATCAAGTTGACACATGGGTATGCATTGGAGAATGTATACTGAATGACCCGCCATGAGAAAGTATCATGGATCGTTATATGAGTGTCATATACTTTCTCATGTGGCTATTAGTATGACTATTAGTCCTTGGACCTAAAGTCACCATGGTTCCCTACATAACGAGTTGCATACTTTGGCTTCGTCAAACGTCACCCGTAAATGGGTGTGTTAGGGCAATCTCTTGCCGTAATATGGTTTTGATGGTGTGGCAAAGGGTTTAAGTTAGTTTGATATGTTGATGTGATATGTGCATTGAAGTCGTGCAGGACTTAGTAATTCGCACATGGAGCCGTAGCAAGTTTCACATCTCATGACTCGTGCCTTGAGTCGGTGAAGGATAGCTTTGCGGAAGCCGTGCGCTTGGAGCATCCGAGGGACCGCCGGACGAGAAGCTTGGAGTGAAGCCGGAGGAAGTAGACTTCGAGGCAAGAGACGTGAAGGAGCATTGCAGAGCCGTGCGCCTGATGCTGCCGAGGGACGTGGCCGAGAACGAAGAGAACTTCAAAACCGAGGGACTCCGAGAAATGAGAGTGAGCGATTGTAACCCGGGGAAGGGTAGCTCTTAGGTGAAACTTGGCCATTTGGCCAAGTGTCGGATGGGTTTTTCGACACCCGCCGATCGCTATGTCGCGGGGCCGATCGCTTCCGAGTCGAGTGAGTTCGACCGTATACGATCGATCGATTGTGGCCAGCAATGCCATCGCATACGCGGCGCCGATCGCTAAGATTATCGCCGATCACAAGGCGCAGCGATCGATCAATAGGGTTTCGCCAGAACCGTTCGTAGCCGATCGGGCATTGACTACGGAGGAGATGATCGATGAGGTCCATCGACGATCGCCAAGAGTTCCGCTGACTACAACGGTCGGGATCCGACGCGTGTTCGGAGGTCGCTAGCGCTAAGGGCGGCAATGATGGCGGCCAACGGAAGAAAACCCTCTATAAAAGAGAGGTGTGTTTGAGAGGCTAATGCTCATACTCCAAACAATCTTCCTAGTGCCCCACAAGCTCTAAACTCTTCTTACCTGTTCTTACTCCATTCTATTTGTAAGAAGAGTGTGCTTGATTTGTAAAGGTTACCTCCACCTAGCTTGGTGCAAAGGAGAGACCATTTAGTGGATTGGTTTAACGGAGTGATTCACCGAGGACGAATCAGGGACCGTGGATTAGCGGCATAGCCGTGAACCACGTTATACCATCGTGTTAGCGTTTGTTTTATTGTTTGTCTTTTGCTTTGTATTTGTATATTCCGCTTGCACTAATCTTTTGTAGACGAGCAATTTACGACGTCCAACGTACGAGGGCTATTCACCCCCCTCTAGCCGACCATACCGATCCCCTACAGGGTGGACTATAAAGGCGATTACTGGGTATGTAACAAATTATGCGAAAAGATATGAGTGATGTAGATGAGATCTATCCCTCCTATATGATGGGAATGACATCATTATTCTTGATAGAGTGAGACCACGAAGTGCATGGCCATGCCCAAATGAGTCAATATGAGATATTGAGCTCATTTGATTAGAGTGAGTCTACTTGGTGTTAGCGTTGATTTTCTTGTTTCTTATTTGTATTCGTATTTGTATTTGTATTGCTTCCGCTAACTTGCTTGTAGAAACGAAGAAAGGCTAATCACCCCCCCTTCCTCTAGCCGTTACAATATTCCTAACAAGCTTTTCACCTACACTTGTCAAACCGGTTAGAATTTCCTTAAATCTAGAGTGTAGGGATTTTACCTTCTCTCCCTTTTCGAGTTTGATATTGGACAATTGGGAGCGAAGGACATCTCTCCTTGCTAGCTTCGCCTCGGATGTGCCTTCATGAAGCTCAATTAGCTTCTCCCACATCTCCTTGGCACTTAGACATTCTCCTATTCGGTTGATCTCTTGTTGGGGAAGCACATTGAAAAGATGATGCTTGGCTTTTGAGTTTGCAAGGTGCTCTTCCCTTTGCTTTTTGGTCCACCTAGATTTCTCTATTGGCTTCCCTTCTTCATCCCTAGGCAAAACGAAACCGGATTTCATTGTAATCATAATATCAAAATCCATTTCGAAAAATACCTCCATTCTCTTTTTCCACCAAGAGAATTCGCCGTCGAACTTCGGTGGGTGGATGTTTGAGCCGGCCATTTTGAATGTTGCTTGTTGTGGTGGTTAGTCCTCGACAAGCTTTCCTTGGCTCTGATACCACTTGTTGGTGATCGAATGGTCGGCTAGAGGGGGGTGAATAGCCCTCTTACGATGGATGTCATAATTTACTCATCTACACACAAGATTAGCGCAAGCGGAAATAATAAAACAAGACAAGCAAATAAACAAAAGAAAACAAACAATACAAACACCGAGATGTAACGTGGTTCACGGCTACGCCGCTAATCCACGGTCCGATTCGTCCACGGTGAATCACTCCGCAATCTATCCACTAGATCTCTCCTTTGCACAAAGCTAGGCGGAGGTAACCTCTTTACACAAAAACACTCCTCTTACAAATATAATGGAAATAAGCTTGAGTAAGAGGATGGAAAGCTTTAGGGAACTTTGGGAGCAAATTGGAGCATGAGCATTAGCCTCCCAAAGCCCAATCCCCTTCCTTTTTATAGAGGAAGAGGGTTTCTTCCCATTGACACAGGATCAGTCGACTGATGCCCTCGATCAGTCGACTGATCCTGTAGTCATTGCCCAATAACGGCTTCTTTCCACGTTGGATTCCATCCAACAGTATTGGCATCAGTCAACTGATCCCACCATCAGTCGACTGATGCTCGATCAGTCGAGTGCTCAATGGAGTCGACTCCATTCTCGCGTCGCACACCGCCATCGACCGATCATTCTTGGCAATGACTGTCGCCATCTAAGCACTAAATCTGGTTTTATACGACCGATCGACCCATCGATTGAGCGATCATCGCCATGACATGGCAATCCGCATCGGAAACCTCATCCGACATTTGGCCAAATGGCCAAGTTTCACTCACGAGCTACTACCCCTTCTCGGGTTACATTCGCTCACTCTCATCCCTCGGAGTCCCTCGCCTTCGAAGTTCTCTTCGTTCGCGGCCACGTCCCTCGGCAGCATCAGGCGCACGGCTCTGCAATGCTCCTTCGCATTTCTTGCCTCGAAGTCTGCTTCCTCCGGCTTCACTCCAAGCTCCTCATCCGGCGGTCCCTCGGATGCTCCAAGCGCACGACTTCCGCAAAGCTATCCTTCACCGACTCAAGGCACGAGTCATGAGATGTGAAACTCGCCATGGCTCCATGTGCGAATTACTAAGTCCTGCACGACTTCAACGCACATATCAAATCAACATAACAAACTAACTTAATCCCTTTGTCACACACATTAAAACCTTATTACGGCAAGTGATTGCCCTAACAATTTCCTATTGATGATGATATAAATATTGAAAATCAAGAAATTACCAAACAATTTCAAGACTTAAACTTAGGGGGTAATGATCAAGGGGGAGGATTGAATCAAGGGGGAGTAAGGGATGATTCCGATGATGAGCATAGGATTGAGGTTGATCATGATCAAACTCCATCTAATACACCTCCTAGAACCATAAGAGTTCATCAAAGTCACCCCTTAGATCAAATTGTGGGTAAATCATCTCAAGGAGTTAGGACTAGGTCATTCCATAGGGATCCTACTAGTCATATTGCTCTAATCTCTCAAATTGAGCCCAAAACAATTAAAGATGCATTACTTGATCCGGATTGGATCTTAGCAATGCAAGATGAATTAGCTCAATTTGAAAGGAGTCAAGTATGGGAGTTAGTTCCTAGACCAAGTGAAAACACTATTATTACTACAAGATGGGTCTTTAGGAATAAACTAGATGACCAAGGGAATATCACTAGAAATAAAGCACGATTAGTTGCAAGGGGTTTTAATCAAGTTGAAGGACTTGATTATGATGAAACATATGCCCCGGTTGCTAGGTTAGAGTCCATTAGAATACTTTTAGCATATGCCTCCTATATGGGTTTCAAACTCCATCAAATGGATGTCAAATCGGCATTCCTAAATGGGTTTATTAAGGAAGAGGTGTATGTAGAACAACCTCCCGGGTTTAAAAATATGGACTACCCAAACCATGTATACAAGCTTAGGAAAGCCTTATATGGTTTGAAACAAGCTCCCCAGGCTTGGTATGAAAGATTGTCATCTTTCCTAATCTCTAAGGATTTCAAAAGGGGTAGTATAGATCAAACTCTCTTTATAAAGTCAACATCTAAGGACATCTTTGTAGCCCAAGTGTATGTTGATGACATCATCTTTGGGTCAACAAATGATGAACTTCTTCAAGACTTCATTCAAAATATAGAAAAAGAGTTTGAGATGAGTCTAGTTGGAGAATTAAATTTCTTCCTAGGATTGCAAGTTAAACAAACAAGTGAAGGAATTTACATTTATCAAACCAAATATGCTAAGGAAATGATTAAGAAATTTGGTTTGGAAAATGCTAAGGTAGTGTCAACTCCAATGGCAACCAATACTAAAATAGATAGTGATAGTGAAGGAAAACAAATAGATCTTACCCTTTATAGGAGCATGATTGGTAGCCTCTTGTATTTAACCGCTAGTAGACCCAACATATTATTTGCGGTTGGTATGTGTGCTAGGTATCAATCATGTGCTAAGGAATCTCATTTAGTTGCCGTTAAGAGAATTTTAAGATATGTTAAAGGCACACTAAATGTAGGTCTATGGTACCATAGGACTAGGTCCTTTGATTTGATTGGGTACACCAATTCCGATTATGCCGGTTGCAAATTGGATCGGAAGAGTACTAGTGGTGGATGTCAATTCCTTGGGTCCTCCCTAGTGAGTTGGAGTAGTAAGAAGCAACCTTGTGTTGCTTTATCCACCACCGAGGCCGAATATGTGGCTATGGGTGGTTGTGTAGCTCAACTATTATGGATGAAACATACCTTAGAAGATTATGAGCTATCTTACTCCAACATAAAAGTATTTTGTGATAATGTGAGCACCATTAACTTGACTAAAAATCCGGTGCATCACTCTAGGACCAAGCACATTGAAGTGAAACATCACTTCATTAGAGACCATGTGGCTAAGGGGGACATTGAGCTTAATTACATTTAATCTAAGTCCAACCTAGCCGACATCTTTACCAAGCCTCTCCCCGAAATAGAATTTTCATCACTTAGGAGAGAACTTGGAATGTGTTTTGTAGAATAGAAGTGTAGTTTTGCATGGCCCTATAGAAATACTAGGATTTATACCTTTAACCATCTCACAAAATACTTAGGAAACCATGATTTTTGTATTGAGCCACCTAGACAACATGTGAGATGTTAGGAAGATGCACATTCCAATCTATTTTAATCACAAGAACTTTCTGCCTCTGACAATGTCCTTTATAAGGTCATTGCTCATTGTCTTCTCCCTATAGTTACCCGAGGTTTGGCCTTGGTTCGACCTACACACTTCCTTCTCATGCATATCTTTCGTCAATACTTAGACATTAACATTGGTCTCAATACCTTCCACTGCATCACTCATTTCATAAGGCCAAACAATGGGAAGGTTCATATACCTTTTGGAAATGTCCTGACTCAGTGGCTCAGCTCCGTGGGCATTGATGTCAACATAGGAGTCATTAAAGTCATGAATAGGAAATATGATCAGATGACTCGTCGGAGCTTCTCCTTGGCGGGCCTGAAGGCCGACAGAGGGTCCGTTTTCTGGGACCCAGCACGACGGCTAGCAGGTGGCGCTCCGGCACCAGAGGATGCTGCTGCGGAAGGAGTTGCTGAGGGTGTTGCTGAGGGAGCCGATGCGGGGGAGACTGCTGCAGGCGATACTGTTCTACCAGACACATCCCTCATTGCCCGCTTCGATGCTTTTGCGGAGCGGGTAGACACACGTTTTGAGGAGCTGCGCTTAGGCCAACAGGAGCTTCGCCAGGAGCATCAGGAGCTCCTCTCCCTCGTGAGAGGGATGTATCGGCAGTAGCAGGACATCTTGGCGATTCTCCGCCCTACTGCACCTGGACACCCACCTCACGATGGTTCGTCATCTGCACCGATGGATGTTGAGGACGACGATCGTTAGCTCGCTTTTTTTTGTTTTGTTTTGTTTGTTATTTTCTTTTTGGCCGTATGTACGGCATAAACTCCTACTTGTGTAATGACTTTTGATTAATGAAATGAAATTGTGTCTTTGTTTTAACTCATTTCTATTAGTGCCTACAATTTGTTATTTGTCAAGTTTAGAAGTTGAGCATATAGTACGAAGTTATGAATATTGATACGATACAATTACACTTTTTGCTTTATAATTTTGAATATCGTATCAATCCATTAATCTGATGAGCATGTTTTTCGTCTAATATTTTTCATTTGTTATATTAGTCGAATAAAATGTGTATGACGAGTTTCGTGATTTTTGGACACCCACGGAATTTTCTACGCATTTTCAAACCTTAACTGAAAAATTCAAATTTCAGATTTGTCTGATATCACGATCATTTTATTATATGATCGCTAAGGCCGGCTTGATCGATGCCTATTCCAATCAAACCGGTGACACTGTTTTGGAATAGAAAACGGTTTTTCATCGGTTAAAAGGTTCAATTTTGGACATTATATGATTTCCACAGTATATACATGATAACTTGTATGGAAAGGCGGATTTTCTTGGTGCACTGGTTTAGGGGGAGAAACATCCCTTATTTATATAATTGTTGGTGCAAGGCTAGGACATATTTGCCTATTCTATTGCTTATGCTTTGCTTCACATGTTATTTCCACATCATGAAACATGTCTTGGATTTAGGGGGAGCTTCATATCAATTTTATACCTTTGTTCAAGATGTGTCAATTATAATTCTTTTCTGCACTTATTGGATAACTTCTTCTCTTTTTGTTGTATGTCAAAGGGGGAGAAGGGATATTTAAGTTAGAATTCATATTGAAATATGTTTATATGTATGTGTTAAAGACCTAACTTAAATGATTGCCAAACATCAAAAAGGTGGAGATTGTTGGTGCAACAATGCCCCAAGCATTTATATATTTTGATGTTTGGATAATCATCTAAGTTAGGCAATGTTTTGTGATCTAATTGTAAACATGTTTAAGTGACAGAAAAATCCAAGTATGAAGACTTGGTAAAAGACAAGTCCAAGTGTGATCTTGGCAAAGAGAAGTCAAGGAAAGGTCTTAGCAGCGTAAGTCCAAGCATGTACTCTTGGTGGCATAAAGTCCAAGCAGTCCTTGGAAAAGAAAGACCAAAGGAAAGTCTTGGCGGCATAAGTCCAAGCATGTAGTCTTGGCGGCGTAAAGTCCAAGCGTACTTTGGCAAAGAAGAAACCCAAAGCATGACGAAACCGAAGGAAGCTTTTGAAGGCAAGCGCATGGATGGAGTCGTGGACTCAGAGAAATCCTAGAGGCGCAAGGCTGATGGAGAAGCTAGAAGGTTAAGTCTAGGCTTAGGTTATGTTTTCAAGTATGAATTAGTCATACTTGGAGTGTGCCAGTCGACTGGAACATGGTGTCGGTCGAACTGGCCCTTAAAATGCAGCATTAGAGGTTGGAAGGCTGTTAGCAGTCGACTGGGAGTTATCCCAGTCGAACTGGTGAGAGTCGACTCAGACCCGACTGCCGCATACAAGCTGGCAGTCGACTGCCACAAACAGAATGGCCCGTAGCCGACTGGCCAGTCGGCTACGAGCAGTATCAGTCGAACTGCCACTGTTGGCAGTCGACTGATAGTCTTCCCGTTGGCGATGACGACGGCAAATCCCGCGAATCCGGCTGTTCAGAAGCCGTTAGAATCGGCGCGATCTCGATGTAAGTCATCACGATCGGTGATAGACTCAACGGGAAAAAGAGGCTCTTTCCTATAAAAAGAGCCCAAGGGGAGCAAGAAGGGGCTAATGCTTATATTCTGATCATTCTTCTAAGCTCCCACAAGTTTTCCAAGCTTTCTAAGTGTATTAATCTCCCTCCTCCTCTCAAATCTTCATTGTCATCTTTTGTAAGAAGAGGAGGTCTTTGTAAAGAGAAAGCTTCTTAGTGGAATTGCTTGGGTTGATCCACCTTAAGGATCGCCGTGGAGTAGGAGCGTTATCTCCGAACCACGTAAAGGCCTTGTTAGCATTGCTTTTTGTTTTTACATATATTATTTGTGTTTGCTTCCGCTAATTACTCTTGTAGAAACAAAAAGCGCTATTTACCCCCCCCCTCTAGCTTCCAAACGATCACCAACAGAGTTGGCGCCTCGACCACCACCAAGGGCACGCAGAGAGCCTCCTCTGGTACCCAGAGAGGCGGCAAAGGACTATGAGGGTGCAGACGCCGCTGTTGAGGAGGATCAGCTGCCAGCAGATGCATCAGCGGCGGGTCCATCAGATCGTCTTGGCCAGCTGGAGTCCAGATTCCAAGACTATCAGCAGACGGTCGACTCTAGACTGTCAAAGCTCCTAGTAGGGAATGTTGGGAGTATGGGGAATACAATCAAAGTCCCACATTGGTAAGACATGGAAAAGATCATGTGCTTATAAGAAAAAAGATATCTCCATTGGCATGAGGCCTTTTGGGTAAAGCCCAAAAACAAAACCATGAGGGCTTGGGCCCAAAGTGGACAATATCATACCATTGT
This sequence comes from Wurfbainia villosa, assembly GCA_025175895.1. Taxonomy (NCBI): domain Eukaryota; kingdom Viridiplantae; phylum Streptophyta; class Magnoliopsida; order Zingiberales; family Zingiberaceae; genus Wurfbainia; species Wurfbainia villosa. The sequence goes on from CM046008.1 coordinate 68,239,406, forward strand.
GAAGATATGTGGAGCTTATAAGCACTAACAATTGGTATCAGAGCCATGGTCCATGTCAAGCCATGAACCTCGAACGAAGGAAGTTGAGCTCCCACGTCCGGATCAAGAGAACCAGACATCAGGAAGGAAGTCTAGTTGGGTCGGGGGGACCGAACAACTGGCAGGAAGTCCTGGTGGGTTGAAGATCGGACATCAAGCAGAGAAAATCCTTCGAGGAGGGATAGGCTTGAGGGGGGGCCCAATGTGGTCCTTCGTTTGAGGGGGGGATTGTTGGGAGTATGGGGAATACAATCAAAGTCCCACATTGGTAAGACATGGAAAAGATCATGTGCTTATAAGAAAAAAGATATCTCCATTGGCATGAGGCCTTTTGGGTAAAGCCCAAAAACAAAACCATGAGGGCTTGGGCCCAAAGTGGACAATATCATACCATTGTGGAGATATGTGGAGCTTATAAGCACTAACAGGGCAAGCATCCATGGGTGCATCTCTTGGTCAGATGGAGGAGAGATACATGTGTTGGAATGTATACTGAAAGCCTAGCTCTTTTTGTATGAACATTTTATTTTGGAATAAGAATCACATGATCATTGTTTGCACTTTATATATTTATTATATGTGTGTTCATATTATCTAATATTTTACATTGTAGATAACATGGTGCTTGGTGTGGCACAGAAGATCATGTTATCAGTCCCTTGTAAAATATAAGTAGAGGCTCACAACCAAGATGGTTTTGGACAAACCATTGGCATGGTTGTAGTGTAGCTTGGTATTGTTTTGTCTTGAACATAGAGTTACACTAGTACACTTAGGTGTATTGAGTAGGACCGATATAGAGGTGATTCAATTAATTGCTGACTACATAATTGAATCGGACCTCGGATATTATGTTGTACATGCTCTTAATCCCGATATAATAACGGGCACATGTACTTAGTATTTATTTCTTTGATTTACCAGAGGGTGAGATTTAAATGGATTAAATCAATATGCCCAGTAAGTTGGAAAATGATATTATTTACATGGTGTGCCGTTGATTATAGGAGGATACCGTGTCCTATATACTAGGTTAATGATGTCCCCTTGAGGAGCCCATAAGGTTCATCATGTAAACCCAGCTGGTTGACTTAGTCAACATGATGATAAGGTTGAGTGGTACTACTCGAGGAGTTAGATGTTAATTAATTGATGGTCAGTAAATCAATTAATTGACGGACATTCGATATCTTAAACACGGGGAGATGAATGTACAAATAATATATGGAGCCCATATTAATTTATGGGGGTTGGTGAGGTAGTTCAATGATGATCCTCTAGTGGAATGGAACATCATTGATGGATCAAGTTTGTGTGGTTCCGATCCATCGAGTGGCCAAGATCCAACTCCTCCTTATGGTCCCTTTCGTAGCCTAATATAATCCTCGTGAAGTCTAGATCCAAGAATGTAAAACAAAACCCTAGAACCAACGGTTGGTATTAAATCCCTAGATCCGATGGTTGGGATGAAATCCTAGAACCAACGGTTGGGATTAAATCCCTAGATCCGATGGTTAGGATGAAACCCTAGAACCAACGGTTGGGATTAAATCCCTAGATCCGATGGTTAGGATGAAACCCTAGAATCGATGGTTGGGATTAAATCCCTAGATCCGACGGTTGGGATGAAACCCTAGATCCGACGGTTGGGATGAAAACCTAGATCCGACGGTTGGGATAAAACCCTAGATCCGACGGTGGAGATTAAATCCCTAGATCCGACGGTGGAGATTAAAGGAGGCTTAGGCCCAACTCTATATATAGATGGCTAAGGCTTGGGCGGCAAGATAGAGATTGGAAATTAGGGTTTGGCTCATCCAAAAAGTGGGCGGCAACAAACCCTAGAGGAGCTAGGGTTTTAGGCGGCTAGAAGTGGGCGGCAAGCTTGGTCTTCCCTAGGCTTTTGGCCGGCACCCATCATCCTATTCTCTTCCATTGCCGGTGCTCCTCTCTTCCTCCTCCTTTGCTCATTGGTGGCCGGCGGTTCTCCAACTCCTTGGTGGCTGGCACTTCTCCAACCTCTAGGTGGCCGGCGGCAACATTGCAACAAGTTGGCCGGTGCTCATCCACTCGTTCCTTGGCCGGCGGTTGCATCAAACTCCCTTGCTTGGTGGCCAGTTCTAGAAAGGAAAGGTTTTGTTGGTTCTTCTCTTTGTTCGCAGCGGACAAGGAAGGGAAGAACGCGATCTAGAAGGCTTCTACTCGTGGAGGATCTTCGTCCACACGTCGTCCACGAGGAGGATAGGACATACGGTAGAAGATCGTAAGGTATAAAGTTTTACAACTTTATTTTTTGATCTTAGCATGTTATTTTATGTGTTGATTATACAAGTGTGCGTATGTATATATTTTGTATAATCATGGACCCCGAAGACAAACACAAAAATCGGCGATCGGTCCGTCGTCTCTTCTACGGCTAACCAACTAGAAGAGTTGTGTTGCTTGAACAACTAGTTTGTTCAAGCGACCACTCAAGTTGTTATCACAACGATGAATTGGTTGTGCTAAGGAAACTCATCTCATCCGGATTAATTCTTTCATTAGTGAAAATTTTAATCCGGGGACATGGGAGCCAATGAGCCTCCGAAGCAACTCCCTACAAGTGGTATCAGAGCCACGGTTTCCGGTTTTGTGTGTTTTGGATTCGGTTACTTTCATGCACATATCATATATTGAGTATGTCGAATAATAGTAGGATGTGTGTAGGCTAACTTTTTGGTTGCAGACATAAGATCCGACTATTATGGCTATTTGGTTGTATGTGATTGTATGTATATTATTTGAATCCTCAGGGTTGACAAGGCTAGATTAGTATTTAATTTTTGTAATTAAATACGACATTGTTTAGCCGCTCATTTTAGTTTACTTTTGATCTAGATTATTTGCACACTCCTTCGTGAAGTATAGGATCGATGGATGTAAATTAAAATGATTTATCTCGGCTCGGATATCTTTGGTGACTTGCGCACGGGAAAAGGTAGAGCGGACGAGGTGGCGACACGACGGGATGCGTATTGGAGGACAATGCCATAATAGTTGGAAAAATTCTATTTTTTCCATATTTATTGCTTATTTGTTTTATATGCATGTTGTGTATGCTTTAAAATTCCTCAATTTTAATTTACTAAGTGGGAGAGGGATATTTTAATTAATTCCCGTGGCCTCCATTACAATTTGACGTGTGATGCAACAAACTTGTGTGTCGGCTCTGAGTGTCTTCCTCCCTGCGGACGGGTTTGTTTGCGGATCACTAGGTCAAATAATGGTTATAGGAAATTATCTAGGAGCATGTGTACTTCCACAGCGGTAAGGCACATAATCCGAAATAATTCCCTTAGTATCGTGTAATGGTGCACACTTAGATGCAAATAAAAGTATCCTCCCCATCGGAGTCACTGCTTTTATTTGTAGGGCCAAAGAGGAACCAACTATTAATTTTATTTGTCAAAAAGTAAGGTTGACAAGATAAAAAAATTAATGGGTAAAACCTCCTCTTACAAATGTAGAATTCGTATACATCCACACAGCGTGGCATGTGATATTCTCGGTGATTTGAGGTGTTGGTTGATTTTGGAATTTTATTGTTTTGAGGAATTAATAATATTTGAAATCTAATATTTTGATCATTGTGATTTTTAGGATTTTCAAATGGCTTTCAACCCACTTGCTGTGATTTTAAAAGAAAATAAGCTTACTGGACCAAACTATATTGATTGGAAAAGAAATCTAGATATTGTCTTAACTGCGGAGGAGTACAAATTTGTACTCTTCGAGGTCTGTCCTCCTAAGCCCACCGATGACTCTGATGAAAAGGAGAAAGAACATTATAAGAAATGGATCAAGGCAGATGAGATGGCGCGGTGTTACATTTTGGCATCTATGTCAAATGTGCTGCAACATCAGCATCAGGCCATGGCCACAGCTTATGACATGATGGTAAATCTCAAGGAACTTTTCAGACATCAGAGTAGGGTGGCTAGGCAGGAGGCGATGAGAAACTTGATGACGATCACCATGATCGAGGGAACACTCGTTAGGGATCATGTTCTCAAGATGATGGCTCATCTTAATGAGATGGAAGTCCTCGGAGCTGAGATCGATGGGGAAACCCAGGTCGATATCATTCTCCAGTCTCTGCCTAGGAGTTTTGAGCAGTTCCGCCTCAACTACAACATGAACAAGAGGTTGTATTCATTGGCGGAGCTTCTGACAGAACTCCAGGCGGCAGAGGGGCTTTTTCGTCAAAGTGCTCAAGCCATGGTCGCTCAGAAGGTTTCTTCCTCTAAACCGAAAGGTAAGAAGAAGAAGAAGCAAGGTGGAGCGAAGAAAGTGGCAATGGGACCTCAAGCAGGAGTGAAGAAGCTGAAAGGCAAGTGCTTCACTTGCAAGCAGACTAGACATTGGAAGGCGGACTGTCCTCGCCGAAAGAACAAAGGTATATCTTCTTGTTTAGTTGTTGAAACATATTTAGCGGTGTTATCTACCAGTGCCTGGTGTGTAGATACAGGAGCCACTGATCATGTCTGCAATACCTTGCAGGGGTTCCAGGAAACCCGATGACTAGCTGAGGGAGAGATTACCGTCTTCATGGGCAATGCTTTAAAGGTGGCAGCTATTGCAGAGGGAGACGTTTATTTATCTTTTGATATGATTAAAGTTTTGGTTTTGACAAATTGTCTTTATGTACCTACTTTTAGAAAGAATTTAATTTCAGTTTCTAAATTGTTTATGGATGGATATTCTGTTTCTTTTAATGACAAAGTGGTTATAAAAAGGAATAGGGAGATTATCTGTTCTGGTACATTGGTTGGAAATTTATATACTCTTGAACCGAAAACTCCCACGATGCATATAGAAATCAATAATTCATCTTCTAAGTCTAATAAGAGAAAAGAACCTTCGCAAATGAACCTAACATATCTTTGGCATCTAAGGCTTGGTCATATTAACCTAAGTAGAATTCAAAGGTTGATAGTTGATGGACCTTTGGGTTCATTAGTGGTGGAGGATCTCCCAACCTGCGAATCTTGCTTGGAAGGTAAAATGACCAAGAGGTCTTTCAAGGCCAAGGGGTATAGGGCCAAAGATGTGTTAGAATTGATTCATTCTGATTTGTGCGGTCCTATGTCTATCCAGGCAAGAGGTGGTTTTGAATATTTCGTCTCTTTTATAGATGATTATTCAAGATATGGATACATTTACTTGATGCGCCGCAAGTCTGAATGCTTTGACAGGTTCAAAGAATTCAAGGCTGATGTGGAGAACTGTCAAGGTAAAAGTATCAAGACATTACGATCTGATCGTGGTGGCGAGTACCTCTTGGGAGAGTTTAGGAATTACTTATCAGAGGCTGGGATTCAATCCCAATTGTCTGCACCTGGCACACCCCAGCAGAATGGTGTAGCGGAGCGAAGGAATAGGACTCTTATGGAGATGGTCATATCGATGATGAGTTATTCTGAGTTACCTGTTTCATTCTGGGGGTATGCGCTGGATACGGCAATGTATACTCTGAACTTTGTTCCATCCAAATCAGTACCTTCTACCCCTGTAGAATTGTGGACTGGGCGAAAGCCTAGTCGGAGACATATTCGGATATGGGGGAATCCAGCACATGTGTTAAAGGCTGATGCTGGTAAGTTGGAACCTCGTACAGAAGTGTGCATGTTTGTTGGCTACCCTAAGGGAACGAAAGGTGGTTTGTTTTATAATCCTAGAGATTAGAGGGTGATCGTTAGCACGAACGCCAGATTTCTAGAGGAGGATTATGTAATGAACCACAAGCCCAAGAGTAGGATTGTTCTTGAGGAGTTGACAGGGGAAGTCCCGACTTCAGTACCACCGGTACAAGAGGAGATGCCACAAATCACTGCACCACGTGTCACAGAGTATACACAGGAGACACCTCTTCATAGTGGGAGGGTTGTTAGACAACCCGAGAGATTCATGTTTTTGGGAGAGTCTTCGGACTTAGTCCCTGGTGAACATGAACCTAATCCTTGGACATATGACGAGGCACTCCAAGATAGAGATGCGGTATTTTGGCAAAGTGCGATGAATTCAGAGATAGAATCTATGGATTCTAATCAGGTCTGGGAGCTAGTAGAGCCACCCGATGGTGTAAAAGCTATTGGATGTAAGTGGATCTACAAGAGAAAGAGAGGAGTAGACGGGAAGGTTGAGACCTTCAAAGCTAGGCTTGTTGCGAAAGGGTATACTCAGAAAGAGGGCATCGATTATGAGGAAACCTTTTCGCCGGTAGCTATGCTTAAGCCTATCTGAATTCTCTTATCTATAGCTGCTCATATGGATTATGAGATTTGGCAGATGGATGTCAAGACAGCTTTCCTTAACGGAAGTCTTAAGGAGAACATCTATATGCGGCAACCAGAGGGATTCATTGCTAAAGGCAAAGAGCATCTTGTATGCAAGCTTAATCGGTCCATTTATGGATTGAAGCAAGCTTCTAGATCTTGGAACATCCGCTTTGATGAGGTAATCCAGTCATATGGATTTATTCAAAGTCCGGATGAGCCTTGTGTATACAAGAGATGTGACGGAAACGTAGTGGTATTTCTTGTACTATACGTAGATGACATTTTGTTAGTTGGCAACAATATCATAGTGTTATCAGACGTAAGGGTATGGTTGTCCAAACAGTTTGACATAAAGGACTTGGGAGAAGTGGGACACGTCCTTGGGATCAAAGTTATAAGGGATCGCAAGAAAAGGATGTTGTGTTTATCTCAAGCTTCATACATTGACACTATCCTTGCTCGTTTTAGCATACAGAACTCCAAGAAAGGTTTTCTACCTTTTAGGCATGGAGTTCCTTTATCTAAAGAGATGTGTCCCAAAACATCAAAGGAGATAGAGGACATGAAGGCGGTTCCTTATGCTTCGGCAGTAGGAAGCCTTATGTATGCTATTCTATGTACGAGACTGGATATCTGCTTTATCGTGGGCATGGTTAGCAGATATCAGAGTAATCCTGGATAGGGACATTGGACTACGGTAAAGCATATATTGAAGTACCTAAGAAGGACTAGGGATTATATGCTGGTTTACCGGGCAGATCAATTAGTCCCTGTGAGTTACACGGATTCGGATTTCCAATCAGATAGGGACAAGAGTAAGTCTACCTCGGGGTTTATGTTTACTTTTGGAGGTGGAGCCATAGTATGGAGGAGTGTCAAGCAGAAATGCGTGGCGGACTCTACCATGGAAGCTGAGTATGTGGCAGCCTCTGAGGCAGCCAAGGAAGCTGTATGGCTCAGAAACTTCTTGATGGACTTGGATGTGATTCCTGGTTTGCCCAGAACTATCATAATTTATTATGATAACAGTGGTGCAGTTACAAACTCGAAGGAACCATGAGCCCATAAGGCGAGTAAACACATAGAGCACAAGTACCACCTTATACGAGAGATCGTAAAGCAAGGAGAAGTTGTTGTCGCCAAGATTGCATCAGAGGATAACCTGGCGGATCCATTCACTAAGGCCCTTCCAGCGAAAGCGTTTGATAGGCATGTGGAGGACATGGGGATCAGATGTATGGCAGTGTGATGACGGCATAGTCTTTTAGTATAAGTGGGAGATTGTTGGAATGTATACTGAAAGCCTAGCTCTTTTTGTATGAACATTTTATTTTGGAATAAGAATCACATGATCATTGTTTGCACTTTATATATTTATTATATGTGTGTGCATATTGTCTAATATTTTACATTGTAGATAACATGGTGCTTGGTGTGGCATAGAAGATCATGTTATCAGTCCCTTGTAAAATATAAGTAGAGGCTCACAACCAAGATGGTTTTGGACAAACCATTGGCATGGTTGTAGTGTAGCTTGGTATTGTTTTGTCTTGAACATAGAGTTACACTAGTACACTTAGGTGTATTGAGCGGGACCGACATAGAGGTGATTCAATTAATTCTTGATTAGTAATATATGAGAGATGTCCTAAGGCAATCGCCTTATGTATGAACCATTTATATGATAAATGAAGATTCACTATTTGAGTATACATGTTTTATGTATTTGATTGGATCTTAAACTCATTTATCAATGTCCACGATACGATTCACATGAGAGAATTTGTGATTGGATCACAACTAGTGAGTATCTCTACATGTGTAATTGTGATGTATCGGAATTATCCTAGTCGATGAATTGATGGATTTGGACACCATCAATTCGCCGAGACTAGCACGAGGTATACTCCTTGGTGTATCCAAGCGGTGATTCTCACCGGTGGAGACATAGTGATGTCCGGAGTTAATCGTGGATGCTAGTTATGGTAACTAGTTCATTGGAGTGACCATAGTAAGACTTCATATGGTTCTCTGCATATATAGATATGTCAATGAAGTTCTTCTTGTGGCTTAAGTGCGATGTTCCTTTGACTTGCGGTATTCAAGTCATCTTGATCATGGAGACTTATGCTTTGACATCTTAAGCAAACATCTCTAAGGAGATGTGGACCCGGATGATTGGGTATAAGTCGAGTGATCGAAGGTGTTTGAATAGCCTATAAAGGATTCACCACTCCTTGCGAGGAGATGTATACCCATGGCCTCTCGTCGGATTGTTACTAAAGTCTTTGGCCAAAGCATTACATGTTTAGAGTAAGGTACTCTTCGATACATGTGGAGTAACTAGAATCCGTGGGGACGAGGAAATGATACTTGGGCTAGGTGTGACGTAGTCACTTAGTGGGGGATGACACAATAGACCATGTCCCGAACCAAGTGGGTATAAGATGAGTGAAGGGAATGGGGCACGATTCATTCGAAGCTCTTGAAGGGTTTAAATAGTTCGATCAACCGCTGATCTTTTCGGTTAATTGGGGATCATGATGTACTACTAGGTGCCACTCATGATCGTTCTATAATTAATGGTTAATTATAGGCGGCCAACATAAACCGAGAACCTATTTGGTCACACGCAACGAGTGTAATCCAAAGGATTTAAAGCGAGCTTGAGAATGGGATTCTCGGAGAGAGAAACTATGTTTGGTTGGACCAAACATAAAGCGAGCATGAAATTGTTTGATCGCAATGGAAGCGTGGATGGGCGTATCTTATGAAGACATAATGGATGGACCAAAATGGTTTGGTTCTAATCCAATGGATGAGAATAAACCAAAGGGTTTGGTTTATATTAAACGAATGAACCAAAGGTTGGTTAGGTTCGTTTTAACTTAAAATAAACCATCATGGTTTGGTTTATTTTAACTTATCTTAATGGAGCGGGTTAACGGGCTTTATGGATATGATCCATTAACCATTAAGAGAATTAGTTCTCTATAAAAGTGGGCTTAAGGGATTGTTAAACCCTAACTAATCCAAAATCAAAACCCTAGCCTCCAAGGAGTTGCCGCCCAACCTAGTTGTGCCGCCCAACCTCCTTGCTGCCCAGCTTGATTGTGCTGCTGTCTAGCTCCTTGCCGGCGACCAAGCTTCAGCCGGTGAACCTCCGGCGACCCTCCGGTGATCTCCTATAGGTTTGGCATCAAGGTGAGGCTTTTCTCTCCTTGTTTTGGCCGGCGCCTACTCCTCCACCAAGCTGTCCAGTTTTCTGGACAGCTTCTCCTCCTCTCGTCGGAGCGTCGTTTGGACGACGGTTAGTGCTCCGACAGCGGCTAACATACCGGGGATTTGATCTTCGGTAATCCTCTGAGGTGGAGGACGAAGGATTCGTCAAACGGTTGACGAATACCTCTCCGGAGAAGCGAGTTTTGAGAACTCATTTTGGATCCGAATTAGGATTCGGATCGTGATCATCTCTCGATCACATCGTCTTCAACACGAGGCTAGTAACCCGTACGAAGACGAAGCTCGTGACTTAGCGAAGTCATCCCGAGGAGCTCGGCGTGGATACGGATAGAGACGATTCTTACGAGGATCGTTCCGGTTGATGCCGTTCCCGCTACACGTCATACGAAAGGTATAACGTAGTTTAATTTCCTTTTATTGCAAATTTTAATTTACGGTTATGTCTACACTTGTTGTAATAGCATGCGTGTGTTGTGTGTGTTGTAATAAATAGGAGTATTTATTATTTTTAATTGCTTCCGCTGTGCTCATGTTTACGAAACATGATCGAACACACACACGCCGCGGTGCCGGAAACCCAACAGTGGTATCAGAGCCCAGGTTGTGTTTCGACATAATCGTAAAAATGGTTTTGCGATAGTCATAATGTATTTCTGGAAGTTTTCTAAATTTTGGAAATTTAGAAGTATTTATGGAAATTTTTCAATTTTGGAAAGTCTAGAAGTATTTATGGAAATCTTCCACTTTTGGAAAGTTGGAAGTATTTATGGAAATTGATATTTTCCATAAATAAAATATTTGATTAGATTTTGGAAATTTGTTTCCTAATTTAATCATGATTTGATTTGGGAAATCAAATCTTAAAATATTTTATTTCCATAAGTAGTTTTAATGATTTAGGAAATTGGTTTCCTAAATAGATTTTCCTTAATCAAATAATTCCATGAATAAAATATGTGATTAGATTTGGAAATTTGTTTCCTAATTTAATTATGATTTGATTTGGAGAATCAAATCTTAAACATATTTTATTTCCATAAATAGTTATGACATATAAGGAAATATATACATGACATAATTGTATGCCATGTAATTGCATTAGATGCATAACATTATGCCATGCGTGTCGTGACATGTAGATGTATGCCATGTATGTCATGCCATGTAGATAATAGTTATTTGCATGCAAAGAGGATGAGACATAAAACCCTAACTCAATATTAAAGCCTACACCTTCCATTAATATGGTTAGAACCAGAGTTCTGTTTCTTGTTTGGGTTGTTGGACTCACTTCAAGCCCGGCTCGAACCTGAACATGTTCAAATCATTGGAATAGTTTAACTCTAATATGGTAAGAGTCAGAGGTCAATCGTTAGTTTGGGTTGTTGGACTCACTCCAAGCCTGGCTAATTGGTTGAATGCGCTCTAACCATATTGAAACTATTTCGCGATTAATGGGTCGGCTTTAACTTGGAGCATCGATTTGTTGGACTCACTCCAAGGTCAATGTGAAGAGAGGTGAAGTTGGGTGCTATGCATATGATGCATACTTGTTAATGTGTTAACAACCCAATGTATGTGTAAACATTCAATTAGTTGATAGCACATTGTGATAGTTACATATACATGATATGTAATCGGTATACTTGATACCCACCATCATAGCTAAGAATGGCTTGTTGGACTCACTCCAAGGTTGTTCTTATCTATGATGGATATCAGCCCATTCGGAGATGGACCTACGATCTCTCGAAGTGATTTTGGGGTTTTTGAATTCGAAAAATGAATGGGATTTATAAATGTATATTGATGCATTTTAAAATCATCTTTCTCATATATGCTCGTTTTGTATTTCTAAGTTAATAGATTGATCATGATGTGTTTGAATTTGCGTTCCATTTTGGATTCAAATAAATTGACTGGGCCGAGCTTCATGGACTAGCTTAGAAGCTTGAGAATTGTTCTCAAGGTTGAAAAGCTTGCAAATGTCCTCGAAGCGCCTCTTCCCGCCCGTCCTAGTGACGATACAACTCTAGACCAATTGTTGGCCTATCAGAAACATGTGAATGATTCTGAACAAATGAGTTGCATCATGCTAGCCACGATGGAACCCAAGCTACGAAAGCAGCATGAGCATATGGATGCTCATATCGTAGTCCTTCATCTTTGTGAGTTGGTTGATGAGCAAGTGAGATTCGAAAGGTTCGAAGTCTCAAAGCTCCTCTTCACCTCTGAGATGCTAGGAGGTTCATCTGTGGTACTCGATATCTTTGAAAGACTGTGGAGTCTTCTGAGAAGCATGAGCAGGGGACAGTGCTGTTAGTTGATTCCTCGAAGAAAGGTTCTAAGAGGAGGTCAAAAGAACAGCAGAAGGGAAAGAAGAGAAGGGCTAAGAAGGTAGAACTAGCACAAAAGGAAACTTGCCATCATTATGGCAAGGAGAGCCATTTGCGAAGAAAGTGCAAGATTTATCTTGAGTCCGTGAAGAAGAATAAGGCATCGGATGCCCCATCTTCTTCAGAAATCTTCTTTATTGATTGTCATTCTATTTCCTTAGACACTTGGGTATTGGATACTGGGTGTGGCTCATATATATGTAATGACATACATGGGCTAAGGAATAGAAGAAGACTCGTCAAGGGAGAGTCAAATTTACGTGTTGGGAATGAAGCAAAGGTTGCTGCACTCGCCATCGGAACGTATTTGTTGAAACTCCCTACAGGACTTGTCTTAGAACTGGACAATTACTTTTATGTTCCTTCATTGATAAAGAACATCATTTCTATTTCTTGTCTAAATAGAAATGGTTTCCATTTGACGTTTAGTAACAATTGTTGTTACATAACATTGAATGGGGTTCTTTATGGGACTGGAACTTTAAGCAATGGTGTTTATACGTTGGACGTATCCAGTGACATTTGCAATATCGAAGCGAGCAACAAGAGTGCTCGAAAGGATAATCAAATAGACTCCTACATGTGGCATTGTTGTCTTGGCCATGTAAGCAAGAAACGCATGTCCGAATTACACCGATGTGGAATTCTGGAATCGTTTGAATTGGATTCATACGATACATGCGAATCATGCTTAAAAGGCAAGATGACTAAGTTACCTTTCGGAAAAGGTGAGCAGTGGGAGAGTTACTAGGTCTAGTACATCGATGTATGTGGACCTATGTCAACTCAAGCATTAGGAGGCTATAGCTTATCATTACCTTCACCGGCGATCACTACTGCTTGGGTATGTGTTCTTGATGAAACACAAGTCCAAGCCTTGAAAGGTTCAAAGAATTTAAATGAAGTAGAGAAACAACATGACAAGAGTATTAAAATACTTCGATCGGATCGAGGTGGTGAATACTTAAGTCAAGAGTTGATTATCTAAGAGACAATGGCATATTGTCTCAATGGACTCGCCCTATACACCACAAAGATAATGGTGTATCCGAGAGGCGAATCGACCTTGTTGGACATGGTCAGTCAATGATGAATCATGCGACTCTTCCCAAGTCCTTTGGGGTTATGCACTTCGCATAAATTGCTTTGTTAAATGTAATGCCTACCAAGGTAGTCTCTACTACTCCATATGAGATATGGCTAGTAAGAAACCTCATGTATCTTACTTGAAGATATGGGGTTGTCCTCCGCTTATGTGAAGCTTGATCAGACGTATAAACCGATGCTAAGTCCGATAAATGTCTATTTATCGATACCCTAAGGAAACAAGGGGTTACTAATTCTATCATCCCGTGGAACAAAAGGTGTTTGTTTCAAGGCATGCCGTGTTTCTAGAGAAAGAGTTTCTTGCAAGAAAACAAGGGGAGTGTCGCCGAGCTTGAGGAGGCTCGAGAGACTCAAATAGACATTGATGAGATACCGGTGAAGCACAACACCGATAACTCATAGTGATGAGCAATCCTACCGACTATTGTAACACCACATCTTCAGAGATCCGTAGAACACGCAATATTCCCGAGAGATATGGATTTCTCGTAAGTGAATCGAACGACGTGTTACTCATTGATGATGAGGAGCCTACCGCTTATGAAGAAGTGCCGACAAGTTCGAAGGGATAAGTGGCTTGGTGCCATGAAGTCGAAATGGATTCCATGTACGAAAACCAAGTTTGAACTTGTCGACCCACCAAGGCATAAAGCCTATAGGGTGCAAGTGGGTTTTCAAGAAGAAAACCGACATGGATGGTAATGTGATTACCTATAAGGCTAGATTGGTGGCGAAAGGATATCGCAAAAGCAAGGTGTTGATTATGACGAAACCTATTCGCCAGTAGCTATGCTTAAATCCATTCGATGCTCCCGCCATAGCGGCTCATTATGATTATGAGATATGGCAGATGGATGTGAAAACAATTTTTCCTTAATGGAAACTCGCCGAGGACGGTATATGATACCGAGGGTTTCACATCTTGACAAAACCAAGGTATGCAAATCGACGATCCATTTATGGATTGAAGCAAGCATCCAGAGTCGAATATCCATTTTGATGAGACAATCAAAAAGTTTGATTTCTCACAAAATCCAGACGAACCTTGTGTGTACAAGAAGGTTAGTGGGAGTGCAGTCGTGTTCCTAGTATTATAAGTCGATGACATATTACTTATAGGAAACGATGTGTCAATCTTACAGTCAGTTAAGGTTTGGTTATCCAAGACATTCTCCATGAAAGACCTGGGAGAAGCAACCTACATCCTTGGGATTAAGATCTATAGAGATAGATCGAAACGGTTGCTTGGTCTTTCGCAGTCTACATATATAGACCGAGTGCTAAAGAGGTTTAGCATGTCGGAATCCAAGAAAGGTTATCTACCCATCAGGCATGGGGTACACCTTTCAAAGTCTATGTGTCCGCGCACAGAAGACGAGAGGATTTGCATGAGTAAGATTCCCTATGCATCCGCAATAGAATCTATCATGTATGCTATGTTATGTACGAGGCCCGATGTATCGTATGCTCTGAGTGTCACGAGCAGATACCAGTCTGATCCAGGAATGGATCATTGGGCGGCTGTTAAGACGATCCTTAAGTACTTGAGAAGAACTAAGGATGTGTTCCTAATATATGGAGAAGGGGACATGGTGATACGCGGGTATACGGATGCGACTTCGGATAGACAAGGATGATTCCGTGTCTCACCGATAATGTGTTCACCTTGAATGGAGGCGCAATAAGTTGGAAAGGTTCCAAGCTTGACACTATAGCGGATTCTGCCACTAAGGCAGAATACGTTGCAGCTTTGGAAGCAGCAAAGGAAGCGGTTTGGATCAAGTAGTTCATCTATGAACTTGATGTGGTCTCATCAATGATCCAAACATGTGCTTCGCCGCTATCATCTTATCAGAGAGATCATCAGTAGGAACGAAATACAAATCGAGAAAATTCCCACTGAAAGGAACTTAGCGGATCCTTTGACTAAAGCATTACCTCAAAGTAAGTTTGAGGGTCATGTTAGAGCTTATGGTATTGGATACCGTAGCGATTTGCATTAGGCCAAGTGGGAGTCTGTTAGTAATATATGAGAGATGTCCTAAGGCAATCGCCTTATGTATGAACCATTTATATGATAAATGAAGATTCACTATTTGAGTATACATGTTTTATGTATTTGATTGGATCTTAAACTCATTTATCAATGTCCACGATACGATTCACAAAGATGAGAGAATTTGTGATTGGATCACAACTAGTGAGTATCTCTACATGTGTAATTGTGATGTATCGGAATTATCCTAGTCGATGAATTGATGGATTTGGACACCATCAATTCCGAGACTAGCACGAGGTATACTCCTTGGTGTATCCAAGCACCGATTCTCACCGGGCCGGAGACATAGTGATGTCCGAGTTAATCGTGGATGCTAGTTATGGTAACTAGTTCATTGAGTGACCACCGTAAGACTTCATATGGTTCTCTGCATATATAGATATGTCAATGAAGTTCTTACTGTGGCTTAAGTGCGATGTTCCTTTGACTTGCGGTATTCAAGTCATCTTGATCATGGAGACTTATGCTTTGACATCTTAAGCAAACATCTCTAAGGAGATGTGGACCCGGGATGATTGGGTATAAGTCGAAGTGATCAAGGTGTTTGAATAGCCTATAAAGGATTCACCACTAAGGAGATGTATACCCATGGCCTCTCGTCGGATTGTTACTAAAGTCTTTGGCCAAAGCATTACATGTTTAGAGTAAGGTACTCTTCGATACATGTGGAGTAACTAGAATCTGTGAGGACGAGGAAATGATACTTGGGCTAGGTGTGACGAGTCACCTAGTGGGACCGACACAATAGACCATGTCCCAACCAAGTGGGTATAAGATGAGTGAAGGGAATGGGGCACGATTCATTCGAGCATCAAGGGTTTCGTAAATAGTTCTGATCAACCTTGATCTTTTCGCTTAATTGGGGATCATGATGTACTACTAGGTGCCACTCATGATCGTTCTATAATTAATGGTTAATTATAGACGGCCAACATAAACCGAGAACCTATTTGGTCACACGCACAACGAGTGTAATCCAAAGGATTTAAAACGAGCTTGAGAATGAGATTCTCAGACCGAGAGAAACTATGTTTGGTTGGACCAAACATAAAGCGAGCATGAAATTGTTTCAGTCACAATGGAAGCGTGGATGGGCAGTGTCTTATGAAGACATAATGGATGGACCAAAATGGTTTGGTTCTAATCCAATGGATGAGAATAAACCAAAGGGTTTGGTTTATATTAAACGAATGAACCAAAGGTTGGTTCGGTTCGTTTTAACTTAAAATAAACCATCATGGTTTGGTTTATTTTAACTTATCTTAATGGAGCGGGTTAACGGGCTTTATGGATATGATCCATTAACCATTAAGAGAATTAGTTCTCTATAAAAGTGGGCTTAAGGGATTGTTAAACCCTAACTAATCCAAAATCAAAACCGGTTGTGCCGCCAACCTCCTTGCCGCCCAGCTTGATTGTGCTGCCGTCTAGCTCCTTGCCGGCGACCAAGCTTCAGCCGGTGAACCTCCGGCGACCCTCCGGTGATCTCCTATAGGTTTGGCATCAAGGTGAGGCTTTTCTCTCCTTGTTTTGGCCGGCGCCTACTCCTCCACCAAGCTGTCCAGTTTTCTGGAGAACTTCTCCTCCTCTCGTCGGAGCGTCGTTTGGACGACGGTTAGTGCTCCGACAGCGGCTAACATACCGGGGATTTGATCTCCGGTAATCCTCTGAGGTGGAGGACGAAGGATTCGTCAAACGGTTGACGAATACCTCTCCGGAGAAGTGAGTTTTGAGAACTCGTTTTGGATCCGAATTAGGATTCGGATCGTGATCATCTCTCGATCACATCGTCTTCAACACGAGGCTAGTAACCCGTACGAAGACGAAGCTCGTGACTTAGCGAAGTCATCCCGAGGAGCTCGGCGTGGATACGGATAGAGACGATTCTTACGAGGATCGTTCCGGTTGATGCCGTTCCCGCTACACGTCATACGAAAGGTATAACGTAGTTTAATTTCCTTTTATTGCAAATTTTAATTTACGATTATGTCTACACTTGTTGTAATAGCATGCGTGTGTTGTGTGTGTTGTAATAAATAGGAGTATTTATTATTTTTAATTGCTTCCGCTGTGCTCATGTTTACGAAACATGATCGAACACACACACGTCACGGTGCCGGAAACCCAACACTGACTACATAATTGAATCGGACCTCGGATATTATGTTGTACATGCTCTTAATCCCGATATAATAACGGGCACATGTACTTAGTATTTATTTCTTTGATTTACCAGAGGGTGAGATTTAAATGGATTAAATCAATATGCCCGGTAAGTTGGAAAATGATATTATTTACATGGTGTGTCGTTGATTATAGGAGGAAACCGTGTCCTATATACTAGGTTGATGATATCCCCTTGAGGAGCTCATAAAGTTCATCATGTAAACCCATCTGGTTGACTTAGTCAACATGATGATAAGGTTGAGTGGTACTACTCGAGGAGTTAGATGTTAATTAATTGATGGTCAGTAAATCAATTAATTGACGAACATTCGATATTTTAAACACGGGGAGATGAATGTACAAATAATATATGGAGCCCATATTAATTTATGGGGGTTGGTGAGGTAGTTCAATGATGATCCTCTAGTGGAATGGAACATCATTGATGGATCAAGTTTGTGTGGTTCCGATCCATCGGGTGCCCAAGATCCAACTCCTCCTTATGGTCCCTATCGTAGCCTAATATAATCCTCGTGAAGTCTAGATCCAAGAATGTAAAACAAAACCCTAGAACCAACGGTTGGGATTAAATCCCTAGATCCGATGGTTGGGATGAAATCCTAGAACCAACGGTTGGGATTAAATCCCTAGATCCGATGGTTAGGATGAAACCCTAGAACCAACGGTTGGGATTAAATCCCTAGATCCGATGGTTGGGATGAAATCCTAGAACCAACGGTTGGGATTAAATCCCTAGATCCGATGGTTAGAATGAAACCCTAGAATCGACGGTTGGGATTTAATCCCTAGATCCGACGGTTGGGATGAAACCCTAGATCCGACGGTTGGGATGAAAACCTAGATCCGACGGTTGGGATAAAACCCTAGATCCGACGGTGGAGATTAAATCCCTAGATCCTACGGTGGAGATTAAAGGAGGCTTAGGCCCAACTCTATATATAGATGGCTAAGACTTGGGCGGCAAGATAGAGATTGGAAATTAGGGTTTGGCTCATCCAAAAAGTGGGCGGCAACAAACCCTAGAGGAGCTAGGGTTTTGGGCGGCTAGAAGTGGGCGGCAAGCTTGGTCTTCCCTAGGTTTTTGGCCGGCGCCCATCATCCTATTCTCATCCATTGCTGGTGCTCCTCTCTTCCTCCTCCTTTGCTCATTGGTGGCCGGCGGTTCTCCAACTCCTTGGTGGCCGACACTTCTCCAACCTCTAGGTGGCCGGCGGCAACATTGCAACAAGTTGGTCGGCGCTCATCCACTCGTTCCTTGGCCGGCGGTTGCATCAAACTCCCTTGCTTGGTGGCCGGTTCTAGAAAGGAAAGGTTTTGTTGGTTCTTCTCTTTCTTCACAGCGAACAAGGAAGGGAAGAACGCGATCTAGAAGGCTTCTACTCGTGGAGGATATTCGTCCACACGTCGTCCACGAGGAGGATAGGACATACGGTAGAAGATCGTAAGGTATAAAGTTTTACAACTTTATTTTCTGATCTTAGCATGTTATTTTATGTGTTGATTATACAAGTGTGCGTATGTATATATTTTGTATAATCATGGACCCCGAAGATAAACACAAAAATCGATGATCGGTCCGTCGTCTCTTCCGCGGCTAACCAACTAGAAGAGTTGTGTTGCTTGAACAACTAGTTTGTTCAAGCGACCACTCAAGTTGTTAGCACGACGACGAATTGGTTGTGCTAAGGAAACTCATCCCATCCGAATTAATTCTTTCATTAGTGAAAATTTTAATCCAGGGATATGGGAGCCAATGAGCCTCCGAAGCAACTCCCTACAACATGCAGATTGTAGAGGCCCAGAGTCGTATCGAGCAGCGTCAGCTCGATATGTATGAGATGATGCGGGCTTGGACTTTGAGCCAGCAGCCTCCTCCACCGCCACCTCCTGCAGACGACTAGATTTAGAGGATGTTAGATTTTTTTTGTTTCTCAGTTTTATAGTGAGATTGAGTTTATCAAATCTCCATTTTGAATGTAAAAACTGAAATCCTTTTAAATTGAATGAAATTTCTATTTGTGAAAATCATGTGTGTGTATTTGTATTAATATATTGGTTTATGAAAATTGCTATATCATGACAAGACATGAAATTTCATCTTATTATATAACATGTCATGTCATTGGTTGTGATTACTTTAAATGTCATGTGTTTTTAAATTTCATCATATGCCATGACATCATGATCATTGGTCATGTTTTTATTTTGCTATCACTATGCCATGATCATTTCATGCATTAATTTGATTGAACATTGATTTAAGGAAAATGGCATGACTTGAAGTCTCATTTATAAGGGAATCAAGTAGGGTTGCCTAGGAAATGTATGAAACCCTAGATAAAATGAATCAAAACCCACATCTCACATCACATTGACATGTATGTGTATTTATACACCCTAGATACATGTGAAATGCTAGGATAATAAGTTAGGTTCAAGGTGCATAGGTAATGCATCTAGATGAACTCAAACTTATTTTAATTATCACCAAGAATCATAAGGAAAGCTAATATACAAGTTATGTATATTTATCCAATAAACCATGGTTCAAAATAGGTTTTCAAAAACATTTTAAAATCAATTTAGAAAACCTTGGTGAAATCTATCTTTTGATAGTCATCATCATTGTAGAAGTTGATACAAAGTGGATCAAAAACTTTAAAGTTTTAATAGTTTTTGAACTTTGTGCCAATCTCCTATTTCAATGGTAAAAATATTTTTTCAAAAATTTTCACTGATTGTATGTGTGATAAGTAATATACGTATCAAGTTTCGTGATTTTTTGATTTACGTAGAATTACTTATGAATTTTCAAAAGTCGAGTCTGATTTTTGAATATCGAGTTTCGATTATCGATCATTGCCTCTACGATCTGATCGATGGGCGATTTGACTCGATCAGACAGTATCACTCGGTGTTGCCGTGCGGTCGATGATGGACACATCGATCGTAGCCGATAACGTAGTCATTGATAGCTTTGATTTCGGGGTAACCAAAGTTGTTTAACCCGATTTCAACTGCGGTTAAGGTCCCTAACTACTCCTAACCCTGGGATATGCTTCGGGAAGCATGATGAAGGGTGAAAATCCATTGGATATGGATTAGGAGAGGTGTTTAGGGTTTGTATCAATTTTAAGGTGTTGGGAAGTTCAATGTTGAATTTCTAACCTTAATTTTGATGGTTTAGAGTTCCTATTGGCTTAGGGACTTCCCAAGGATATTGTTGGTGCAATGGTCAAGGGGGAGCAAGCCTTTAGGGGGAGGTATCCATCTTGGAGTGATGGATGTGTTTTTTCTTTCTTCTTGAAGGGGAAAATGTTATCAATTGGGAAAATTGATGGATTTTTAGAAACCCAGTTTGGAAATTGGGAGAGTGTATAGGATTGCCTCTCTTGAGTGATATGGGACTTATCACTAAGAAGATGATAGGCATCCTAGGTATTTTTGGACCAAGGGGGAGATTGTAAGATCTCATTGGGCCATGAGACATTGACCTCCTTGGAGAGATAACCTTTTGATGTATGTCAAAAAGGGGGAGAATATGTTTGGGAAAATATTTGGGATCACCAATTTGGAATAATTGGTAAGAGACTTGAGTTAGCGGTCTAACTCAAATGGTTTGGTTTTTGTCAAACATCAAAAATGGGGAGATTGTTGGTGCAATCGGCCCAGGTCACGATTGACCAGGACTCGAGTTTGACTCGAATGATGTTTTGATGTTCGACAAAAATATATGACAATGTAATTGTCAAGATAAAGTCCAAGTCATGGGTACTTGGCATGGAAAGTCCAGGTGGAACACTTGGCATTTGGTAAAGTCCAAGTCTTGAGTACTTGGCATGAAAAGTCCAAGTGGGACACTTGGCACATGAAAAGTCCAAGCATGGGTCTTGGCAATGTAAAAGTCCAACATGGGTTGGCAAGAGAAAGTCCAAGCTTGAGTCTTGGCATGAGAAGTCCAAGGGGTTTGATATTGGCTGCGTAAAGTCCAAGCGGGAGTCTTGGCAGCATAAGTCCAATGGTTGGCGGCGTAAAGTCCAAGCGGAGTCTTGGCGGCGTAAGTCCAATGTGCCTTGGCGGTGTAGACACCGTTAGCATGACATAGACGATGGAAGCACCTGAAGGCTAACGCGATGGATGAACAAGTCATGGATGACTTGGAGGGATCCGAGAGGCGTGAGGCTGATGGAGGTGGCTAGAAGGCTTAGGTCTAGGCTAAGGGTGGTCTAGCAAGTATGGGGGCACCATACTTGGGCTAAAACCTCATGTTTGAGGTGTGGTTGGCCCAGTGTCATGTGGGATCGATGGACCAAGTCAACTAGGGTTTGCGGGAAGTAGTCTAGCGATCGCCGGAGGTGGGCGATCGGTGATGGCTCAGATCGATGTGATGTGATCGATCGTGGTGCTTGGATTTTCGGCCACAGAATGGAGTCTCACTTGACCGTTGCGATGAGCAGTCGAGTGATGGCTCATCAGTCGACTGATGCTCATGATCAGTCGACTGATGTCCTAGCCGTTGGATTTTTCCAGCGTGGATTACATCGTTGTCTCACAAAGAAGTGTGATCGATCGGCCGATCGATGGTCCGAGCGAATGATCGATCGACCTTTCCAAAGACAGGTTGAAGCTATAAAAGGAGCTCGTGATGGAGGAAAAGATAGAGATTTTCTTGAGCGAAATTGAAGGGGGAAGTTGGTGCTTTCCAGTCCTTCAAAGCTAGTTCAAGGCAATCAAAGATCAAGCAATCCAAAGCTCTTGTAAAGTGTTTTTCCTTTACTTGCATTTGTATTTCATTTGTATTTGCTTGCATTTATTTGATTATTTTTGCAATCATTATTGTACGAGGTTTCTCTGCCTCCGGATTGTTCCGAGAAGGAGTGTTTATTAGTGGTTGCGTGTGCATCACTAGAGCTCGTAGAGCTCAATCCGTGGAGTAGGAGCCGTGTGGTTCCGAACCACATTACATACTCGTGTTCTTGTTGTGTTTGCGTATTTCGTTATTGTATTATATCTATTTCCGCTGCGCACTAACGAAATTGTAGAGATGAACACGCGATCGAATTCCATCTATGAACGGTCAAACGCTATTCACCCCCCTCTAGTGGCGTCAAATATCCAACATATAAGAGCTGGAATATAATATTCGAGCTCAGTACCCCACTTAGTCACTTGAGGTGTGTGACTTTTCTTCGGATACTTGAGATGGTTGTTGAGACATCTCGTACTCGTACATGAGTTGGAAATTTTGGGACCAAATTTTAAAAGTGGGGGAGAATGTAAAATACGAAGAAAAAAATTTATATGGATTAACCCCTTTAATTAATTTGGGTTTAATTAGTGGTTAGGTTTGATTAGTTAATTGGGATTAATCAAGGGATTTATTAAGGATTCGACTTGGGCTGAATCTATTGGGCTGTCTCTATTGGGCCGAAGTTGTTGGGCTGAAAATGGGCTTGGACTGGATGGTTGAACCGGTTGGTTTGGATCGGTTCACCTGAACCAAAACGAATGACATTTTAAAAGGGGCAAACTGTCGATCAACCCATTCCTCACTTCTCCTCTCTCGCGATTGTCGTTTCTCATCTCCTCCGCGCTGCCTCCGTCGATCACTCCCAGTTCGCCGGCAACCTAGTGAGAGCAGTCGGTAACGTTGTCGCCCGACTGATCCTGTGCTTTCGAGGTCTCAGTGGTCCTTCACACGAGTAGATCAGTGACGTTGCTACCGCGACAACGAGCTACCGACAAAGGTGTCACGATTTGTTTGCTTTAGGTTTCAATCACTATTTCCTCTAGATTTTAACTGTGGGTTCTTGTTGAGCTTGGATCTATGGTTTTTGGTCAGTGATTGGGGCTCGATTTGTTCCGGTGAATAGGGCAGCTGGGGGGGGGGGAACGGTTGCTGGTGGATATTTGAGCTCGATAAGTTTGGTTTACTTTTATGTATTGCCTGTAGATTGTTGTGTATTCGTGATGTGTCAATGCTTATGGAATCCGATGGGTTTCTATCAAAGGATTGTGGAAATTGAGGCTGCGATTGGAGTGGTAGTCGTTTGATTTGGGTGTTGTTCAGTGGTTCTGTTATTGTTGGTTGATTGTCGATGTGTTTTGATCTAGAGTGTGGATTTTCTCGGTGGAGAAAGTTGCCCATGTTCGATTTTGGAGGTTGAGAGGCTAAAGGTGAGTGAAGAACACGTTGGTGAGTTGGGTGGATTTTTCTGTTATCATTCCAGTTAGCTTGCAGCTGGGGGATCGGTGATTGGGCTCTATTCGGGTGGTGGCCGATTTGTGTGTGTATAAGACGAGAAGGGGAGTCACAATTGTAACCCTATTTTAGATGTTGATTGGATGCATTATGGTGAAAATGTGTTGTTCTTGTGGTCACTGACCATGGATGTGAGAATGGATGATGGAGTTGTGGTGAGGTTGATTTGAGTGTGTTCAGATCTATTTATCTTAATTGATCTTGTGGATGTCGGTGATCTATTATGAGTTGGGTTATGAGGGATTGGATTGGGATAATTGAGTTTTAACTCGTAGACGAGGGAAGGATGCGAATATAGAATGAATTAGTGTTTAGTTCGTATAATTATAGGAGACTTATACTTAACCATAATTTGTTATTATGTGCAGGTTTGGGATACGAAGCAGGTCCACGACCGTGAGGATTATTTCGAGTTTCGTATCAGGTGGGTAATATCTACCCTGGTCAGGTAGTTTGATCTGAATCTGGTGCATGAATTTGGACTTATGTTATTACTTTGATCTTAGATCCACTCTTATTTAATCATATGCTTGTACTGCCTTTGACCTTTGAGATATATTGGTGTTACTTCATTGATTATCTATCACGGATATGAACTATAAATCCTATTGTGTGTTAGTTAATGGATGTTCAGTAAGAACAGGTGGTTAGGGTTATCTTTGTGACCTCAGATTGGGTTATTGTGTTACATCACTAGGGTTAAGTGATGGATTAGATTATGGAGTCGATTATTGTATCGTACACATATTAGTTGTGCATCTATGTTGAATCTAGTTGTCTGTGCATAGATAAGTGTGTGGTTGTCAGTAAGTGGCTATGGACTGGAGGTCCTAGCGTGATGGTATATCCATTATGGATCGTGTGCCTGTATATGGTTATATGGATGGTCGATGGTATCTCGCTACGGACTAGGGGTCTTAGCGTGGTTGATTGTCAGATGTGTATGACTCTCTGTTTGATAGAGAGAGAGTCTTATGGATTAGTAGTCCTTGCATAGTTGACTTTTGGTTGACCAGGACTCCCCATGGGATAGGGAGTGTTGCGTGGATACTTGTGTGGAGCTATGCATCATTACATTGCATGCATGCTGGCGATTAGGTCTCCCTTGTGGTTGAGAGGGTCGTCAGTCATCCTGCCTCCCCGGCCACTCGGGGTAGTGTTTGCAAGGTTTAGTGCAGAGCATTATTGTGTGTGGCATTCTCGGCCACTATGGATGGTGGTAGCTGGAAATGCACACTTGGCCACTGTGCAGAGTGGTAGTTAGCGCACTCACCCACTATAGACAGTGGTTGTGTGATGTGCAGTTATCCTGGGTGCGGTGCTTGTCTACTCATGGGTAGGGATGAAGCGGTTAACAACAGGGACCCCCATGTGAGTAGCATATAGCTCTATGGCGCCTAGCTACTATTTCATACTACCTAACTCGGTCACTCGAGAGTGGTGGCGGCTGAAGTCGAGATAGTTGTCCCTGGTCATACTAGGGTCGTGGTTGGATGGGTCTGCAGATATGGCCATGCATGTGCATTGCTGATATATATATATATATATATATATATATATATATATATATATATATATATATATATATATATATATATATATATATGCATGTATTTGATATATGATCGAAACATCGACTATGTTCTTCACCGTGAGGATTCCAAAGTTTGATTGTCCCCATAGCTTTCTCTCCTCTGAGCAACATCGCCTTGTGCTGGCCCCTTT
This sequence comes from Wurfbainia villosa, assembly GCA_025175895.1. Taxonomy (NCBI): domain Eukaryota; kingdom Viridiplantae; phylum Streptophyta; class Magnoliopsida; order Zingiberales; family Zingiberaceae; genus Wurfbainia; species Wurfbainia villosa. Next base: position 68,264,741 of record CM046008.1, read on the forward strand.
GTCGCTGTCAATTTCCTTCGACGATTTTCTTGGATGTGATTTGTCGGTCTCCATCGTGGCTAGTCACACCAACCACCGCGATCATCTTTGACCACCCTGGGTAGTCTGTTGCCTCTCGTCCCTTCATCGAGCATCGTCGGCGTAGCTTACAGATCACTGTTCCTTCACATGACTCGTGCTGCCCTTGGTTATTGTGAGCCCAGCCAAGGTGTGAGCTCAGCCCTGATGCTGCCATAGCTAATGTTTCCGTCTCTTCTGCTCAGATCTATGGATTAGTTGTATGTTCGATTTTGGCATGACGATTGGGTTGTAATGTTTCTAATTTACGGGGAAGGCATTTTTTCACTTGAGCAAGCTGAAGGAAACATGAATAGGATTTGTTTTAGATCGGCTGTGAATGGGGGAGGCAAGGCTAGGTAAGTTGATGTTTTAGAAATTTTGGTATATGATTATTGTGCGGCTAATTTGATTTTGGTTCCACGGATGATGGTGAACATGGGAAGAGTGTTTCGGATGGGTTGTGGAAGCTGAACGGTTGAGGTAATGTTTAAATTGGATTGATGATACCTGTGATACATTTTGCAATTACAAGTGGAGATGGGTTGTTGTCTTTAGTTGATTTGAATTGTTCATATCATATTTTCAAATGTAGATCAAGAAGTTATGCAAAGAAAGTTAAACTTGGACTTTGATTAGTGACAGATGCGTGTACGCGTGGACAACTAGCAGAGCTATTTAACAGGTGGGTAATATTCTACCCTGGTCAGGTAGTTGATTAATCTTAGTGCATGAGTTTCGTTAATATTGTACCTTGACTCCACTCATGTTAATCTATGCTTGATACTTAGTCTTTGCACTTTGAGTTATACTGTTGTTGTCATATTTTGATCATTGTTGCTATAAATTATCTATGCTATGGTATGTAGATCTTTAGACGCTTAACCATGTATATGTAGATGAGTATGGATGTTGATGTGACTCGAGTCATCAAGAACAATCATCCGTGGGTGGATGGTGTCCTTAATGTAGGGTTAGTGGTTGTATCATCTTACCTTTCATTGTATAACTATTATAGATCATATGTCTGTACATGGTAGTGTGGGTTGTCGACAGTGTGTCACTACGGACTGGAAGTCCTAGCATGGTCGATGGTTAGTTGTATATGACTCTCTGAGGGATAGAGAGTGTGATGTGGGTGTACGTATATGTGGTTATGCATTCATTCCATTTGCATGCATGCTAGCGACTTGGTCTCCCTTGTGGTTGAGAGGGTCGTAAGTCATCCTGCCCCACGGTTACTCATGATAGTAGTAACTGGTGTGAGGGCAGTTCATTTGTTGTGCCACACTCGGCCACTATTGATAGTGGTAGTTGGAGTTGCGTGCAGTCGTCTTGGATGTGTGGCACTCAACCACTCATGGGTAGTGTCAGTCAGAGTGACCAGCAGCAGGGACCCCCGTTGTGTAGCTTATAGCTCTTTAGCTTATCGCTACTTATTCATACTGCCCACTCGGCCACTCGAGAGCAGTGGTTGTTGTTGAGTTGGGAAAGTTATCATGTCGTCTCACCTAGGCCACACTGGGGTCATGGTAGCAAGTGGGGTGCGCAGACATGACCATGCATTTGCATTGCCATGTGTGAGGGCATTTGTATATATATACATATACATATATTTATGTGTATATATATATGTGTGTGAGTGTGAGCAGTATATATAGATACGGTGTATATATATATATATGCTTGTTGTATTGTTGCATTTGTTTGTGCTATGTTTGCTGCATTTGATTGTACATCATCTTTCATGTTATTTTCATGATCTATATTGTTGTGTGTGAGATACTAGTGTATGACTTGGACCAGACGGTTGTATCCATTTGACCAGTACCTTGATGTTGAGTAGGTTGGATCAGGTATGTTGTTGTATTTGTTGTAGTATGTTATCAAGATCATGTATTAAATACAGAGGTAGTTTTACTCTATCCCGTCGTATGTGCTATATTGTTGTATATTTGTTCAGGTTGTTTCATTGCGGACCATTCAGGTATGCCAGTACATTACATTATGTACATTTGATCAGTTGGTGGTTTATGCTCTGTTTAGATTTACACTGATAGTTGTTTGTTATCACCTCTACGACTGTATACCGTTGATCTCCATCTATATATATCTGTTCATCTCCATTTGTATATCTATTGCCCTTTATATATTAGTTGTTGATCATGCACTATCTTGCATATTACTGCTGAGTTTTATACTCACCACCACATACCCTAAGTTTTCTTGTCGCCCAGGTAACAGGTAGAAGACTCCTTGGATGCTTGGAGCACCGCCAGGTGATCCCATCTCACCTTGAGTATTTGGATTGAAATCCATATTGGTGTTGTAAATTTTGGATTGTATGTTTTGGATTTTTGTCCTATATTGTTTCCGTTGTTTCCTTCTGTTATGTTGTTAAGTATTTGGTTTAGATAATGTTTTCTTGTTGTGTCAAAGTCATACCTGTACGTATGTATTTGAGTCTTTATATTTTTATTATTGTTGATGTATTCCGCTGTGACTTTGGTTATATACTTCTGTATATTGTATGGTTGTGGCCGAAAGGCTATGTATCAACAGGGAATTGTATCATGTACAAGGGAGATGTTGTCCAATTTTTGAGCTCGGTATACTCTCGAGGCGTGACATATAGCAATCGACTGGCCTTAATCAGTCGACTGCTAGTCGAGAACACGGGCACAAAATGTTTCCGAGTCGACTGCTGAGTAAGGGAAGTCGACTGGAGGCTATGAGCAGTCGACTGATGGGTCTGATCAGTCGACTGCTAGGTATCCGTTGGAACCTTTCCGACGTGGATTAAGTCATTGTGAGATAACGACTATAGGAATAGTCAATTTATGGGTATGTGCAATTGACTACTAGGCGAAAATCAGCCCGAGTTGCAGCTTTAAAGGGAGCTCAAAGGGAAGGTTTTTAGCAGCGATTCTTGGGTGATTTGCTGGTGCAAGTTAGGGTCTTCAAGTGCGGCTCAAGCGATCAACTAAGCAAGCATTCAAATCCATTGTTGTAAAGTTTTATTTACTTGCATTTTATTATAGTCTTTGTAATTGCTTGTATTTTCGTTGTAATACTTTTGTAATCATTGTAAGAGGTTTCTCCATCTCCAGTGTGTCACCGAGAATGAGTGTTATTGATTAGTGGTGGTGTGTGCATCACTAGAGCTCATTCGAGCTCAACCCGTGGAGTAGGAACTCTAAGGTTCCGAACCATGTTATATCGATTGTTCTTGTGTAATTGTATTTGTTTTCATATTGTATTTCTATATTCTGCTGCGTACTACAAATCATAGACAAACACGGACAAATTCCATCAAGCAACGAAAATGTGTCATTCACCACCCCCCCCCCCTCCCCTCTAGCACTCACCAAAGTTCCAACATGTGGTATCAGAGCAAGGACGCTCTTCACTGACTTCACATCTGAGGGAGCATGCTAGAGGAAGAAGATGGCAATTGAAGAAAGATTGGGGGATGATATCAATGTGCCGCCACCATACGAACTCTATGGAGCAAAAGATATTGTGCTATGGGCGGTAAGGATGAAATATTTCCTTATGTGCGATTATGATAATTCGATTAGTGTGATGGTAGGGTTCGACACTCCAAATGACGAAGAAGAAAAAAGGCTTAAGAAGAAGATGTGGAGCAAAGAACAACTCCGATACTACAACAAAAATAACAAGGTAATGGGTATATTACTTAATGTAATCCCTAATTATGCTTTGTGTAGATTAGGAGATTTTATGGATGCCAAGGAGCTTTGGAGCAAGCTTGCTAAGCTCCATGAAGAACCCTCAAAGGCTCAAGAGATAGAGGAGCCCAAGGAACAAGAATGCTCCTCGGCTCAATTGGAGAAGGAGACCGAAGAAGCAAGCTCTTCCTCACAAGAAAGTGAGGATTCGGACGTTGAAAAGGAGTCTACATCCGGATCGGTGGAAGAAGTAGAATTGTAGGAAGCCTCCATCTCTAGGATTGAGGGGGAGGATATTAGATCACCAGAGCCGGAGCAAAATCAAGAAATAGCTTCTACCTCTAATCAAGAAGAAGAGGAAGTTCAAAACCCCCCTACCATGGAAGGTAACTCAAACATTGTAGTTAAAATTAAGAATCATATAATGTGTTTTGAGTATAGGGATCAAGGTCACTACAAGAGTAAGTGTTCTAAACGGGTCAAGAAGACAGCACAAGTCGTGCCAAAGACCAAGGAAATCGGTGCCCAAAGTCAAAAGAGCAAGGAGCATATCATTTGCTTCAAATGCCATCAAAAGGGGCACTATAGAAGTCAATGCCCTAAGAGAAAGCAAACCAAGGGACAAGAAGGAGCATCACATGTAGGGGGAGCTTCTAAAGCAAACCCTAAGGTAAAATTTAGTAATGCACCTTCCCTATTTTATAATGAAAACCATGCTAGGAGTAATCTTGCTATTATTCATAAAGTGCATGCTAAAAATAGGTTTTATTGTTTATGTGTCAAATCATGCAATTTTAGACCTAAGGATTAATTTGGGACTAATAACCCTAGAAAAATTTTACCTAGGGATTCAATTAGGAAGATAGAGAGTCATTTGGGCATTAACCCTAAAAAGGGTAGGCATATGCCTAAAATGAAGAACCACGCCCAAAGTCTAAATGAAAATTCAAAGATTGGACAATTAGAATTGAAAAATCAAGCTTTGAGGTCAAGGCTTAAGAAACTTGAAAATACCCTTAGAAAAATGCAAAATTAAATGCAAAGGTCAAATGGTCAAGATTTATGATCTAGGAGTCAAAGCTTAGGGTCTAGGAGGCAAGGTCCACCTAAGGGCAAGAAAGGATTGAGTCACAAACCTAAGCCCAATGAGACCTACCATAGTGTTCCATTCGATTATGGAACACAACCTAGGTCTAGAAAAACCAAGGTTAATAGGAAAGTCATCCCTAAGGTTAACTAAGGTAAGTGCCTAGTGGCTAAGGATTCAAGGAAACCTAGGGAAGCCACTAAGAAGGTTACAAGGGGAGTCACCCCTAGAGTTAACCTAGGCAAGACCCAAATGACCAAGGCTTCTAAGTCTAGGAGGGTCATTAGGTAGGTATCAAGGGAGGTCATCCCAAAGGAATACCTAGTAAACCCAAGGAGCTCCAATAGGTATTGGGTTCCTAGGAGCGTGATCGATTCACACTAAATGGGTTAGGATGTGTCAACCTTGATTGAATGGGTATTTAACTCAACCATAGCAAAGTTGACACTTTAGGGCATTTCCAAGATAATGGGATACTTTGGAAATAAGCATGAATTTTTATCCTAAAAGGTTTTAGGATGTGCCAATATATTTTGAGAATTATAAAAAATTGATCAAATTGGCACAATTAGGTTGTAGAAGTCATAGTGTGTCGTTTTTGGTTTTTGGCACACTTGGAGGACAAGTGTTATTAAGGCAAAATGGATTTAATTCTAATAATGACAATTTGGGCTTAACACTTAGGTATTTTATACCTTAGTATTTTATACTTGTCATGCTTTATTTGCCTCGCCATGCCATGACATCATATTTATTTCTATCATATAAAATATCATGATAATGTTTAGGTTTTATTTTTAGTGTCATATTATGCTTAAAATAGAATCACATGCCATGACATCATGATTATTGGCACATGCCTATTAAAGTTATCAATTATGCTATACTCATCATTCATGCATTAATTAAAATTAAGTTAAGGACAATGGCATGATTTGAAGTCACATGCATAAGGGAATCAAATAGTATTGCCTAGAAAAATGTATGAAAACCTAAATAACCAAAACCCACATCTCACAAGAACACTTGACTTGTATGTGTTTCATACACTTAGATACAAGTGAGATGTTAGGAAAAGAAATTAAGTTTTCTAAAATCTTTTCAAAACCATTTTGAAAAACCTTGGTGGAGTCTATCTTTTGATAGCAATCACCATTGAATGAGGTGATACAAAGTAGGGACAAACATTAAAACTTTCAATAGTTTTGAAGATTGTGTCAATCTCTTTATTTTATGGGTATTTTATTTTTTAACTATTTTTCACCCAAAATGTTTGTTATAAGTAATGTACGTATGAATTTTCAAGATTTTTTAAAATATGTATTTTTACTTATGAATTTCACAAATTTGTTTCTAAAGTTTGATTTCTGAACAATGCAGAAATCAATCGATTACCATAGATGGCAATCGACTGGCGTCAAGGGCAGTCGACTGTTGACTGAAAAACTCGATTGCCAAGCCTAATTTCGAGTAAACAAGGTTTATTTAGCCTGATTTTAGCTATGTTAGGCTACCCTAACTACTCCTAACCCTAGAGTATGCTTTGGAAAGCATTATAAAGGGTGAAAATCCATTAAATATGGATTAGGAGAGTTGTTTAGAGTGATGTATCAATTTTAAGATGTGTGAAAGTTCAAGGGTGAACATTTTCTCTTAATTTTGATGGTTTAGTATTCCTATAGGCTTATGGACTCTCCAAGGACATTGTTGGTGCAATGGTCAAGGGGGAGCAAGCCTTTAGAGGGAGGTTATCGATCATGGGATGATGGATGTATTTTTCCTCATGAGGGAGAGAATTTTGAGTTTTTGGAGAAGTGGGGATTGCCCCCCTTTAGTGATATAGGACTTATCACTAGGAAGAGTGAAGTCATCCTAGATGTTTTTGGACCAAGGGAGAGATTGTAATATCTCATTGCGATATGAGACATTAATACCCTTGGGGAGAGCCTTTTTTAATGTATGTCAAAAAGGGGTAGAATTTTTGGAAAATTGAGTGAGAAGTTGGAATTCCCAATTTTGAAATTTAGGAAGTATGGGTTGAGTTAGTGTTCTAACTCAAAGGTATTTGATTTTTGTCAAACATCAAAAAGGGAGAGATTGTTGGTACAATCGGCCCAGGTCACGATTGACCAAACTCGAGTTTGACTCGAGTAGTGTCTTGATGTTTGTGTTTTGATGTTTGACAATGAGTTGACTTTATGGTTGATATGGGGTTGATCATATGATGGAGAGGTCCAAGCGGATCTTGGCAATTAGAAAGTCCAACATGGGTTGGCAAGGGAAGTCCAAGGGTTAATATTGGCGGCGTAAAGTCCAAAGGTGGAGACTTGGTAGCATAAGTCCAATGGTTGGCGCCGTAAAGTCCAAGAGTGGAGACTTGGCAGCATAAGTTCAATGGTTGGCGACGTAAAGTTCAAACGTGTGTCTTGGCAGCGTAAGCCTAATGTGCCTTGGCGGTGTAGACCAGCTTAGCATGACAATAGTCGATGGAAGCACCTGAAGGCTAGCGTACAGATGAACAAGTCATGAATGACTTGGAGGGATCCAATAGGCGTGAGGCTGATGGAGGTGTCTAGAAGGCTTAGGTCTAGGCTAAGGGTGGTCTAGCAAGTATGAGGGCATATACTTGGGATAAACCTCATGGTTGAGGTGTGGCAGTCGACTGGGGTTATGGATCAGTCAACTAGTCAAGTGTTTTAATACTTGGTAGCCAAGTCGACTCTGGACAGTAGACTGGGATTATGACCAATCGACTAATGGGAGTCGACTGGAGTTTGACTACTATTATGTGGTCCATCAGTCGACTGCTAGGGTTTAGCAGTCGACTGGCCTTGATCAGTCGACTTCCATGGAGGGTAGTCGACTGCTGGTCAAGGGCACGGGCACAGAATGTTTTTGAGTCAACTAGAGGCTATGAGCAGGAACCTTTCCAACATGGATAAAGTCATTGTGAGACAACAGCTACATGAGCAGTCGACTGATGGGTATGAGCAGTTGACTACTAGGCAAAAATTAGCCCGAGTTGCAGCATTAAAGGGAGCTCGAAGGGAAGGTTTTTGGGTGTGATTTCTTGGGCAATTTGAGGCAATTTACTGGTGCAAGTCAAGGTCTTCAAGTGCGGCTCAAGTGATCAACCAAGCAAGCATTCAAAGCCATTGTTGTAAAGTTTTCTTTACTTTCATTTCATTATTGTCTTTGTAATTGCTTGTATTTTCATTGTATTACTTTTGTAATCATTGTAAGAGGTTTCTCCACCTCCAATGGGTCACCAAGAAGGAGTTTTATTGATTAGTGTTGGTGTATGCATCACTAGAACTCATTCAAGCTCAACCCGTGGAGTAGGAACCCTTAGGTTTCAAACCATGTTATATCGATTATGCTTGTGTAATTGTATTTCTATATTCTGCTGCGTACTAATAATCGTAGGCAAGCCCCCCTCTAGCGCTCACCGAAGTTCCAACACCCCCCCCCTCAAGGCTATCTGTCCTCAAAGGCTCTGCTTGATGTCCAATTCTCAACCCACCAGGACTTCCTGCCAACTGTCTGGTCCTCCTGACCCAGTTGGACTTCCTACTAGTTGTCCAACTCTTCTAACCCAATTGGACTTCCTGCCAGTTGTCCGATCCTCCCGACCCAACTGGACTTCCTGCCTAGTATATGATTCTCTTGATCCGAAGATGGGAGCTCCACTTTCTTCGTTCGAGGTTTATGCCTTGACATGGACCATGGCTCTAATACCAATTGTCAATGCCTATAAGATTCACATATCTTATAAGCACATGATATTTTTCATATCTTACCAATGTGAGACTTTGATTGTATTCTCCATACTCCCAACAATTAATACTTAAGGCAGTAAATGATTATCCCCGAGCCCCACTATGTGAGATCCAAAAATTCTTTGTGTGTGATTTCTTGTACCATTATTACTTTCGGTCGTTTCTTGAGGTCCTGATTTAGTGTTTGCTACTTTAGTCTGTTTATCGATGGGCCGAAAGATAAATTGAGGTCTGAGGGATAGGTATATGAAAGCAACTGAGTCGTGGCTAATGGATTTGTGTTTGAGAAAAGGAAGACCAATTGATAATACATCATTATCATGATATTCACTGACTGGTCTTTTATGTTTATCCGTGAAGGGATTAAACATATTAGGGAATATATCGAGCATATTCTAGGGATACTTTCGATGAGGAAAGTAGCTCGATGGATGTAATTAGTCTTGGATCTAGGGTGCAGCGAGATTGTATCTTATGATACAATAATAACTACTCTATCATCCTGATAGGTGTATAGAGCAATTTTTATTTACAGCTGCACTCACAAATCGCACGATGCCCAATCCTTTATGAAAGTCTAGTATGGTGATGTGATAGGTCACATGAGTTATGATCTTATGACAAAATTTAAATGCCCTCATGTGCAAGTGGGAGATGTTAGTAATGGATGCCCACTAAGGGCATTCAACATGGGGAAATGGAGGAGTCATCCATTATCCCAATGAAGGTTAAATGCCCACTATGGAGCATTTACAATGTGTTAATGAGGTGACCCTTGATCTCATGAAGCCACTAACATTATTACATGTAGATAACTCCCCTCTAACATGAAAGTAACTTCTCCACAAACATGAATACATGTTAGTAACCTCCTGATGTAATTGAGAGGTGTCCTAAGGCAATCGCCTTAGAAGTTATTAATAAAATTTACTATTTGAGTGTACATTATCTATGTATTTGATTGGTTTTTAAACTCATGTGCTGAAGTTCACAATACGATGCATAGCATGAGAAAAATTATGATTGGATCACAATTAGTGTGTATCTCATCATGTGTAAATATGCAAGTATTGAAACTATGTCTAGTCGATGAATTGATGAGATTAGACATCATCAATTCTATGAGACTAGAACATGTTATGCTCATTGGTTTATCCAAGCATTCTGTAGTAACTGAATGGAAGCATAGGGATGTTAAGAATGAACATGTGGATGCTAGTTATAGTAACTAGTTCATTGGAGTGACCTGCTATGAGACTTCATATGGTTCTATATGTCGTTGAAGATCTCATTGCAGCTTCAGTGCGAGCTTCCTTAGACTTGAGGTATTCAAGTCACCTTGATCATGACACCTTGTACTTTTACTTCTTCGCAGCCATCTAAATAGTAGGTGTAACTCCGGGATGATTGGGTATAAGCCAAATTGATCGAAGTTGTTTGAATAGCCTACAGAGGATTCATCACTCCTGATAAAGGAGATGTATACCCTAGGCCTCTTATCAAGATTGTTAATCAAAAGTGTCTAGCCAGAGCAAGCATGTTAAGAAGATGGTCTTCTTGGAAACATGTAGAAGTAACTTGAATTCATAGGATAAAGAAAATAACTTGGGCTAGGTGTGACGTAGTCAGCCTAGTGGGGACGAACACAGAGGTTATGTCCTGAACCAAGTGGGTATAGGATGAGTGAAAGGTACAAGGCACGAATAAATGAAGTTGTTGAAGGGTTTAGAAAATGTTCTGAAGTCGATTTAGACTTTCCGATCAATTAAGAGGCATGATGTACTGCTATGTGCCACTCATGATCTATTCATAATTAAGGGGGTAATTATGAATGGTCAACATAATCAAGAACCTATTGGGTCACATGCACTATCGGTAATCTCGAGATGTAAAACAAGTCTGAGAATGAGATTCTTGTTGAGAGAGAATATGTCTGGTTTAACCAGACTAAGGGGGTGCGAAATGGAGGCTATGGAACCTCCTATGGCCTTGTCGGACTTAGCATGGCTATATCACACTTAAATGAAGTCAAATGGACCATACAGAGCCTCACACGGTCGTGCCTAACCTGGCACGGGTCATGCCTGGCTCTGGCCAAAAATGGCAAAGTCTGGGTTATGCTCAGAAGGATACACGGCAAGGCCATGTGAATCCACACGGCCAGGCCATGTGAATCCACACAGCCCTGTCACGTCTCCATCAATTTTGGAGATTTTCTCTTATAAAAAATTTATGGGTTGTTCTTACCTTAATTATGGGATAATTATGGTAAGATATGTTCTGTTTAAGCCTCATAAGATGACTTAATCAAGAGATTTATAAATAGATCCCTTGATAATCTTTGGCTAAGAGTTATTTAGGTTTTTCCTTGGTAGTCATTTTTCCTCTCTCCTCTTCTCTTGTCTCCATCGGTTGGCTAGCACCAATCGAAGACAAAGGCTTGCTGCTCTAGGAGTTGTCTCAGGTGATCCCGGCGTGGATACTGATAGAGGCAAGGCTCGTTGGTCTTGTTTGTGGTTTCGACGGATTCAAAAGAATCCCAAAGGTATAACTTCTCCTTTTCCTTGTGTGTTTTCATGTCATTATACCAAAGCAAGTTTTCTTGGCCCCCAGGGGATGTCTGAGATTGAATAAAATTGTTTTATTCACTTTATTCCGTTGTGCATGATCCCGGAATTTCCAACAAGTGGTATCAGAGTCACCTTGTTTGTTTGGCATAGATTGCATGTTCTAAGAGAATATTTAAAGCATGTTTGATGTTTTAATATACCTATGTCATGTTTATCTATATGATAGATTAGAGTATGCTTGATTTTAGACATAGGATATATTTGTAACCTAAAAGGAAATATCGAGGATGAGCCTAGAAACACCGAAGGTGTTGGCCGCATCGTTAGAGCTTAAGCATAGACTCACATTCACATCGGGAAATTTATTTTCTAATGTGACCTTGGTTTTTTCATATTTATGTTTATTTCCTTTTATAGATGAGATCCATAATAACTTGAAATCCCTTGTGCAAATATTAGGGCTAACACCTTCCATTAATATGGTTGAACCAGAGTTCTTTTTCGTTTTTGGGTTGTTGGACTCTCTCTAAGCCTGGCATGACATCGAGCTTCATACGAGATTCGATGTTTATTTTAAATGGTAAGGACCGGAGGTCAATTTCAAGTTTGGGTTGTTGGACTCTCTCCAAGCCCGGCTTGAAAATTGGATGTGTTCAAATCATTTAAATTCGATCTCACGATTAATGGGTCGGCCCTAAATGAAAGCATTGATTTGTTGGACTCTCTCCAAGGTCAATGTGGACAGAGGTGCAATTATATGATATGCATTGGATGTATATATATTAATGATTTAACAACATAATGTATATGTGAACATTCAATCAGTTGATAGCATAAAGTGAGTTATATATTTGATATATAATGGGTACTGTTGATATCTAACATTATGGTTATGAATGACTTGTTGGACTCTCTCCAAGGTTGTTCTTAGTCATAATGGATATCAACCCACTAAGAGATCACCTACCATCTCTCGAATTCAAAGTGAGGACTATTGAATTTAATAAAAAATAGTAGGAGTTTCTTATTAATGTAAATTGTTTACATTACTATAAATTCATCTCTCTTATACACCTCTATTTGTATGTCTAGGTACTAATTAGAACAACATGTCAATCTCCATTAATTTACGTTAGATTTTGGATAACAACAAATTGACTGGTCCAAACTTCTTGGACTGGCTTCGCAACCTTAAAATTGTTCTCAAAGCTTAAAAGCTAGCTTATGTCCTTGAAGAGGTTCTTCTGAAACCTCTTGCAGACAATGCATCTGGTGACCAAAAGTTAGCTTACCAAAAATATATTGCTGACTCTGAGATAGCGAGTTGCATTATGCTAGTGTCGATGTCTCCTGAGTTACAGAAGCAACATGAGTATATGGATGCTAATACAATTGTCTTTCATCTCTGAGAGTTGTTCGATGAGCAGGCACGATTTGAAAGGTTCGAGGTCACCCAGCTCCTCTTTCACTCAAAGATGCAGGAGGGTTCATCTGCAGTGCAGTTTATACTAATGATGAATAGCTATACTGAGCAATTGGGATCATTAGGATTTTTCATGGACCATGAATTAAGTATTGACTTAATTTTTCACAATCTGACTATTCACAATTTGTGATGAACTATCAGATGAATAAGATTGAGTCCACGATTCTTGAATTGATCAATATGCTCAAAATAATGGAGTCATCTGTTGCGAAAGAACAGAAGGTGGTGATGCTGGTTGACTTCTCAAAGAAAGATTCTAAGAGGAAGACAAAAACCAAAGCTAAAGAGATGAAGAAGGTAAAGAAGGAAGAAATAACTCTTAAGGGCACCTGCCATCATTGTGACAAAAATGGGCATTGGAAGAAAAACTGCAAATAGTATCTGGAGTCACTGAAGAAGAAAAAGATATCTGATACCCAATCTACTTCAAGTTAAATAATCAATTAACCTAGCAATTATGGCATTGTCGTCTTGTCCATATAAGCAATGAATGCATGTCCAAACTACAGAGGCTTGACATTTTTGAGTCTTATGAATCATATTCATTAGACATATGTGTTTCATGCTTAAAAGGAAAGATGACTAAACTACCTTTCAGAGGAAAAGGTGAACGAACAGTTGAGGTATTGGGCTTTATACATACCGATGTATGCGGACCAATGTCAACTCATGTCATAGGAGGTTATAGCTATTTCGTTACCTTTATCGATGATTATTCACGATATGGGTATTTGTATCTATTAAGATACAAGTTTGAAGTCTTTGAAAGGTTTAAAGATTTTAGAAAAGAAGTAGAGAAACAACTTGGAAAAAATATTAAAATACTTCGATCGGATCGAGGTGGTGAATAACTAAGCCAAGAGTTTCAAGATTATCTAAGGGGAAATGGCATATTGTCCCAAAGAACTCCATCTTACACGCCACAACATAATGGTTTGGCTGAAAGGTGAAACCGAACCATGTTGGATATGGTTAGGTCAATGATGCAACATGCAAGTCTTCCAAAAACCTTTTGGAGTTATGCACTCGAGACCGCTATTTACTTGTTAAATAGAGTCCCAACTATGATAATCTCTACTACTCCATATGAGATGTGGAATAGTAGAAAATCTCATTTATCTTATTTGAAGATATGGAGTTGTCCTGCTTATGTGAAGAGGAAAATATCAAATAAACTGAAGGCTAAGTCTAATAAGTGTCTATTTATTGGTTACCCTAAGGAAATTGGGGTTAACAATTCTATCATCCCTTGGAACAAAAGGTGTTTATTTCAAGGCATGTTGTATTCCTAGAGAAGGAGTTTCTCTTACAGGAAAATAGTGGGAGTGAGGTTGAACTAAGTGTAGTTCAAGAGACTCCGATAGACACAGAAGAGATGCCTAGTCAAGAACCACAGCTGATTACTCATTCGGATGAGATAATAGATGAACCTGATAATACACTACCTCCTTGTAGATCTAGTAGGACACATAGGATTCTTGAGAGATATGGATTTCTCATAAGTGAATATAATGACATATTGTTCATAGATGATGTGGAACCTACTAGTTACGATGAGGCACTAAATAGTTCAGACAGGGATAGATGGCTAATAGCTATGAAATTAAAAATGGATTCCATGTATAAAAACTAGGTTTGGAACTTGATAAACCCACCCGAAGGCATAACGCCTATAGAGCGTAAGTGAGTTTTCAAGAAGAAAATCGACATAGATGGTAATATTATTACCTATAAAGCTAGATTAGTGGCAAAAGACTATCGTCAAAGACAAGATGTTGACTATGACGAAACTTTTTCACCAGTAGCTATGCTTAAATCCATTCGGATACTCCTAGCCATGGCGGCTCATTTTGATTATGAGATATGATAGATGAATGTGAAAACAACTTTCCTTAATGGAAACCTATCTCAGGATGTATATATGATACAACCTGAGAGTTTCACATCCATTGACAAGTATGCAAGCTTCAACGTTTCATTTATGGATTGAAGCAAGTATCTAGGAGTTGAAATATCCATTTTGATTAGCCAATCAAACAGTTTGATTTCTCACAAAATCCTGAGGAGCCTTGTGTGTATAAAAAGGTTAGTGGGAGTATGGTCATGTTCATAATATTGTATGTCGATGACATATTAATTATAGGAAATGATATTCCTATTTTGCAAACAGTCAAGGCCTGGTTGTCCAAAATATTCTCCATGAAAGACATGGGAGAAGCAACCTATATTTTGGGGATTAAGATCTATAGAGATAGATCGAATCGGTTGCTTGATATTTCGCAGTCTACATACATAGACAAAGTGCTAAAACGGTTTAGCATGGAAGAATTCAAAAAAGGTTTTATTCCCATGAGGCATGGGATTCTCCTTTCGAAGTTTACGTGTCCATGCATGGAAGACGAGAGGATTCGCATAAGTCAGATCCCATATGTGTCAGCTATAGAATCGATCATGTATGTTATGTTATGTACGAGGCCTGATGTATCATACGCTTTGAGCATTACGAGTATATACCAGTCGGATCCTGGTATGAACCATTGGGTGGCTGTCAAGATAATCCTTAAGTACTTGAGAAGGACTAAGGATTTATTCTTGGTATATAGAGGAGGTGATATGGTAGTAAGCAGGTATACTAATGCTAACTTCCAGACAGATAAGGATGATTCCAAATCTCAATCTGGATACATATTCATCTTGAATGGAGGTGCGATGAGTTGGAAAAGTTCCAAACAAGATACCATTGCTGATTCTACTACAGAGGCAGAGTACATTGCAGCTTCTAAAATAGCAAAGGAGACGGTTTGGATCAAGAAGTTCATTACTAAACTTGGAGTAGTTCCGAGCATTGTTGAAGCATTACCAATTTACTGTGACAATAATGGCGCCATTGCATAGGCGAATGAACCAGGGTCTCATCAGCGATCCAAATACGTACTATATCATTACCATCTGATCAGAGAGATCATAGGTAGAAGAGATGTACAATTAGAGAAAGTTCTCACTGATAGGAATCTAATAGATCCCTTGATAAAGTCTCTTCCTCAAGAAAAATTCGAGAGGCATATAGAAGCCTATGGTATTAGATATCAAGGTGATTAGTTGTAGACCAAGTGAGAGTTTAATGTAATTGAGAGGTGTCCTAAGGCAATCGCCTTAGAAGTTATTAATAAAATTTACTATTTGAGTGTACATTATATATATATTAGATTGGATCTTAAACTTATGTACTGAAGTCAACGATACGATACATAGTATAAGAGAAATTGTGATTGGATAACAATTACTGGGTATCTCATCATGTATAAATATGCAAGTATTGAAATTATCCCTAGTCAATGAATTGATGAGATTGGGCATCATCAGTTCTGTGAGACTAGCACATGTTATGCTCCTTGGTTTATCCAAGCATTCGGTACTCACTGAATGGAAGCATAGGGATACTAAGAGTGAACATATGGATGCTAGTTATGTTATCTAGTTCATTGGAGTGACCTGCTGTAGGAAAAATTCCGGATCGTGACATTCACAATATCGCGGGCGAATACTTCGCACAACTGCAGCGGAAACTAAATATAAATCGGATCTCTCCAGAGATTCATGCAAAACATATAAATCTTTTCGATTAACCTACTTTGTCTAGATCTTATCTAGAAGAAGTATACATTAGATGTGAGCCCTTCGCAATCCCGCAAATCCAAGCGCTGTCGAATCTCAATACGGTAAGTATAACCGTATCTCTATGGTATCCACACTGACATTCAGCAGTTTTGGAGTCACGTTGTGCTAGCAACCCTAGCAAACGCCAAGAACACTTGGAAGAAAAGGATGGAGGAGAAGGAGAAGAACTCTTGGCTTGCCTCTTGTGTTACACGTCCAAGTACCAAAGCACACAAAGCTTTCACGTTGAAAGCCTTTCAATAGCCACCAAGCCATCAACTCCCATTACTCCTAATCAATACCATGACCCTTGGTATTCCATTTCATCAATGCCTTAAACCTCTCATCTCCTCATCATGAATATCAAGACCCTTGGTATTCCCATGCATGATTATTCTCATTAATCATGTATGATGATAGATGACCCTTGGATTTTCCACATTATGATCATCTTCCATGGTTTAACTTGAGTCTAACTCAAGTTCAACCAGCTTGAGTCTAACTCAAGTCTTGGTCATATGCTTAATTGTTCTTTTAGCCAAACTAAAAAAAACCATCTCCAAAATAGAATGTCATTTGTGTGTGACTGATAAGAACGATTATTTAGTGTCGCAATACCGTTCCCAAATTATTTACCGAACCCCCTAACTACACTAATGCAGTATAGGACTGACTCGGGTCATCTCCCAACGAACCTAATGGCTGGACGTTTGTTTTTAAACAGAAGTAAACACTGGGGGTTTTCACAATTTATCAAAACAATCAAAATGCAAAATCAAAAGCAAACATGGGAATTAAGCATGCAAGAAGTAAATCTAACTACCAAATAACAAGTAACAAACAACTATCCTAATGCGCAAAAGTAAGTGATCACGCACCGCACTGTCACTATACGGTACAATGATCGAACAAATGTGAGTCAATCCAAAACTAAACTAACGATGAAAAGAAAGCGACTAAGCACCGTGACTTACTATACACAAGATGATCAAATAAATGTGAACAATTCAACCATGCACGCCTTTGTCACTATACGACACGATGTAGCTAAACATTCACTAAAAATGCGAACGAAATGCAAGAACGAAATGCAATTCAACCAGTAATCATCACTACTATACTGATAATCGTCAAATGTAAATGAAACTAACCTAACAACTAAAGCATAACACAAATCAAACTCTAACTACGACCCGAGTTAAAACACAAGTTAGAATACAGAATAAAATACAAGTTAAACCGCAGATTAAAATACAAAGTAAGATACTAGTGAAAAAACAATTTACGAACACTAGTAAAAACACACTTCAAGGCCACTGTTGAAAGCACATATTAAAAACACTAGCTAAAACACAATTTAAAACACTAATGCAAACACAATGTAATAACACCCGGTGACAACACAAATGAAAACACAAGTGCAAATCTGAAGAAAAACACAAGTGCAAATACAAATGAAAACACAGAATGAACCACAGAATAAAAATTAATCAACTCTCGTCCATAACTCCCAGAAAGGAACCACCCTCTCCGGTTACCAGCGACAAATCTGGGCGGCTCCTACGGCTTCAATAGCGCGGATCTTTCGTCGAATAATCCTCCGGCGAAAGTTGGAATGGTGGAAACGGATCCTTTGCTCGGTGATGGACTTGGGGATGCCGCTACCACGGCGATAGAAGGTCACGAATCTGTGATCGTCTACAAGTCTTCACCGATGTTGGAAATAGGGTTGCCGAATTTAGAATTGAAGGGCTGCGGAATGCGGAAATACATCTGCCCGCTACCACGGCGATGAAGGTCACACCGACCTTACTGCGACCACGTCAGTGGTGGCTCGGCTCGGTTGCGAGCGTCAGAAGCGCCGGTGAAGATGGATGAAAACCCTCTGCTCGGCAAAGCCACCGTCGCCCAACGAACTTGACTCCGACCAAGGAAGGATCTTGGATGGAGATGAAGGGGCGCCAGGAGTTCTAGGAAAATTGCCGGAAATGTTGTGGGCCAGCCGCCCACGTGAAAAGGAGAAAAACTATCGGAGAAGATGAGGAATAGGAAATAGCACCGCCGGCAAAGGAAGGGCCGTAGGCGGTGCTCAGCGATGGCGTGGAAAAGCAGCCGTGGCGTGCGATTAGGAAGGCTGCGATTTTGGGAAGAAGAGAAAAAGCTGCGGTCTCTGTCTCTCCGTGAAGCTAGATTGATTAAAGGGATTTTGTGAGCCGTCGATCATTTCGCCCACGATCTCGGCCGTAATAGAGCTAGGTTAAATGAGTCCAATTAATCTCCTAAGAAGGTTGTGATCCAGCGGTTGTGATCAATCGATTTCAAAAGGATGGATCGATCCGTCTGAAGGTATAATCACAATCCAACGGTCCGGATGAACGGCCAAGACGTGTAGATCTTAATGTATGGGCCGGATCGCTCCAGATCTAGATGGATGACTCAGAATCAATCAAATTCCTCGGACGGTCTATAATGCTCAGATCTGAACCCTTGATTTAATTTGCCTTCTGATCTGGATGAAGGGCTCAGATTAAATCATCTTGAAATATCCATTATGACCCCGGATGAAGCCATATTTAATCTAACTCGAGTCTAGTCTTGTGGCTCGATCTCCTACAAATAAAGATAAATTTTGCATATAAGTCTAAAATATAGGAGAATTTACAATTAGGTCTAAAAGATGATCCAACTCATAAATATATGTAAATAATCAATAATAAATCACTCGAGAGGATAAAAACAGTGATATTAAGGACCGAAATAATACAACAAAGTGGCAGTTATCAACTCCCCCACACTTATTCTTGCTCGTCCCGAGCAATAATAAAAATAAAGAAACACTGACTCAATCACTCATTCCCCAAACAATACCCAGATCAATAATTCAGAGATAGAAAAAATAAGTTACTTAGGATCACCAAATCCATCAGGATCTAGGGTATTCAAAAGATCCAACTCCTACAACAATCAACATGTATGATGATTTACAGTCAAATCAAATAGACTAAGCCTGATACAAAACCTCCCAAAATGGATATATGCACTGATGCTCACATAATAACATAGGAGTGGGGCGCCCTCAAAACAACATGCAATTTTGTACTACCATATGCTTGCTTATCATCTACTTCTCTACTGCTATCAATACATCTCATACATGAATCAAAAGGATTTATCAGGAATCAGAATGAGATCAAAAGTAGACAATGAGATAAAGTATGCAAAAGTAGTACAAGACAAAATACAACTGAATAGGAAACAAGAGAAGAATTGGAGAAATAAATCTGATGAGTTGCTCTGTGAAATACTCAGTAACCAGCAATATGGGAAGAGGCTAGGATAATTGGAAACTTTAGAATTGATTCAGGCTCAAATGGCTCTATCCAACACATTGCAATTCAATTTGCCTGCATTACAATTGCATTTTTTTTTTTTTGTGCAGAAACTCAAGTACTAATCACAGACAAATATATCTCAGAACCAATGACCTCTGAAAACTATATCTTCCATATCATGTTTCCAACACAAATAATATAGCTCCTCCCCCACACTTAAAATTTTGTCCGTCTCGGACAATACAACCCATCAAACTATTCCTCCAATATGGAAAATAATAGATATACAAAAGATAATCCACAGAGATACAAAGACAATGGATAGCAAATGAAAAGATATGATAAGTAAGACATAGAAGATGGAAGTATCAAGTGGATTAGACAATCAAACCAAGTCAGAAAAGAGTCAAGAATGAAATCCTTCATCATATTCATGCAAGTAAATGTTACTGCAGTTTTGAAAAGATTCAAAGCAAGTTCTAGAGTAACAAGAATCACATGTGTTATCACACAAAAGTGGGTAGATGATAAGAATGGCTTATAACCTCACTAGGTGAATCAAAATCAAGCTTAATCTATCAATAAAAAGTTCACCATCATAACAAGTGACTGCATGCAAGTGAAGTCTCTTTTCATACACACAAATCCATAAATTGATGATCAAACTTAACTAATTTTTACCACCTCTGAAATGATACTAAGGCATGCATAGAGAATATTATTTGACTCAACAACAGACAAACAAACCTAGATAAACAGGCAAACAAACACACCACCCATACAATTTATTCCGAACATGAAAGGAAGAAAATAAATGCTGTAAATAAAAGAACACACTCCCCTTTCATGTTGGAGAAGAAGCATCATCATGTCTGACCCCACCGTATTCTCTAGAATAGACTTGATCTCATTGCTTAACACTTCATGAGGCTGTTGCAAAAGTGATACCCTTGATCGCTAATGATTGCCCTGGGAACTCCAAATCTGCAAAATATGTGAGACCTAACAAAATCCACAACAACTAGAGAATCATCAGTCCTGGTGGGGATGGCCTCCACCCATTTAGAAACATAATCATATGCCAAAAGAATATATGGAAATCCAAAAGATACAGGAAAAGGACCCATAAAATCAATACCTCAAATATCGAAAATCTCACAACATAACAAAAGTTTTTGAGGCATTTCATTTCTACGTCCTATGTTCCCTGTTCGTTGACATCGCTCAAAAGACTTGTAGAATTCAGAGACATCATGAAATAAGGTGGGCCAATACAAATCAAACTCTAAAACTTTCCTAGCAGTTCTTTGGGGTCCAAAGTGCCCCCCACAAGCCATAGAATAATAAAAAGTAAGTACGTATGGAATGAAACTCATAATCAAGTTCACATCATCTAATAATATGATCACTACACAATTTTCAAAGATAAAGATCATCCCATACATAATACTTATCATCACTTTTCAATTTCTGGACTTGTGCATGAGTAAAATGTGAAGGTACAACACGGCAACTAAATAAATAGCAAGATCTGCATACCATGGTGTCTTACCCTACAGGTGAAAAAGTTGCTCATCTGGAAAAGAATCTGCTATGGGGGTGGGCTCGATCTCTATCGCAATCCTGTCAAACTGAAATACCACCTCCTTCTGCAACAATTTGGTCAAGGGTAGGGCAATCTGACTGAAGTCTCTGATAAAATGTCTGTAGAAACCTGCATGACCTAGAAAAGCACAACTTCCCGCACAGAAGCGGGGTAAGATAAAGAATATATAGCATGAATTTTAGCAGGATCTACTTCAATATCATACACAGAGATAATATAATCCAAGATATCCCATACTCGACCATGAAATGACATTTCTTACAAACATCTGATGGAAGTGATCCTTGGGGCATCGCCTGAAGAGCGCTAGTCCCTACACAATCCATATCCCTGTCTACATAAAAAGAGGGCCCACAGATAGGTCCTAACAACAAATCATTATCAACATCAGAATCAACAGAATCAATAAAATCATAACAAAATATAGAAGGTGCAGAGATATCCAAATGAAAAATAGACTAAGAAATAAAATTCATGCAGTCCAACTCATCAGCTATAACCACGCTAAGAATAGAATGATCCTCCATCGGGTACCTCATAGCGTCAAAATATCGAACCAAACCACAAGATCTCCTACCTCCATAGAAAGAGTACAACTTCTCGTGAAACAAAACCTGATACTTGGGAATCTGCTTCCTAGCCTTTTCTTCAACAACCCCTTCCTAGGCTGGGCCTCTGAGGGAAGAGAAAAACTGCTGCAAAATTCAAATAGATGATCACCTGAAGACCTAGTCATCCACACAAACAAATATAATGAGAAACAAATATAAATGATAAGAAAGACAATAATAACAAAAGAAAAAGAAAACAAACAAACAAACTACAGTTTAAAGACAAACGAACCCATTAGAGTTCACAGGCGCAAAATTTGATTAGAACGATTATTTAGTGTCGCAATACCGTTCCCTAAATTATTTACGAACCCCTAACTACACTAATGCAGATAGGACTGACTCGGTCATCTCCCAACGAACCTAATGGTTGGGCGTTTGTTTTTAAATGTATAAACACTGGGGTTTTCACAATTTATCAAAACAATCAAAATGCAAAATCAAAAGCAAACATGGGAATTAAGCATGCAAGAAGTAAATCTAACTACCAAATAACAAGTAACAATCAACTATCCTAATGCGCAAAAGTAAGTGATCACGCACCGCACTGTTACTATACGGTACAATGATCGAACAAATATGAACAATTCAACCAAGCACCGCCTTTGTCACTATACGGTGCGTCAAACAACATCAAAACTAAACTAACAGATGTAAAAGAAAGACCAAGCACCGACTTTGTCACTATACTCGACAGATGATCAAATAAATGTGAACAATTCAACCATGCACCGCACTGTCACTATACGACACAGTAGCTAAACATTCACTAAAAATGCAGTAAACGAAATGCAAGAAACGAAATGCAATTCAACTGTGCAGCGCTGTCACTACTATACGGTAATCGGTCAAATGTAAATGAAACTAACCTAACAACTAAAGCATAACACAAATCAAACTCTAACTCGACGAGGTTAAAACACAAGTTAGAATACGAATAAAATACAAGTTAAACGCAGATTAAAATACAAAGTAAGATACTAGTGAAAACACAAGTTACGAACACTAGTAAAAACACAATTCAAAGCCACTGGTGAAAGCACATATTAATAACACTAGCGAAAACACAATTGAAAACACTAATGCAAACACAATGTAATAACACCAGTGACAACACAAATGAAAACACAAGTGCAAATACGAAGAAAAACACAAGTGCAAATACAAATGAAAACATAATGAACCAACAGAATAAAAATTAATCAACTCTCGTCTACAACTCCCGGAAAGGAACCACCCTCTCCTTACCTACTAACGACAACTGACAGCTCCTACGGCCTAATGGCACGCGGATCTTCGCCGAATAATCCTCCGACGAAAGTTGGAATGGTGGAACGGATCACTGCTCCGGTGATGGACTTCGGGACTGCCGCTACCACGGCAGTAGAAGGTACCGAATCTATGATCGTCTACAAGTCTTCACCGATGTTGGAAATAGGGTTCTGACGCCGGAATTTAGAATTGAAGGGCTGCCGGAATCCGAAATACATCGCCGCTACCACGGCAGAGAAGGTCACACCACCTTCTGCGACCACGCCCAATCGGGTGGCTCACCTGGTTGCGGCCAAGAGAACGCCGGTGAAGATGGATGAAAACCCCTCTGCTGGCAAAGCCACCGTCGCCCAACTAACTTGACTCACACCAAGGGAAGGATCTTTGGATGGAGATGAAGGGACGCTACCGAGTTACCGTAAAATCGCGCCGGAAATGCGTGGGACGAAAGCCGCCGACGTGAAAAAGGAGAAAACTATCGGAGAAGATGAGGGAATAGGGCGTGGAAGAAATGGAAAAGCGCGGCGGCGTGCGATTGGGGAGGCTGCGCGATTTTGGGAAGAAGAGAAAAACTGCGGTCTTTGTCTCTCCGCGTGAAGCTAGATTGATTAAAGGGATTTTGTGAGCCGTCCGATCATTTCGCCCACGATCTCAGTCGTCCAAATAGAGCTAGGTTAAATGAGTCCAATTAATCTCCTAAGAAGGCTATGATCCAACGGTTGTGATCAATCTGATTTCAAAAGGATGGATCTGATCCGTCTGAAGGTATAATCACAATCCAACGGTCCGGATGAATGGCCAAGACGTGTAGATCTTAATGTATGGGCCGAATCGCTCCAGATCTAGATGGATGACTCAGAATCAATCAAATTCCTCGGACGGTCTATAATGCTCAGATCTGAACCCTTGATTTAATTTGCCTTCTGATCTGGATGAAGGGCTCAGATTAAATCATCTTGAAATATCCATTATGACCCCAGATGAAGCCATATTTAATCTAACTCGAGTCTAGTCTTGTGGCTCATCTCGATCTCCTACAAATAAAGATAAATTTTGCATATAAGTCTAAAATATAGGAGAATTTACAATTAGGTCTAAAAGATGATCCAACTCATAAAATATGTAAATAATCAATAATTAAACACACGAGAGGATTAAAACGATGATATTAAGGACCGAAATAATACAACAAAGTGGCAGTTATCAGTGACCCAATAGGCTCTTGTAACGTTAACAATGTGTCTAAAACCCCCTTTTAGACACATAAACAATGAGCGACATCTAGTAATACATCATTGCTACCCAAGTTACAAGAAAGTCGAGATCCGACAACCTTTCCGTGACTATTATCATGTATGACGGCGTCCTTCTATCCTTGATATCTTAGATCAATCAATGAGGCATAGACCATATCATCTCCTTATCGATCTTTATGTTTCTTGATCCTCAAGTAGACTCACTCAAACAAATGAGCTCAATATCTCATATTGACTCATTTGAGCACGGCCATACATTTCGTGGTCAAACTCTATCAAGAGGCCAAAGATATCACTCCCGTCATATGGGAGGGATATATCCCATCTACATCACTCACATCCCTCCGTATAATTTATTACATACCCAGTAATCGCTGTTATAGTGCACCCTATTACGGGTGACGTTAGACGATACCAAAGTACATAACTTATTATGTAGGGAACCGTAGTTACTTCAGGTCTAAGGACTATTTATACCAATAGACACATGAGAAAGTATATGACACTCAAATAACGATCCATGACACTTTCTCATGGCAGGTCAATTCAGTACATATATTCTCCAATATATATATCCATATGTCAATGTGATATCACATATATATGACTTGTGAGATCAAGTCATCCATTGACCAACATGCTAGTCTCAATGTATCAATATATCCCTTTGTCTATTAATACAATACTTGACTAGGAATGTTTAAGTATAGTGTTCTCTATAACTTCTCATAATCAATTCTATCAATTGATATACTATAGATTAGAAACTACTATTCAAGGGCATTATTATATTTATTTACTAGCACATGCATAAAGTAAATATAATAATCAATCTTTGCATGTTATTAATGAAATATGATACATATGATCCCTAATCAATCATCTCATGATTGGCACTAGGGGCTGATACTAATGTTGGAGTATTATGAATACAATCAAAGTCTCACATTGGTAAGACATGGAAAAGATCATGTGCTTATAAGATGAAAAGATATCTCCATTGGCATGAGGTCTTTTGGGTAGAGCCCAAAAACAAAACCATGAGGGTTTAGGCCCAAAGTGGACAATATCATGTCATTGTGGAGATATGCGAATCTTATATACACTAACAATTGGTATCAGAGTCATGGTCCATGTCAAGCCATAAACCTCGAACGAAGGAAGTTGAGCTCCCATGTCCGGATCAAGAGAACCAGACACTAGACAGGAAGTCCAATTGGGTCGGGAGGACCGAACAACTGGCAGAAAGTCTAGTTGGGTCGGGAGGACCGAATAACTGGCAGGAAGTCTAACTGGGTCAAGAGGACCAGACAGTTGGCAGGAAGTCCTAGTGGGTTGAGGATCGGACATTAAGCAGATGATGTCCTTGGAGGACGAATAGGCTTGAGAGGGGGTCAATGTGGTCCTTCGTTTGAGGGGGGGATTGTTAGAGTATTGTGAATACAATCAAAGTCCTACATTGGTAAGACATGGAAAAGATCATGTGCTTATAAGATGAAAAGATATCTCCATTGGCATGAGGCCTTTTGGGTAAAGTCCAAAAACAAAACCATGAGGGCTTAGGTCCAAAGTGGACAATATCATGCCATTGTGGAGATATGTGAATCTTATATACACTAACAACTAACACCTACTATGAGACTTCATATGGTTCTATATATCGTTGAAGATCTCATTGCAGCATAAGTGCGAGCTTCCTTAGACTTGAGGTATTCAAGTCACCTTGATCATGGTGCCTTGTAATGTGACTTCTTCGCAACCATCTACATCGTAGGTGTAACTCCGGGATTATTGGGTATAAGCCAAAATGATCGAAGGTGTTTGAATAGCCTACAGAGGATTCACCACTCCTAATAAAGGAGATGTATACCCTAGGCCTCTTGTCAGGATTGTTACTTAGAAGTCTCTAGCCAGAGCAAGCATGTTAAGAAGATGGTCTTCTTGGGAGCATATAGGAGTAACTTGAATCCACAGGACAAAAAAAATAACTTGGGCTAGGTGTGACGTAGTCAACCTAGTGGGGACTGTTGGTGCAATCGGCCCAGGTCACGATTGACCATACTCGAGTTTGACTCGAGTGATATTTTGATGTTTGACATAGGATGTTTGACATTGATGTTGGACATTGATGTCGGTTAATATGTTGGGGAGATTGTTGGAGCAATCGACCCAGGTTATAATTGACTAGACTCAAGTTTGACTCGAGGGAGACTTTGATGGTTGACTAGGGTTGACCATGTGATTAAGGGAAAGTCCAAGTCATGGGTACTTGGCATGGAAAGTCCAAGTGGGACACTTGGCATTTGGGAAAATCCAAGTCATGGGTACTTGGCATGGAAAGTCCAAGTGGGACACTTGGCATTTTGGAATCCAAGTCATGGGTACTTGGCATGGAAAGTCCAAGTAGGACACTTGGCATTTGGGAAAGTCCAAGTCTTGAGTACTTGGCACAAGGAAAAGTCCAAGCATGGGTCTTGGGATAGAAAGTCCAACATGGGTTGGCAAGGGAAAGTCCAAGCTTGAGTCTTGGCATTTGAGAAGTCCAAGGGGATGGATATTGGCGGCGTAAAGTCCAAGCGGAGTCTTGGCGGCGTAAGTCCAATGTGCCTTGGCGGTGTAGACACCGTTAGCATGACATAGCCGAGGGAAGCACCTGGAGGCTAGCGCGATGGATGAACAAGTCATGGATGACTTGGAGGGATCCGAGAGGCATGAGGCTGATGGAGGTGGCTAGAAGGCTTAGGTCTAAGCTAAGGGTGGTCTAGCAAGTATAGGGGCACCATACTTGGGTTAAAACCTCATTTTTTAGGTTGGCAGTCGACTGGCATTGTGGCCGGTTCGACTGCCGTGAGTCGACTTGAGTTCGACTGCTATTTTAGAGCTGGAAATGCTCGGCGATCGCCATTGAGCGATCGTGTCGACGGCAGCGATCGACTTCCAAGGGTCGCGCGATCGCTAGGTTAGGTTTGGCCGCCCGATTAGGCCGAGCCGCCACGGCTGGCTACGGCGCCGGGCAATGATCGCCAAGAGATCCGTTAGAGTTTTTCCAACGTGGATCGAGCCGTTGTCTCACGACAACAGTGGCATCAGTCAACTGGTGACTTATGGCAGTCGACTGATGGGTAGAAATTCAGGTCGCGCACAAGGATAAAAGGAGCTCGACGGGAGGGTTTTGGCAGCGATTTCTTGGACGTTTTTGAGGCGATTTGCTGCTGCAAATCAGGGTCTTCAACCACGATTCAAGCGATCAACAAGCAATCAATCGAAAGGCATTTGTAAAGCGTTCTCTTTACTTATATTGCATTGTATCTCATTTTATTTGCTTGTTGTTATTTGATTATAGTTGTAATCTTATTGTAAGAGGTTTCTCCACCTCCGACTTGTGTCGAGAAGGAGTATTTATCATAGTGGTGTGTGATTGACATCGCTAGGGTTCGTACGAACCCAATCCATGGAGTATGAACTATTTTGGTTCCGAACCACGTTATATCCTTGTGTTAGCGTGTTGTTCATTTCGTTATCGTTATTACTTTTCTATTTCCGCTGTGCTAACGAAATTGTAGAGACGAACACGCGATCAAATTATTCACTCTAGTAGGCTTATTGTGTCCCTACAAGTGGTATCAGAGCCAGGTTCTTCTACGGATTAACAACCCGGAGTCAAGACGCTAGAGGGAAAGATGGAAATCCAAGGACATTTGGGATGGGATATCAACACACCTATCCCCTATACCTTCTATGGATAAGAAGGGTTTAAGCAATGGAAGTCAAGAATTGAAGACTTTCTAATGATGAGGGACTTCGAAGAATGGTCTATCTTGATGGAGGGTTTTAGCTATCCAATAGGACCAAAGGGAGGGTTCCTCAAGAAGAAGAAGTGGAGTGAAGATCAACTCCAAGCCTTCGAGAAAAACATAAAGGTAGTAAAATTTATTCTTGATTTGGTCCCTAATGAAATTGTGTGTATGGTAGGGGACTATATGGATGCTAAGGAGTTGTGGAGCCAAGTGGCAAAGCTTCATGAAAATCCATCATCAATCCAAGAAGAAGAAGAAGAAGAGGAGTGTTCACCCTCTCAAGCTCAAGCAAGTACATCATCATCTAAAGAGCTTGAAGATTCGGAGGTTGATAGGGAGTCAACTTCCGAATCGGTGGAGGAAGTGGAAGAAGCATCCACTTCAAGGACTGAGGGGGAGGAGAGAACTTCCACACCGGAACATCAAGAAGAAGCTTCGACATCCGGTCAAGATGAAGAAGCCCAAAGTCCAATTCCGGTCTCCATTAACCTAGGTAACTCAAACATATGTGTTAATAATAAAATGCATATAATATGTTTTGAGTGTAGGGAAATCGGGCACTATAAGAGCAAGTGCCCAAAGAAGGTTAGGAAAGCTCCACCGGCACCAAAAGTTAAGGATGCCGGTGCCCCAAGTCAAAAGAGCAAGGAGCACATCATATGCTTCAAGTGCAATTCAAAGGGGCATTATCGGAGTCAATGCCCTAGGGGGAAGAAGAAGGGGCAAGGAGGAGCATTACAAGTAGGGGGAGCTTCTATAGCTAACCCTAAGGTATATTTAAATAATGCACCTTCTAAATTTAAAAGTCAAAAGCATGCTAGAAATTTTAATTCTCTCGCAATTCACCATGAAAAGCATGCTAGAGATAAATATATTTGTTTAGGAGCTAAAAGTGTTAACTTCAAAAGTAAGGAGAAATTTGGGACTAATGTCCCTAAAAATAATTTATCTAAGGATAAACCTAGGTCAAATAACTCAAGACCAATCCAACCTAGGGAGACAATTAGGAAGGTACAAGAACATCTAGGTCTAAACCCTAAATGAACTAGGCATATGCCTAGAAAGTCCCATGCCCAAGAATTTAATCAAAAATCAATTGGACAATTGGAATTAGAAAACCAAGCCTTGAGGTCAAGGCTTGAGAAACTAGAAAAGACTCTTAGGAATATACAAAACCAATTTAAAGGGTCTAATGGTCAAAGTCAAAGGTCCAAAAGTCAAAGTCAACACCAAGGACGTAAGAGTCAAAAGTCAACCAAGGGCAAGCAAGGTTTGGGTCACAAACCTAAGCCTAAGGTAGCTTACCATAGTGTTCCATTTGATTATGGGACACAAACTAGGTCTAGGAAGACCAAGGTCAATAGGGAAGTCATCCCTAAGGTTGACCAAAGGTTGTACCTAGTGGCTAAGGTTTCTAGGAAACCTAGGGTGGCCACTAAGAAGGTTGCAAGGGGAGTTACCCCTAGAGTCAACCTAGGTATGACCCAAATGACCAAGGCTAACAAGCCTAGGAGAGTCATTAGGAAGGTATCTAGGGAGGTTATCCCTAAGGAATACCTAATTAACCCTAGGAGCTCAAATCGGTTTTGGGTTCCTAAGAGCGTGATTGATTCACGCTAGATGGGTTTAGGGTGTGCCAACCTTGATTGGATGGGTAGTTAACTCAACCATGGTAAAGGTGACACTTTAGGATATTTTCAAGGTTATGGTTACCTTGGAAATAGATTTGAATCAATATCCTAAAAGATTTTAGGATGTGTCAATTCACTTTTGAAATTAAGAAAAATCAATTAAATTGACACAATTTAGGTTAAGAGGTTAGTGTGTCATTTTGGGTTTTTGACACACTAGGGAGATTAATGATAATATGGCAAAATAAACCTAATTATATCAAATGACAATTAATATTAAGATTTAGGTATTATTGTACATATATATTTTATATGTCATGCTTTGTTTACCATATAACATGTCATGCCATCATGCTTACTTTTATTCATTGTATATGTCATGTTCATGTTTTAGGATTAAGGTTTTTAAATGTTATGTGTTTTTAGATTTTATATTATGTCATGACATCATGATCATTGGTCATGCTTAAATATTATTATCTTTATGTCATGATCATTTCATGCATTAAATTGATTAAAATTGAACTAAGGACAATGACATGACTTGAAGTCTCATTTATAAGGGAATCAAGTAGGGTTGCTTAGGAAATGCATGAAACCCTAGATTAAATGAACCAAAACCCACATCTCACATCCAATTGACATGTATGTGTATTTATACACCCTAGATACATGTGAGATGTTAGGATATGAGTTAAGTTCAAGGTACATAGTGTTTGCATCTAGTTGAACCCAAACTCATCTTAACTCAACATGTGGATCATTGGGAAAGCTTGTGTACAAGTCATGTACATAGATCCCAAAGAATATGATCAAAAATAGGTTTTCAAAAACATTTTGAAATCAATTTAGAAAACCTTAGTGAAGCCTATCTTTTGATAGCAATCACTAATGATGAAGTTGATACAAAGTGAGCTAAAACATTGAAGTTTTTCTTCACTTTTGGATTTTGTATCAATTTCGATAGTTTATGGATAAAATAATTTTCAAATAATTTTCACCCATTGTATTGCTTATAAGTAATATACGTATGAATTTTCACGAATTTTCAAAATACGTAGAATTACTTATGAATTGTCAAAATTGGATTACGATTGAAATTTGAAATTTAATTTATCACCGATCGCCTTGGTGGCAATGATCGATTAGAGTGGCAATGATCGTTACTATCGAGGAGTCATTGCCAGTCGATTTCGGAAAACAAGGTTGTTTATCCCATGTTCAACTATCAGAAGGTCCCTAATCACTCCTAACCCTAGGATATGCTTTGGGAAGCATTATAAAGGGTGAAAATCCATTGGATATGGATTAGGAGATGTGTTAGGTCAAAGTATCAAATTTAGGGTATGAAAAGTTCAAGTTTGAACTTAGAACCTTAATTTTGATGGTTTATAGTTTCAAGGACATTGTTGGTGTAATGGTCAAGGGGGAGCAAGCCTTTAGGGGGAGTTATCCATCTTGGGATGATAGATGTGTTTCTCCTCTTGAAGGGGGAGAAGTTATTGGAAGAATATCATCAATTGGGAAAATTGATGGGATGTTTGAGAAACCCAATTTGGAAATTGGGAGAGAGTATAAGATTGCCTCTTTTGAGTGATATGAGACTTATCACTAGGAAGATGGTAGGCATCCTAGGTGTTTATTTTTGGATCAAGGGGGAGATTGTAAGATCTCATTAGAACATGAGACATTGACCTCCTTGGAGAGATAATCTTTTTGATGTATGTCAAAAAGGGGGAGAAGGTAAAACTACCAATTTGGGATAATTGGTAAGGGAATTTGAGTTAGGGGAATAACTCAAGGTTTGTTTTGTCAAACATCAAAAAGGGGGAGATTGTTGGTGTAATCGGCCCAGGTCACGATTGACCATACTCGAGTGATGTTTTGATGTTTGACATAGGATGTTTGACCAAGTGGTTTGACATTGATGTTGGACATTGATATCGGTTAATATGTTGGGGAGATTGTTGGAGCAATCGACCAGGTTATAATTGACTAGACTCGAGTTTGACTCGAGGGAGACTTTGATGGTTGACTAGGGTTGATCATGTGATTAAGAGAAAGTCCAAGTCATGGATACTTGGCATGGAAAGTCCAAGTGGGACACTTGGCATTTGGAAAAATCCAAATCATGAGTACTTGGCATGGAAAGTCCAAGTGGGACACTTGGCATTTAGAAAAGTCCAAGTCATGGGTACTTGGCATGGAAAGTCCAAGTGGGACACTTGACATTTGGGAAAGTCCAAGTCTTGAGTACTTGGCACAAGGAAAAGTCCAAGCATGGGTCTTGGCATGGAAAGTTCAACATGGGTTGGCACGGGAAAGTCCAAGCTTGAGTCTTGGCATTTGAGAAGTCCAAGGGGATGGATATTGGCGGCGTAAAGTCCAAGCGAAGTATTGGCGGCGTAAGTCCAATGTGCCTTGGCGGTGTAAACACCGTTAGCATGACATAGCCGAGGGAAGCACCTGGAGGCTAGCGCGATGGATGAACAAGTCATGGATGACTTGGAGGGATCCGAGAGGCGTGAGACTGATGGAGGTGTCTAAAAGGCTTAGGTCTAGACTAAGGGTGGTCTAGCAAGTATGGGAGCATCATACTTGGGTTAAAACTTCATTTTTAAGGTTGACAGTCGACTGGCATTGTGGCCGGTTCGACTGCCGTGAGTCGACTTGAGTATACTTCTTGTGTGAAGTATAGGGTGTGGAAGAGAGAAATAGATAAGCAAGTACAAGTGTATGCAAGCTTGTGAGGAAGGTGAGAGTGGATGAAGGATTGTGTATAAGAAGGGATTGCAAGTGTGTGTAGACAATACTTGTGATTTGTGCACTTATCTCTTGTTGAGTAGAACAAGAGGTTCGTCTCTATCCTTGTTGAGAATAACAAGGTATCATCACCAGACTTTGGATTGCGATGTTGTGAACCTGTGATGAAAGTTTGAATTAACAACTTGTGACTTTCATCCCGACAATCAAGACTGTAACCCTTCGAGACTGTGCATCATCTCCTTCTATGACTTTCATAGAAATTCATGAGCATAGAAGTACCGGAGAATTTGTGCATCATCTACACCAATCGAGACTGTAACCCTTCGACAAGACCATAGTTCGTAGAAATTCTCGAGTAGAAAAGTGCTGAAGAATTTGTATATCATCTACACTAACCGAGATATAATTTAATTTTAACAAATATTTTATATATTTTAAAATCTTATTATACCCATCAACTTATATATCCAATCCATGTCCAAGCCAGATCCGGTCCGAAGTCGGATCTAGGACAGTTGCAAGAGCCCATGACAAACATGCAACGGTACCGACGCAAAGAAGCATCTAGACGATGGCTGTCATACTCCATCATTTGACTACCATTTAGTCACTAGACACCATTTTGAAGTCAACTCTCACGGTGTGAGATGGTAGAACTAGAGTGGCACATGTGCGGTCAAAAACTTGACAAATTTTTGGGCATAGAGCTGTTCGAATTTACAGATTTGTGGACCAGCTGAAATAAAACTTCTTCCAAAAGCAAAGATAATTAAACGTCTTCGACCTGCCTGCTACGGAGTACTGCCTGGACCACACAAATAATTTCCCAGTAATTAAGCTTCTCGGGAACGCATCAATCGTTGTGCTGGAAACCAACCCCTATTGTACTAAGATGGCTTTGGTTTGTGCAAGAGGCGGATACTCTTCCATTGTACCGGAGGAGATAACCCTTTATGCTTTGTCCGAAAGGAAGGAAAATAAACCCCGATTGTTTAACGCCTGCCTACCCTTACGTTTTTTTTTCTCCAAAAAGTGGTATAATTACATATTAGGAAGAAAGACAAGCATTTGAAGGATAGAAGCATATCGCCTCAGTAAATGTTTAGCAAATTTGTTCAACTTGCAGTCACTTGTTAAACAGACCATTGGAGGATAACTTCCTCCGCTAATACACTGCACAGAGAAATCTTAAATCACAACAATAAAAGATGCTGAATATAGACATATCAGTGTCACAACACACCGACGGCTCATCGTCAACACAATACACTATCTATTCAGTTAACAGTACCGTTCCTGTGAGTATTTCAACCTTCGATATTACTGAATCATTCTGCATCAAATGGAATTTATAAACAATTACCGATTATTAATTAAATCAATTGATAATTAAATGATGCTAAACGTTTCTGAATTGAGGAATTGAATGCTAAGCTTACATCGGTGAGTGGCAGACAGTGTTATGACACTGACACCTTGGCGATGATTGCCGTTGCCGACGCGAATGCCAAGCATGGCCGCGGTGGTTGCGTTGGCAGATGGTGGTGCAGGCAAGGGGAGGGAATGGACGGCCCTCTTCCGATCCCTGAACGAACCGAATGGAGGAGTGAAGGATTGGATCTCGTCCGCGGCTGCCGCAGACGCTACTGGATCCGACGCACGGCGGGACAACGAGCAGGCCAGGTCATCCTGTGACTGAATCATGAACGTTTTCGTGAATCAGAAACTGTGACAAACTTAACTTGAGATAATTTTTCAGGGAAAAATAAGAAGAAAAAAATTAATATAGAACGTCGAAAGAAATCAGGCTGAGATTAATATTTGGAATCCAAAAGTTTGCTTGATGAAGAAACACTTAAGAATGTAATGTGCAGAAATCGAGAACAAAGTGTGAGATTTACCTGGGAGACAACGAGATCGGCATTTTCCCGCATCCGCTTCAAGAAGCCACTGGTATTGCCTGTCGTCCTATCGGACTCCTCTTCCTCGTAACCGCTACTCGACGAGCTCGCAACGGGCGGTGGACTCGGGGACCACGGTACCACCTGGTTGTCCCCTTCGTCGATGTCGTCCTCCTCTTTACCACTCTCACTCTCACTCTCTTCCTCCACCTCCTCCTCATCTTCCTCCTCCTCGCTATCTCCTGATCCTCCCTCCTCTTCGTCTTTCGCCCCCTTGACGCATCTGCCGCTACATCCCCCTTCGCCGCTTCCCTCAACTGAGCCCGATGAGGCAGCGGCGCACAGCTGGCAAACAGAGATTGTGGCGCCTAGACGGGAACCCTCCGCTCTCCACGGCGTAGGCGACTGGCAGCTTCGGCACAAAAGGCACCTGGAGTGGCGCGCAACGAGGAAGTTGGCGCCATGTACCTTGGCGTCGCACTCCCAGCACAGGCTCGCCTGATCCGACTCGCAGTGGATCCTCGCCGGGCAATTACAAAGCTCACATTTGTTCACCCCCATTTCTCCTTCTCCTCCTCTCCGTCTATCCCCTTGGCTCTCTAAATTTCTCCTCTATTTGCTGCTACTGCTCCCGTATTCTCCTTTATTTCTATTTTTACAATGTTCGAAGAAATAAAGAGAGAGAGAGAAAATGGAAATAAGTCGCCAGTCGGCTATTTATGCGACCTCCCGACCTTTATTTTACCCCCTTAAGGACGACTCTTTACCCTACCATGTCCTTCATGCGTACCATCTGGTCACCATTGGTAAGTTTACCTACGCCAATTGGTCCGGGGCCGTCTATAAATGGATAGCTATATAAAAACGGGGGGAAACTGATATTTTTTGAAGCATGCAAGCATCGTCCATAAGTTCACGTTATGTCGGGCCTCGACGGTAAGCTGACCAGTCGATCGTAACCGTACACTACTGACTACTGGGATAATCTCGCAATTGAAAGTCATGCTCCACTAGGTTCGCGCCGAAGACCACCTCGTGTTGCCCACCTAAGGAACCAATCGCACAGCTCTGTATTTCCACGTCCGCATTTCCTACGTCTGGATATTTTTCAGCACGAATCTTCGCACAAAGGCATGTCGGACCTGGCGATCACCGACGATTCCCTCTGAGTCCTTCGTGGCCCAGTCTCGGCCACCAGCACCGCCTACGGCCACGCGATGCACACACCTCAGCGAGCCCCTGTTTTCCATTTAAATAAATTAATTAACGAAACAATGATATATATATATATATTCTTCTAGCAGCGGTTGACGCGGGAAATGAAATCGTCACGTAGGAGAAAGACTGCCCCGGGCAATGCGGCGTGGAGGTGGGTGGTGCGGCTGGTTCAGTGGTTTGCCTTTGCCGCCGCAACAATAGTAGTAGGCGCGGTTGGTTGGCTCCTCTACTTTTCGGAGGCGGTGGTCCTGGTAAATGGACGGTGGAGGTTCACGACGCGCTGCCAGCCACGAGTTGGATGGAATTGGATGTGTGGCGGAGGGCGTGGCAGGGATAAAGATTGCCATATATCCGATACCGTGCCACGAGTCAGACACATCAACGTCTTATCATTGCAGCCGTTCGTCGAAAGGTTGACGGCTGCGGGCAGCAGACGAAGGTTGTGGTGTGGAGACGATGCAGAGGAATAGTATCGCAATGAGGATGGGCAAGACATGACAAACAAGCTTGGCCACGAGGGGATGTCCTTGGACAGATTAAAGATGGGATGGGGGGATGTCTTTGGACATGCTTTCAACTTTAGTCAGCATTTTATTTTATTGTGTGGTTATCCATCTATACTCGAGCGGCATAGAATGGTGTTTAAATGGATGCAAGTCTTCCCAGCGGACTAGGCCAGCACCCACACCCACACCCTCAAGGTTGTCGCGCCAATTCAACAAGGCTGCTTTTCCAAACAGTCTTATGGGGTATTTGATATTTATTTTCTTCTTTATTTTTTATTTTAATTTTCTGTGAAAATAAAAAAACATATTTTATTCGTATTTTTTATTTTCATTTTCTAAAAAATAAATGAGTGTTTTCTGAAAAATTGAAAAACGAAAAATAATTATTTTTTATTTCTATTTTCGTTTTCTAAAAATAAAAGAGCATTTTCTGAAAAATTAGAAAATAAAAAAAACTTGTTTTCTATTTTTCTGAAAAACAAGAGAATAAAACAGAAAATAAAAAATTCTCTATGAACCAAACGTCCTTTTAAAGATAAAATGGTATATATATATATAAAAGTTGGATATCGAAATAATGATAATTGAGATGAAAGATATAGTGTGTGATATGTTGTCTGGACCGGCTAGACCTGACCAAGGGAAGTAGACCAGGTTGATAAGGTGGGGACATAGAATAGGACGAAAAAGTCTGGGGGTCAAAAGAAAACCGAATAGGTAACCTAGGGTGTGAGTCGGGAGGTGACTCGGAAAGTTACTCGGGAGAGTTAGGGAAAATGTCAATAATGTGTCTTATGGTCGGAGTGGGTCTAAATATGAACCCAGCAAGCCGAGTTGAGTAATATACACTCTGGTTTAAATGAACCAAAAGGGTACAACCGAGAATGAGACCGAGTCAGTGTACGAGTCAGAGGAGATGGTTAGGGAAAAAATGTCTTCAGAGGAGAAAGAGAGGGTAAAAAAGAGGGGTGTGACGTTCCTTGATATGCTTCTTATAAAAGGTTGTTACATAATGTAACAACCTAGGACCCCATATAATATTCCCACGAGTCTCTCTTCCTTATCCTCGTAACAGAATTATTCCTCAGGTAAATGTTTGTGCAATCGGCCCAGGTCTCGATTGACTAGGACTCGAGTTTGACTCGAGTGATGTTTTGATGTTCGACAAAAACATATGACAATGTAATTGTCATGGGAAAGTTCAAGCATGGGTCTTGGCAATGAAAAGTCCAAGCATGGGTCTTGGCAAGGTAAAGTCCAAGTCTTGAGTAATTGACATGGAAAGTCCAACATGGGTTGGCAAGGGAAAGTCCAAGCTTGAGTCTTGGCATTTGGAAAGTCCAAGAGGTTTGATATTGGCAGCGTAAAGTCCAAGCGGGAGTCTTGGCAACATAAGTCCAATGGTTGGCGGCGTAAAGTCCAAGCGGAGTCTTGGCGGCATAAGTCCAATGTGCCTTGGCGGTGTAGACACCGTTAGCATGACATAGCCAATGGAAGCACCTGGAGGCTAGCGCGATGGAGTCATGGATGACTTGGAGGGATCCGAGAGACGTGAGGGCGATGGAGGTGGCTAGAAGGCTTAGGTCTAGGCTAAAAGTGGTCTAGCAAGTATGGGGGAATCATACTTGGGCTAAAACCTCATGGTTGAGGTGTGCCAATCGACTGGTGGCATGTGGCTGTCGACTGGCCCGAGTCAACTAAGGTTTGACTGCAGGAAGTGGCCTAGCAGTCGACTACCAGAGGTGGGCAGTCGACTAATGGCTCTAGCAGTCGACTGATCATGTGATCAATCGACTGGTGCTCGGGAATTCAGCCACAGAATGGAGTCGAGACTCGACTGGTCGAGTGAGGACTCCATCAGTCGACTGATGGGTATGATCAGTCGACTGATGGTAGATCCGTTGGACTTATCCAACGTGGATCTAGCCGTTGTCTCACAACAACAGTGGCATTAGTCGACTGATGGTCCCGATCAGTCGACTGATCAACTTTTTCCAGCACAGGTTGAAGCTATATAAGGAGCTTGTGATGGAGGAAAAGATAGCAATTTTCTTGGGCGAAATTGAAGGGGAAAGTTGGTGCTTTCCAGTCCTTCAAAGCTAGTTCAAGGCAATCAAAGATCAAGCAATCAAAAGGTCTTGTAAAGTGTTTTCCTTTACTTGCATTTGTATTTCATTATCGTATTTGTTTGTATCTATTTGATTATTATTGTAATCATTTTGTACGAGGTTTCTCCGCCTCCGACTTGTGTCAAGAAGGAGTGTTTATCATAGTGGTGTGTGATTGATATCGCTAGGGTTCGTACGAACCCATTCCGTGGAGTAGGAACCTTTCGGTTCTAAACCACGTTAAATATTTGTGTTTGCGTTGTTGTTTATTTCGTTATTGCTTTCATTACTATTCCGCTGCGCTCTAACGAAATTGTAGAGACAACCACGATCGAATTCCAACTACGAACGAACACTACGCTATTCACCCCCCCCTCTAGCGGCTTCAAATATCCTTTAGTAAAGAGGGTCCTCCACATGGACGACAATCCTGATGGTTTGTTACATCACAACTGGCCGTAGGGGAATCGGTATAAAGGGGGAGAATGAAGGAAGTGTTGGTGCAATCGGCCCAGCAGTACCTTGATGGTATTTTGATGATAGACAAAACTCATGACATGGGATTGTCATGGGAAAGTCCAACATGGTGTTGGCATGGAAAATCCAAGCATGGAGCTTGGTGTGGGAAAGTCCAACATGGGGTTGGCATGGAAAATCCAAAGCATTGCGAAGCCGTTGTTGGATCGAAAGTGTCGCTAGAGGGGGGGGGGTGAATAGCGATACGGTGTCGTTAAAAAAAACTTTTGCAATAAGTAAAAAGCAAGTAGAGAGTGCACAGCGGAAATATAAAGTAGACAAGATATTTTTACGTGGTTCACAATCTTTCGATTGCTAATCCACGGCCCTAGTGATCCTTGATCACGTACGGAGGGCAATTCACTAAAACCACTCCTCCTCGTTGGAAGTAGGAGCAACGATCACAAAAAGAAATCAAGGCAAAGGGACACTCCCCCTTTCCTTGTTACGATTAAAGCACAAAGACAATTTAAAGAAGTAGAACTTAAATAAATATACCGACAACTCTTATAAGTAGAAGATGTAGCTTTCGTTGTCGGCGGCACTTCGTCGTAGCAAATGAGTAGTAGTAGCGGCGTTACGACAGCGTGTTGAGAGCTCTTAATTTCTTATATTTTTTGCTTGGCGTGAACATGTCTATTTATGGATATTGATCTATGAATTTAGACATAGGTAGTGTCCAAGGTGAGGTTCTTATCCCCCAAGTCTTGCTCATCCACATCCTTTGCGCCAACTCAAGGATGAGGTGCTTCATCCAACCACCTTGTGCCACAACTCAAGGATGAGGTGCTCATCCAACCACCTTGTGCCACCTCAAGGAGGCCTTCACGCCAACTTGTTGGAGCCATCCAACTTGTGCCACATCATGGAGCCAACCATCTTGTGCCAACTCTCCTCATTTTGGGCGTCCAAGCTTGATGGTGGTTTGCCAACCATCTTGTGCCAACTCACCTCATTTTGGGCGTCGACTTGATGATGGTTTTGGATGTCCACCTTGATGCCACATCACCTAATTTTGGGGTCCAAGCTTGGTGATGGTTTGGATGTCCACCTTGATGCCACATCACCCTTTGTACCAAAACACGAGTCAAGTCCAAATTCACCCCTTGAAATTCGAGCTCTTCTCGAAATTTGGAACTAGACCTGATTGGTAGTAGTAGTCAGTCAAAGGGTTTTGAATTGCGATACAAGTTAGCTTAAAATATAAAGTACGATGGTTCTAACCATCGATCTCGACCTAGACCTTCCATTGGAGGTATTGGGTCGGATCTACGCTAACGTCCTTGCCGCTTTCAGAGCTTACCTTGTAGCCTCGCTTCCGGTCTTCACCCGAGTACCTCGGCTTCCTCCGAAATCCCTCTGGCGTTGCCTGACCACCTCGGTTCCCACCGGGTGTCGCAGACCTTCCGCTCAACTTTAGCATTTCTGCACACTTAATTGAGCTCGTAAGATAACAAATATACTCTTAACTATTGAGCCTTTTGCCATAATCAAAATACCGGTTCGACTTTGGTGCCCACTGCACCAACAATCTCCCCCTTTTTGATTCATGGCAAACCGACACAAAAGTTAAGGAAAAATTAAGCTAGCATAATGATTAAGCATGAATGAGCTAGCATAAAGATTAAATATGAATGAGCTAGCATAATGATTAAATATGAATGAGAAATATTATTGTTTCAAGTTCTCCCCTTTGAGGTAACCTCCCCCTTGACCGAAGGTGAGTTCTTGAAAAATAATTTTTACTCCCCCTTAATAGTTGCTTAAGTAATCGGAATTACTTAATATAAAAGGTAATAATTTTGTTTACTTTCTTCCCCTTTAATTTTGGTTAATTTTGTGACTTTCTCCCCCTTTTGCCTTAACTCAAAAAGTTTGTAAATATATTTTAGGGTTTGTAAGTCCAAGCAAGTTCCCAATATATATATATATATATATATATATATATATATATATATTTTTTAAAATAATAATAAGCTTGAAAATATGTTCATCTAAAATGTACAACTTCGGTTGGACTTGATTGATATAGAATGATCAATAAGTCTTGAAGGAGTTGATTAATTTTAAATAATTATACTCCATGGTTCATATCGATGCACTGAATCTACATCTGGAACCAGGAGTAAGGTCCTAACATCTCACGCCCGTCTACGTGGCTAAGTACACAAACACATTAGTCCTATGTGTTGTGAGATGTGTTGGCTCCTTAAATCTATAGGTATATGATTTCTAAGGTAAGACTTAGGCTAATTTCATAAAAAGAAGCAAAAGTAGAGTACATATATAGAAATTTAAATCCTACTCTATTATGCACATACCTAACTTTCGTCTTAATAAACTAAATTAAACCCGGGTAGTGGTTTGGTGAAGATGTCCGCTAGGTTTGATTTGGACTCAACATACTCTAGTTGTATAGTTCCATTAGTTACATGTTCCCTAATGAAGTGGTGTTTAACTTCTATATGTTTTGTCCTAGAATGACATATTGGATTTTTAGTTAAGTTAATTGAACGATGTTATCTATGTAGGTTTTAATGTTGTTAAAGATTAAGCTAAAGTCTTGGAGAGTGTGCTTCATCCACGAGGTGAGAGACACACTCACCCATCGCACGTATTAAACCGGTGGTAGATAAGGCAACGCAATGCGCTTCCTCTTGCACTAACTCACTAGACTCGAGAGGATTTGACAACAACCACTCGTGCTCTTTCTATCGAGTTTACTACCGGCATAGTCGGTCAGAGCCGATTAGATTAAACTCGGTAGATCTAGGGTACCAAATACCTCGTTTAGCGTGCCCTTTAGATATCTAAGGATACGCTTGACTAGGGTTAGGTGAGACTCCTTGGCACAGTTTGTAACCTTGCGCACATAAAACTTCAGCGAATATAGGAGACTTCCTATTACTCTATAGTATTTTAGGTCAACGGGTATTCCTTCGACATCTTCGTTTATATTAACAGTAGTGGCCATAGGTGTAGTGATGATTTTCGCATCGTGCATTCCAAAGCGATTTATTAAGTCCTTAGTATATTTTTGTTGATGTAAATATATTCCATCTTTAGTTTGTTTAATTTGTAAACCTAAGAAGAAACTTAACTCTCTACTAAATTCATTTCAAATTCACTTTCCATAAGTGAGATGAATTCGTTTAGCGAGGATCGAGTTGGTAGTTCCAAAAATTATATCATCTACATAGATTTGGGCTATAAAGATTTCTTTTCCTACGGTTTTTAATAAGGTTGGGTCGACTAAACCTTGGTTGAATCCTTTGGACTTAAGATAGATCGAAAGCCTTTCGTACAAGCTCTTGGGGCTT
This sequence comes from Wurfbainia villosa, assembly GCA_025175895.1. NCBI lineage: Eukaryota > Viridiplantae > Streptophyta > Magnoliopsida > Zingiberales > Zingiberaceae > Wurfbainia > Wurfbainia villosa. The sequence continues at coordinate 68,306,909 of CM046008.1, forward strand.
GTTTGAGTCCATATAGGGCTTTCTTAAGTCTAAGGACATGGTCAGTTTATCTAGATTTTCGAATCCGGGAGGTTGGTAGCGTAAACTTCTTCCTTAATGTATCCATTCAAAAAATCTTGACTTGACATCCATTTGAAACAATTTAAAACCTCGATGCGGCGTATATGCAACATTCGGATGGACTCTAGTCTTGCTACGAGGCGTAGGTCTCATCGTAATCTAAACCTTCGACTTGACTAAACCCTTTTGCGACTAACCTAGCTTTATTTCTAACTACTTCACCTTTATCATCAAGTTTATTTGAAATACCCACCTTGTTCCAATAATTGATTTTTCTTTAGGTGGTGGTACTAATTCCCGGACTTCATTTCTAGTGAATTGAGCTAGCTCTTCTTGCATAGCAATAATCCGATCGGGATCGAAGTGCTTGTTCAATAGTTTTGGGTTCGATTTTGGAAATTAGCGAGATTTGACTAATATTTCGATATGAAGCTCTAGTTCGAACCCTAAATTTGGATCACCTATAACTTGATTGATAGGATGACTTGGGTTAGGGTCATCTATCACTTGGTCGATAGGATGACTTGGGTTGGGGCGAGATTCAAGTTCAAGATCAGTCGGGTTTGCTATAAGTTGATTTGCTAGTTGGTTTTGTTAAGGATTGAGCGGGTTCGTGTCCTTCGTCGAAAACTATATTAATGGTTTCTTCGACTCTAAGAGTGTCGTGATTGTATACCCTATAAGCTCTCTTGGTGGTTGAGTATCCTAGAAAGGTTCGATGAGGTTTTGGATTTGAATTTCCCTAGGTAATCCTTAGTGTTTAAGATATGTACCTTGCATCCAAATACCTAAAGTATTTGATGTTGGTATTTTATCGTGATAAATCTCGTCTGAGGACTTTTGGTGCCTCTTTAACATAAGGATCCTATTTTGGACATATCAAGTAGTACTAACGGCCTCTGCCCAAAATCTATCGGGTAGGTTATACTCGTATAACATAGTACTCGCGGATTCGTGTAGGGTTCTATTTTTCCGTTAAACTAACCCATTTTGTTGTGGGGTTCTAGGACATGAAAACTCATGGTGGTATCACGTTTAGGTTACAATCTGTAAACACTGTGGTTTTGAATTCACCACCATGATAAACCCAAGTCTTTTAATCTTAAGGTTCTTTTGATTTTCGATTAACCTACAAAGATTGATTAGTTGGTCTAGGGTATCATTTTTATGTTTGATAAACCTAACCCAAGTAAATCTAGAATAGTGTCAATTATGACTAAGCAAAATTGACTACCATTGAGTGACTTAGCTCCATGTGAATCAAATAGATCCATGTGTAGGAGCTCAAGAACACTTTTGGTTCGTTCTTGATTAGTTAATTGATGTTGTGTCCTAGATTGTTTACCTTGTTGACAAGCATTACATATTTTATTATCCAAGTTGTTTAGTTTAGGCAAACCTATAGCAAGCCACTCGACTCATCTTGTGGGCGAGTCTTGGGTGCAGTGTCAGAGTCTTGATTGCCATAACCAAGATTCCTCTTGCTGTGTCATAAGACACTTGGTTGAGGAGTTGGGTAAATTTATTGTGTAGATGTTGCTATTCCTAGTTCCTTTAAGTATTATTTTAGATGTTGCATTTATCTTGATTACGCATTCATTTTCTAGAAATATGACCTTATAATTGTTATCACACAATTGGCTTACACTAAGTAAATTATATTGAAAGTTTTCTACTAATAAGACATTTTGAATTGTAAAGTTAGAGTTGAGCTCAATATCACGATCCGATGATTTTGAGCTTGCCGTTATTCAGAAGGCTACCGATCCTTGTCGTTTGAATCGTAACCCGAAAATTTGAGTTGATCGATCCGTCATGTGTCGGGAGCAACCAGCATCAACATCCATTGATCCTACATATAAGGTAGTTGGATCGGATATTGGAATTACTAAAGGGTTGTTTGTAAGTTTTTAAACCTAAATCATCTCACCAATATCTACATGATCAAAACATGTTATTCTTATGTGTTATTGTGAGATGACTTTCAATTTTACTTGATTAATTTTAATGAATTTAAATTAACCAACATTAGGTTAGATTCGGATTTAGTCTAAGCTCATCAAGTAATCTTTTCAAGAGATTAGCTTCGTGTCGTGGCGAGGCACAGAGGCCTTCTTTGATCGGAACAACGACCACTTCCTTAGACAAAGCTAATTTCAAGAAATTGATAACTCGACTTACTTGAGACTACATCTTGGTCTAACTAGTTATTTTTGAAAAGAGGCTCCCGAGGCTCAATCTTTTAAATAGGATTTTAGTTGATTATGAGTCCTATCTAACCATTCTAAAAATAAAGGAAAAACTAAGCATGCAATTTCTAAGACTTAACAAAAATACATTTTGTATTGGCTCCCCCTGGACCATTGAATCGAGTGGGTCTATTCACATAGTGAATTTGGTCCTTGGGAACCCAATACATGTTAGATCCTAAAGTTGAAATCAAAGTGATCTTAGGGACCCATGCTTGGACATTTTTCTTATGTTGGTTTACTATAGACATATATGACTTATTGGTTGTATTTGAGTTAAACCCGAGTCCGGCCTTGTTGTACACGGCCATTTGTGATCCAAGTAAGAGGTCAAGTCCCTTGGATCCCAAAGTGAACCTTTCCAACGTGTTCCTAAGGTCTTCGACTTGTGTTTTCAAAAGCGAGTTCACAACTTCAAGCTTTTCAACTTGAGTTGAGTCCTCCTCTTGAATACGAGTAGTCGAAGAGGTTAGGGAGACCTCATTTTTGAGGAGGTTAACCTCCTCAATTAGGGTCTCGACCTTGGACTCGGACTTAGCTAGTTTCTTATTTAAAAATTTAATTGCACCATACAAAGTATTAAGTAACGACCGACTTACCCTTAATGATTCTTTTGAACCGGATCACGGATCCGTGGCTTGTCTTGAATGGAAGCTCATCGCCGGATTCGGACTCGGACTCTTCTTGGTTTGGTCGTGCTCGATCGGCTTGGCCATTAGAGCTTGGATATTCTTCTTCCTCCGACAACTCCTCCCAAGTAGCGTTTAGCGCTTTCTTGGTCTTTGATGCGTTATTCTTTAGCTTTGGGCACTCGGACTTGATGTGGCCGAACTGTTGCACTCATAGCATCTAAAATTAGAAGTCATTGAATTAGGTTTAGGCTTACCTAGAGTTGTTGGTCGTTTTCGTCTCTTGATCATCTTCCGAACTACATTGACTAGTTCGGATTCTATTCAGTCTACTTAGATTCGGACTCGTCTTCTTCCTTGGGGTGGCTTGCTTGCGGGCTTCTTCTTCTTGGAACTCGCAACTAACGCAATACTCTTCTCGGCTGGACCCGTTAGTTTGCTCATGTAATTCAAGTTCCGAAAACAATTCATCTAACCTAATTTTAGAAAGGTCCTTGGAGCATCGACCATGGATGCCCACAAGGTGGTCCTAGGAAGCGAGTTAAGAGAATACGATAAGGTCGCGATTCTCGACCTTTTGTCCAATGGCATGGAGTTGGTTGTGATGTCTTGGATCGAGCATGTAGTTGAGTTGCGGTCTCGTTTTCCTGCATTTTCAAGTTATACAATTTATTTAAAAGTAAATCTCTTTTACATACCTTCGTGTCGTCGGTGCCTTCGTGTAGTTCCACTAGCTTGGTCCATAAGTCCTTTGCACTAATGAAGGGGCCGACGCGGTTGAGCTCTTCCTTGGACAACCCACATTGCAAGATTTGAGTTGCCTTGGCATCGGCTTCTACTTGTTTTTTCATGGAATTTGACCATTGATCGTAACCCAAAGATTCACCATCTTCATTAATAGGAAGTGTGAAACCGGTTTGGATTGATCCACATCTCGATTTGGGTTTTAAGAAAGCATTCCATCCGACCCTTCCAATAACGAAAGTCATTACCGTTGTAAAGCGGGGTCGAGCGGTGCTAAACCCTTCGAGATGGGCCATTTAAAAACAAGAAGAAGAACGCGAAAAGAATCTTGCAAAACACACGAAGAATATTCCAAGACTTTCGTCTTGGATTAGTAGTGCTTGAGAAGTAAAGAAAAAAATATATAAAATGTAACTTGCAAAAGAAATAAACAATCAAATGCGAATGTCGTTGAAGTTCCGGAGGATAACCTTACTCGGGATCTAACAGGACAACCTTATCCGGATCCTAAAGCCTCTAATGCAATTCTATATGTAGGAGAAGATAAGCAAGTGAAATAATTATACGAAAACAGAAATAAATAAATAAAAATCTGTGAAAAAAAAACAAAGCTAGATTGGTGGTTTCACGAATCTTAGCGCCCGACTCGATACCAATTGTTGGATCGAAAGTGTCGCTAGAGGGTGAATAGCGATCTGATGTCGTTAAAAAAACTTTTGCAATAAGTAAAAAGCAAGTAGAGAGTGCACAGCGGAAATATAAAGTAGACAAGATATTTTTACGTGGTTCACAATCTTTCGATTGCTAATCCACGGCCCTAGTGATCCTTGATCACGTACGGAGGGCAATTCACTAAAACCACTCCTCCTCGTTGGAAGTAGAACAACGATCACAAAGAAATCAAGGCAAAGGACACTCCCCTTTCCTTATTACGATTAAAGCACAAAGACAATTTAAAGAAGTAGAACTTAAATAAATATACCGACAACTCTTATAAGTAGAAGATGTAGCTTTCGTTGTCGTGCGCACTTCGTCGTAGCAAATGTGAGTAGTAGTAGCGGCGTTACTGACGGCGTGTTGAGAGCTCTTAATTTCTTATATTTTTGCTTGGCGTGAACATGTCTATTTATGGATATTGATCTATGAATTTAGACATAGGTAGTGTCCAAGGTGAGGTTCTCATCCACCAAGTCTTGCTCATCCACATCCTTTGCGCCAACTCAAGGATGAGGTGCTTCATCCAACCACCTTGTGCCACAACTCAAGGATGAGGTGCTCATCCAACCACCTTGTGCCACCTCAAGGAGGCCTTCACGCCAACTTGTTGGAGCCATCCAACTTGTGCCACATCATGGGAGCCAACCATCTTGTGCCAACTCTCCTCATTTTGGGCGTCAAGCTTGATGGTGGTTTGCCAACCATCTTGTGCCAACTCACCTCATTTTGGGCGTCCAACTTGATGATGGTTTTGGATGTCCACCTTGATGCCACATCACCTAATTTTGGGTGTCCAAGCTTGGTGATGGTTTGGATGTCCACCTTGATGCCACATCACCCTTTGTACCAAAACACGAGTCAAGTCCAAATTCACCCCCTTGAAATTCGAGCTCTTCTCGAGGCTGGAACTAGACCAGCAGTTGACTGTAGTAGACGACTGGTCAAAGGGTTTTGGACTGCAGTACAAGTTAGCTTAAAATATAAAGTACGATGGTTCTAACCAACTGATCTCGACCTAAACCTTCCATTGGAGGTATTGGGTCGGATCTACGCTTAACGTCCTTGCTTCGCTTTCACACGAGCTTACCTTGTAGCCTCGCTTCCGGTCTTCACCCGAGTACCTCGGCTTCCTCCGAAATCCCTCTGGCATTGCCCGACCACCTCGGTTCCCACCGGGTGTCGCAGACCTTCCGCTCAACTTTAGCATTTCTGCACACTTAATTGAGCTCGTAAGATAACAAATATACCCTTAACTATTGAGCCTTTTGCCATAATCAAAATACCGGTTCGACTTTGGTGCCCACTGCACCAACAGCCGTGCGCTTGGTGCTTGGTGAGAAATGCATTGCGAAGCCGTGCGCTTGGTGCATCCGAGGGACCGCCGGACGGGGAGCGAATAGAGTGAGCCCAAAAAGAAGCATACTTCTAGGGTATGAGACGCGAAGGATGGCGTTGTGAAGCCGTGAGCTTGGCGCATCCGAGGGACGTAAGCCGAGGGAAGAGAGCTTCGGTGGGGAACTCCATGAGGGATAAGGTGGACTTGGCCAAGTGGCTAAGACTGAGTGTCGGAGGCTCAAACTTGATGTTTGAGAGATTACCCGACGGTCGGATGCTCAAACAACTTGGTGTTTGAGGTTTTGCCCGACGTCAGTCGACTGGCATAGGTGCCGGTTCGACTGGTCCAAGTCGACTAGGGTTCGACTGGTGTAAGGCTAGGGTTTTGTACTTGGCGATCGCATGGATCGGCAATGATCGATCGACGATCGGCTTAGAGGATGGCGATCGTGATGGGAGTGTCACGAGCACAGAACGCTCCGAAGCCGACTGGGCAGTCGACTACTAGGTCACTAGTCGACTGATGGGCATCATCAGTCGACTGGTAGGTGATCCGTTGGAACTTGTCTGACGTGGATCTGGCCGTTGTGAGACAAGCTGAGCGATCGGGGCCTTTTGGCGCATCGCTAGGTGCCGATCAGTTATAAAAGGAGCTCGAGATGGAGGTTTTTGCAAAGGTTTTTGTGGAGCTATTGGAGGGGAATTGCTGCTGCATTCCAGTCCTTCAAGATCCAATCAAAGCAAGCAACAAGCAAAGCAATCAAAGCAATCGGTGAAAGTTTTCTTGTGTATTGTATTTGTGTATTTGCTTGTATTTCTATATTACATTGTAATTGCTTGTGAGAGGTTTCTCCACCTCCGACGTGTTGTCGAGAAGGAGTGTTATAGTTAGTATCGTGCGCATAACTAGAGCTCGGTGAGCTCGCCCGTGGAGTAGGAACCATTCGGTTCCGAACCACGTATATCTTGTGTTGTGTGATTGTGTATTGTTAGCTTTATTATTATTGTTATTTCGCTGCGCTAACAACAATCGTAGACAAGCAACGCAAGAAGAACGAGTAAATTCTGACATCCATCGTAGAAGGGCTATTCACCCCCTCTAGCCGGCCAATCGATCTCCTACAGGAAGGAGAAGGGACTGATCCAAATCATTTTCTTCTAGTCAGGAGCCAACCGACTAGGGGATCGTCATCGAAGGAGATTGGCCGACGGAGGAAGGAGGCGATAGCCAGTAAAGGGGAGAAGAAGGCAGAGAGGCAATTGAATTCCACTCATCCCTTTACCTTGTACACATCTGGACTTGTAAGAGGTTTTCTCCACCTCTAAAAATATTTCCAAGAAGGAGAGATTTCATAGTCAAGGTGTTTTGGCACCGTAGCTCGCTCTAGAGCTCACTCCATGGAGTAGGAATTGGAATTCCAAACCACGTTAAATCCCGTGTCATTGTTCTCTGTGATTTACTTCATCATTTATCAACCTTTTTACTGTTGCGTTCGGAGAGGACCCTAAGCCTCCGTGACGTCATCTCTTCCTCTCAAGGAGATGAAAAATCCGAACCACGCATCAGTTGGCGCCATCTATGGTAACTTCATTGTTGAGCAAAACGTCGAAATGCATGTAGAGGAGATTCATCCTCCAACGGATTCTTCCGCAAAAGATAGCCCTATTACGCTATTATCAACCTAGCTGAAGGTCATGGTGGATACAACAGTAGTTAAGGCTTTGGCCAAAGAGAGGAGAAGGACGGAATATCTTCACCCCCATTCTGGTGAACCCTCTCAAAGAGAGCAGCCACATGAAGGACCTTCCCAGGTCCATCCAACGATTCCACCAAACACCGAAGTATTACCAGGCGAGGTGCCAGTGGGAAGGATATATCAATACACCATCCCCGCGACACAAACAAGGCGGGAAGACCAGGGAGAGAGCCAGTCTACCAGGGCGCCTGAAGCTTACGAGCCCTGTCCAATCACCGTAGATATTATGTTGGAGCAACCACCCCCATACTTTCGAAATCCTCAAGTGGGGATGTACAATGACACTTCAGACCCAGAAGAGCATCTATAACAATTCGAGGAATCTGCCTCTCTTCATTGCTATATGGATGCTCTCAAATGCAGAGCTTTCTGCATCACGCTGATGCCCTTTGCACAGAGATGTTTTAGGGTTTTACCCTCCGGTTATATTACTTTTTTTGTAGATTTGAAGGGAGTTTTTCGTCAACAATTTGTTAGTTGCAAAACCTATAAGCATGATGCCTCTATTTTGCTGCATATAAGGGGAAAACCCTCATAATCTTTGAGGGGTTATATTTATCATTTCACCGCCACTGCTAGGGGCATCCCCTCAGCAGGGCCAGATATCCTGAAGGTTGCTTGTCACGCCCCGAGAGCATGCCGAGCCGAAAATCAAACGGACGACACCTCCCCTGTACGTGACAATATTTCGGGTTAATACAAGGCCCGTAGGCCCACAATAATAACAATATATAGATATATCAAAACAACAACTACACAAAAACACAGCGGAAACATACCACAACAATACAACTATCTCACACATGCATATCGGTATGACTAACACACCACAACAACACGAAATCTCGACAAAATCTGAATATACTACATATATATCACGAAAACTCCGAATACATAACACGGTGGACGGAAGGCCCAAAATAAAACACGGGAGCCTCGGAGGTGAGATGAGATGATGTCAGTCGGCGGTGCTCTAATGCCATCACGAAGTCTTCTACCTGTTACCTGGGCGACAGAAAACCCAGGGTCCGCGGGGGGTGGTGACTAAAACTCAGCAGGTAATAGAAAAACATGTATATATGTAATATCACATGTATTTCAACAACATAATCTAAAGGTGCAACAGGTATATCAGCATCGTAAATAAATACAAGCATATACCATCTAACCAAATGAATAACATAAAATGAAGACATACCTGAAGTCTGCTATGCTACTCTGATCCAACCTGAACATATATCCAACATATATATAACAGGAATAGTAATACCAACACATAATCTACTCATGCTACAGGTCAAGGTATCTAATGGTCTGTCCAACCCATACCAGTATCCGACACCATCGTATAACAAATGCAAGAAACATGCATGAATATGATGTACACCCAAATGCAGCAAGCATAGTACAATCAAATACAACATCACAATAATCATATATATATAGACCGTATCTATATATATATATATTAATCTCAACCATCCATATATATACATACATACATATATGTATCTATATATGGTAATATGCAAAGTGCCATAAGATACGGCAATGCAGCATGCATGGTCATGCCTGCTCACCCCTACTCGCTACCACGACCCCAGTGTGGTCTAGGTGGCACGACATGATAACTGTCCCAACTCACACCAACCACTGCTATAGAGTGGCCGAGTGGGCAGTATGATCAAGTAGCATATGAGCATAAAGAGCTCGCTACACAACGGGAGTCCCTGCTACTGGCCACTCCAACTAACACTACCAATGAGTGGTCGAGTACCACGAACCCAGGACAACTGCATGCAACTCCAACTACCACCGTCTATAGTGGTAGAGTGTGGCACAACAGATGCTCTGCCCTCACACCAGTTACTCCTCGAGGAGTGCACTGGGAGGCAAGATGACTGACGACTCTCTCAACCCCAAGGGAGACTACGTCGTCAGAATGCATGCAAATGACATGTGTATGCTGTCACACGTACAACCATCTACCACAGACTCTCTGTTCAACAAAGAGTCGTACCCATCTCATCAATACACTCTCTATCCTGTAGAGAGTCGTACTTAACTGATCGACGGGCTCTCTATCCTGTAGAGTGTCATACTCAACTAATCATAACTCTCTCTCCAATAGAGAGTCGTACTCAACTGGTCGACGCACTCTCTATCCAATAGAGAATCGTACTCGACTGATCATAACTCTCTCTCCAATAGAGAGTCGTACTCAAACCGATTATCAAGCTAGGAACACAGGTCCGTAGCGACACACTAAGTACCATTCACTTGACCATTTACACAATATATGGTCAGTGGTCACCATGCAACCTAAGGGTACTAGAATTAACCCTAGGTTCAAAACATTATCTATCTACAGATGACCTTTTTACCCAAGGTACAATCAGGTTGTCATCCGGACTTTACTATTTGCACTTAACTTAAATAATTTCTAAGTTACTTACATCACCTATATGTATAACTCTTAATCATGATAAAATAAACATGATATCAACAAGGGAGTAAATAGCTAACGGTAAAGAATCAAGCATACGATAATAAGAGCAGGGTCAAGGTAATATGAACACCTAACATGTTCATATCAATGACTAAATCTGAATACAATATATCTACCCGGACCAGGTAGGAAATTACCCATCTGCCATGTAGACTATGTTCAGTGTATTTTGCGTTCGCGAACCTGCCTCATATCAAAGTCCTCACATATCAACATCTATCACTTATCAAAATCCTGTGATCAACATGCAACATTGACAAATTCTGTCATAAGTCCAATGATGGTATCAAATCCCAAATCAAACTTACCAAGCCTAGCTTTGTTGGCACAACTTCTTATTTCAAATTTCAGGATCCCATAGTCAAAACAAAAGCAAATGCTTCCAAATAGCATCCTTCACGCGTAATCTGCCGTAATTACATCACTGATAAGATAAGTGGAAAAATCAATCCCCAATCATAACACCTACACTACAGCTTCCCTATACTATATGAAATTCTAATATTAACACCATTACCACTATAAAGGATAAGATTTGATCTGAACTTACCCATCGCAGTCCCTTCAATCTGAACACTTCACATCCTGCCATCGAAGGAGCAGGAAACAAACCTTGCTAACATCGCCTAGAACCCATTACAAATCTTCATGAAAACTACTCCTTGCATCCATAATTCAAGAACAGAAACAAAGAAAACATCACAGTTGTAAATACAGCTTACCTGTCTTAGAAATCTCTCGGCAGTCCCCCCCCCTTTCTTCCCCTGTTCAAAGTTATATCAGATCTATATTTCCAATTGATCCACTGATCAATGCAGTCTCAATTTTAAGGCAACAAAAGGATGAACAGAATTACCCGACATCAAATGGGGTTGATTCATGGATCTTATCTCGAACCCTCACGGACTACCCCGAAGCTTATTGCGGTGGAGATCGACGAGATCAACTGTCGGCAGAGGCATATAGTGGCGACCATGGCGACCAGTGAGGGAGGGAAGGCTGTCGGAGTTTGCTATCGTCTGGATCGACAGATCGAACAAGGGCACGACAAGGAGATGGCGGCACACGGCTGATCTGCTCGCTCAGGAGAAAAACAGAGGAAATCAATGACTCCCTCACCAAAACTGGACTCGCTGCGGCAGCAGCGACTTGGGGCGTCGGCGATTGAAAAGGAGCTCACGGCTGGCTTGAGGCTTGCGTCGTCTGGAGGCCGGCCAACAATGACTAATCAGAGGTGATGACGAGCGAAAAGAAGACGCCGACGCTAAACTCCAATGGCGATCTGCGATCGAGAGAGGACATCGTGACTGTGGACGGCGAGGTCGTCGAGCTGCTTGCGCAAGGAGGCCGACGGGTTGGGATGGGAGAGATCGATGGAATCGCTCGCGTGGCTTGCGCAGCGAGTGGCGGCGAGGAGGCGGCTGATTCTCCTTCTCGGTCTCGAGATCTCTTCGGGAGAGGCCGACGCTGGCTGGAGATTGACGAAGCCTCCTCACGCCGCCGGTCGCGAGGGAAGAAGTCGGGAGAGAAGGGGAGTCGCGGAAGGGGGAGGGAACGGCTTAATCGAGAAATCAGGGAAAACGAAAGGATTATAAAGGTTTTTAATTAAACCTATTAATTCTTAGCCGATCATCTAAACAGGCTTTACAAAAGCCTATCCGCTTTATCCCCATAAAATATCCATAAGACCTCCGTTTAAATCCAGAAAAATTTCTAAAAAATTCCTGAAAAATTCACAAGATATTTTATCAATTACTGAGGAATATTTTTTTTTTCTCCGGTATTTTACATTGCCATCCCTTATGGGCTGAGGGAAGGGCCCTTTCTCAACTCTTTATTAAGAAAGTCACCTGCCAGCTATGAAGAGTTGCTAAATTGCACCGAGGAGTATATTAACAAAGAAGAAGGGTTGAAGGTAAGACGAGTTGAACAAAGGCTTACAGCTGCCCCGGTAGAAAGAAACCATCCCCCAGTTTTTTAGGGACCTCCCAGGATGGAGTACGTCAAGCCCTTTTTGCCTGATGCACCTCGACCACGATTATTGATGCTGGGGATTCATCCTGCCCCTCCCTTGTGAATTATGACTGCAGAAGCCTTACCTCCCCCGCAAACATGGAAAGAACGAAAAATGGAGACATACGACCAACAGGGTATCCTTCAGCACCTAGTACGATACAAGGGAATCCCCCGTAATCCCCCAACTCCTTTCTTCTACCAATATCACACAGAGTATGGTCATATAGTGACCACTGTTTCAAGTTGCAGAGTGAGTTGGACTACATCAAAGCAAAGTATCCCCATCTGCAACCACAGATGGGGAACCCAGCGAGAAGAGGTCACCGACCAAATATAGTTCGCTCAGGACCCTACAATAGAAGGGCCCAAGCTCCCCTCCTGCCAAGCCCGCAACCACCCAACCAAAAAGGTACTTCACAAGGAGGATCAGCGAGCGAGGGCGCATTGACTGCCCCAAGTGACGTCCCCACTCGGGGAGTCATCCATGTGAAGGGAGTTGCTTCGGAGGCTCATTGGCTCCCATGTCCCCGGATTAAAATTTTCACTAACGAAAGAATTAATCTGGATGGGATGAGTTTCCTTAGCACAACCAATTCATCGTCGTGCTAACAACTTGAGTGGTTGCTTGAACAAACTAGTTGTTCAAGCAACACGACTCTTCTAGTTGGCTAGCCGCGGAAGAGACGACGGACGGATCGCCGATTTTTGTGTTTGTCTTCGGGGTCCATGATTATACAAAATATATCCATACGCACACATGTATAATCAACACACAAAAGAACATGCTCAGATCTGAAAATAAAGTTGTAAAACTTTATACCTTACGATCTTCTACCGTATGTCCTATCCTCCTCATGGACGACGTGTGGACGAAGATCCTCCACGAGTAGAAGCCTTCTAAATCACGTTCTTTCCTTCCTTGTCCGCTGCGAACAAAGAGAAGAACCAACAATACCTTTCATTTCTAGAACCGGCCACTAAGCTAGGGAGTTTGATGCAACCGCTGGCCAAGGAACAATTGGATGAAGCACCGACCACCAATGCAATGTTGCCGCCGACCACCTAGAGGTAGGAGAAGCACCGGCCACCAAGTGTTGGAGAGCTGCCGGCCACCAAGGATCAAGGGAGGAGGAAGAAGAGAACCGACCAAGGATGAGAAGAGGAAGATGGGCGCCGGCCAAAACCCTAGGGAGAACAAACTTGCCGCCCAACTTCTAGCCGCCCAAAACCCTAGCCACCCAAAACCCTAGCCGCCTCTAGGGTTTGTGTTTGCCGCCCACTTTTAAAAGAGCCAAACCCTAATTTTCCAATCTCTTTTTGCCGCCCAAGCCTAAGCCTCTATTTATAGAATAGGGCTTAAGCCTCCTTTAATCTCCACCATCGGATCTAGGGATTTAATCTCCATCGTCGGATCTAGGGTTTTATCCCAACCGTCGGATCTAGGGTTTCATCCCAACCGTCGGATCTAGGATTTCATCCCAACCGTCGGATCTAGGGTTTCATCCCAACCGTCGATTCTAGGATTTCATCCTAACCGTCGAATCTAGGGTTTCATCCCAACCGTTGATTCTAGGATTTCATCCTAACCATCGGATCTAGGGATTTAATCCCAACCGTTGGTTCTAGGGTTTCATTCCAACCATCGGATCTAGGGATTCATCCCAACCGTCGGTTCTAGGTTTTGTTTTACATCCTTGGATCTAGACTTCACGAGGATTATATTAGGCTACGATAGGGACCATAAGGAGGAGTTGGATCTTGGCCACCCGATGGATCGGAACCACACTCACTTGATCCATCAATGATGTTCCATTCCACTAGAGGATCATCATTGAACTACCTCACCAACCCCCATAAATTAATATGGGCTCCATATATTATTTGTACATTCATCTCCCCGTGTTTAAGATATCGAATGTCCATCAATTAATTAACATCTAATTCCTCGAGTAGTACCACTTAACCTTATCATCATGTTGACTAAGTCAACCAGCTGAGTTTACATGATGAACCTTATGAGCTCCTCAAGGGGACATCATCAACCTAATATATAGGACACAGTTTCCTTCTATAATCAACGGCACACCATGTAAATAATATCATTTCCCAACTTACCAGGCATATTGATTTAATCCATCTAAATCTCACCCTCTGGTAAATCAAAGAAATAAATACTAAGTACATGTGCCCGTTATTATATCGGGATTAAGAGCATGTACAACATAATATCCGAGGTCCGATTCAATTATGTAGTCAACAATTAATTGAATCACCTCTATGTAGGTCCTTCTCAATACACCTAAGTGTACTAGTGTAACTTTATGTTCAAGACAAAACAATACCAAGCTACACTACAACCATGCCAATGGTTTGTCCAAAACCATCTTGGTTGTGAGCCTCTACTTATATTTTACAAGGGACTGATAACATGATCTTACGCTACACCAAGCACCATGTTATCTACAATGTAAAATATTAGACAATATGCACACATATAATAAATATATAAAGTGCAAACAATGATCATGTGATTCTTATTTCAAAATAAAATGTTCATACAAAAAGAGCTAGGCTTTCAGTATACATTCCAACAATCTCCCACTTATACTAAAAGACTATGCCGTCATCACTTTGCCATACATCTGATCCCCATGTCCTCCACATGCCTATCAAACGCTTTCGTTGGAAGGGCCTTAGTGAATGGATCCGCCAGGTTATCCTCTGATGCAATCTTGGCGACAGCAACTTCTCCTCGATTTACGATCTCTCGTATAAGGTGGTACTTACGCTCTATGTGTTTACTCGCCTTATGGGCTCGTGGTTCCTTCGAGTTTGCAACTGCACCACTGTTATCACAATAAATTGTGATAGTTCTGGGCAAACCAGGAATCACATCGAATTCCATCAAGAAGTTCCTGAGCCATACAGCTTCCTTGGCTGCCACATACTCAGCTTCCATGGTGGAGTCCGCCACGCATTTCTGCTTGACACTCCTCCATACTATGGCTCCACCTCCAAAAGTAAACACAAACCCCGAGGTAGACTTACTCTTGTCCCTATCTGATTGGAAATCCGAATCCGTATAACCCACAGGGACTAATTGATCTGCCCGGTAAACCAGCATATAATCCCTAGTCCTTCTCAGGTACTTCAATATATGCTTTACCGCAGTCCAATGTCCCTGTCCAGGATTACTCTGATATCTGCTAACCATGCCCATGACAAAGAAGATATCTGGTCTCGTACATAGCTTAGCATACATGAGGCTTCTTACTGCTGAAGCATAAGGAACCGCCTTCATGTCCTCTATCTCCTTTGATGTTTTGGGACACATCTCTTTAGATAAAGGAACTCCATGCCTAAAAGGTAGAAAACCTTTCTTGGAGTTCTGCATGCTAAAACGAGCAAGGATAGTGTCAATGTATGAAGCTTGAGATAAGCACAACATTCTTTTCTTGCGATCCCTTATTACCTTGTGTTAGTAATATATGAGAGATGTCCTAAGGTAATCGCCTTATGTATGAACCATTTATATGATAAATGAAGATTCACTATTTGAGTATACATGTTTTATGTATTTGATTGGATCTTAAACTCATTTACTGAATGTCCACGATACGATTCACAGCATGAGAGAATTTGTGATTGGATCACAACTAGTGAGTATCTCTACATGTGTAATTGTGATGTGTCGGAATTATCCCTAGTCGATGAATTGATGGATTTGGACACCATCAATTCTGTCGAGACTAGCACGAGGTATACTCCTTGTTGTATCCAAGCAGTTGATTCTCACTGGCTGGAGACATAGTGATGTCCGGAGTTAATCGTGGATGCTAGTTATGGTAACTAGTTCATTGGAGTGACCAGCCGTAAGACTTCATATGGTTCTCTGCATATAAAGATATGTCAATGAAGTTCTTACTGTGGCTTAAGTGCGATGTTCCTTTGACTTGCGGTATTCAAGTCATCTTGATCATGGAGACTTATGCTTTGACATCTTAAGCAAACATCTCTAAGGAGATGTGGACCCGGGATGGTTGGGTATAAGTCGAAGTGATCGAAGGTGTTTGAATAGCCTATAAAGGATTCACCACTCCTTGCGAGGAGATGTATACCCATGGCCTCTCGTCGGATTGTTACTAAAGTCTTTGGCCAAAGCATTACATGTTTAGAGTAAGGTACTCTTCGATACATGTGGAGTAACTAGAATCCGTAGGACGAGGAAATGATACTTGGGCTAGGTGTGACGTAGTCAGCCTAGTGGGGACTGACACTATAGACCATGTTATGAACCAAGTGGGTATAAGATGAGTGAAGGGAATGGGGCACGAATCATTCGAGCTGCTGAAGGGTTTCAGAAATAGTTCTGGATCAACCGTTGATCTTTTCGGTTAATTGGGGATCATGATGTACTACTAGGTGCCACTCATGATCGTTCTATAATTAATGGTTAATTATAGGCGGCCAACATAAACCGAGAACCTATTTGGTCACACGCACAACGAGTGTAATCCAAAGGATTTAAAACGAGCTTGAGAATGGGATTCTCAGACCGAGAGAAACTAGGTTTGGTTGGACCAAACATAAAGCGAGCATGAAATCGTTTCAGTCGCAATGGAAGCGTGGATGGGCCATGTCTTATGAAGACATAATGGATGAACCAAAATGGTTTGGTTCTAATCCAATGGAGGAGAATAAACCAAAGGGTTTGGTTTATTTTAAACGAATGAACCAAAAGTTGGTTCGGTTCGTTTTAACTTAAAATAAACCATCATGGTTTGGTTTATTTTAACTTATCTTAATGGAGCGGGTTAACGGGCCTAATGGTTATGATCCAATAACCATTAAGAGAATTAGTTCTCTATAAAAGAGGGCTTAATGGATAATTAAGCCCTAATCCAAACCCTAGCTTGGAGTTGCCGCCCAACCTAGAGTTGCCGCCCAACCTAGTTGTGCCGCCCAACCTCCATTGCCGCCCAGCTTGTTGTGCTGCCGTCTAGCTCCTTGCTGGCGTCCAAGCTTCAGCCGATGAACCCTCCGGCGACCCTCTGGTGATCTTCCTAGGCCTCGGTGAAAAGGTGAGCACTTGGCTTTCTTGTTTTGGCCGGCGCCTACTCCTCCACCAAGCTGTCCAGTTTTCTAGACAGCTTCTTCTCCTCTCGTCGGAGCGTCGTTTGGACGGCTGTTAGAGCTCCGACAGCGGCTAACTTACCGGGGATTCGATCTCTGGTAATCCTCTGAGGTGGAGGACGAAGGATTCGTCAATTGGTTGACGAATACCTCTCCGGAGAAGCGAGTTTTGAGAACTCGTATTAGGATCCGAATTTGGATCCGGATTGTGATCATCTCTCGATCACGTCGTCTTCAACACGAGGCTAGTAACCCGTACGAAGACGAAGCTCGTGACTTAGTGAAGTCATCCCGAGGAACTCGGCATGGATAAGAATAGAGACGATTCTAGCGAGGATCGTTCCGGTTGATGCCGTTCCCGCTACACGTCATACGAAAGGTATAACGTAGTTAAATTTCCTTTTATTGCAAATTTAAATTTACGGTTATGTCTACACTTGTTGTAATATGCATGCGTGCGTTGTGTGTGTTGTAATAAATGTAGATTTATTATTTTTATTGCTTCCGCTGTGTTCATGTTTACGAAACGTGATCGAACACACACACGCTGCGGTGCCGGAAACCCAACAGTGGTATCAGAGCCCAGGTTGTGTTTCGACATAATCGTAAAAATCGTTTTGCGATAGTCATAATGTATTTCTGAAAATTTTCTAATTTTGGAAATTTAAAAGTATTTATGGAAATTTTTCAATTTTGGAAAGTCTAGAAGTATTTATGGAAATCTTCCACTTTTGGAAAGTTGGAAGTATTTATGGAAATTGATATTTTCCATAAATAAAATATTTGATTAGATTCTAGAAATTTGTTTCCTAATTTAATCACGATTTGATTTGGGAAATCAAATCTTAAAATATTTTATTTCCATAAGTAGTTTTAATGATTTAGGAAATTGGTTTCCTAAATAGATTTTCCTTAATCAAATAATTCCATGAATAAAATATGTGATTAGATTTGGAAATTTGTTTCCTAATTTAATTATGATTTGATTTGAAGAATCAAATCTTAAACATATTTTATTTCCATAAATAGTTATAACATATAAGGAAATATATACATGACATAATTGTATGCCATGTAATTGCATTAGATGCATAACATTATGCCATGCGTGTCGTGACATGTAGATGTATGTCATGTATGTCATGCCATGTAGATAATAGTTATTTGCATGCAAAGAGGATGAGACATAAAACCCTTAAACAATATTAAAGCCTACACCTTCCATTAATCTGATTAGAACCGTAGTTCCGCTTTTGTTTGGGTTGTTGACTCTCTCCAAGCCCTACTAACCCGAACATGTTCAAACCATGGAATAGTTTAATACTAATATGGTAAGAGTCGAGGTCAATCGTTAGCTTTGGTTGTTGGACTCTCTCCAAGCTGGGCTAATTGGTTGAATGCGCCTAACCATATTAAAACTATTTCTCGATTAATGGGTTGGCTTTAACCTGGAGCATCGGCTTGTTGGACTCTCTCCAAGGTCGATGTAAAGGGAGGTGAAGTTGGGTGCTATGCATATGATGCATACTTGTGAATGTGTTAACAACCCGATGTATGTGTGAACATTCAATTAGTTGATAGCACATTGTGATAGTTGCATATACGTGATATGCAATCGGTATAGTTGATACCTACCGTCGTAGTTATGAATGGCTTGTTGGACTCTCTCCAAGGTTGTTCATAACTATGATGGATATCAGCCCATTCGGAGATGGACCTACGATCTCCAAGTGATTTTGGGGTTTTGAAATTCAAAAATGAATGGGATTTATAAATGTATATTGATGCATTTTAAAATCATCTTTCTCATATATGCTCGTTTTGTATTTCTAAGATTGATCATGATGTCTTTGAAATGCTCCATTTTGATTCGAAATAAATTGATCAGAGCTTCATGGACTGGCTTAGAAGCTTGAGAATTGTTCTCAAGGTTGAAAAGCTTGCAAATGTCCTCGAAGCGCCTCTTCCCGCCCGTCCTAGTGACGATGCAACTCTGGACAAATTGTTGGCCTATCAGAAACATGTGAGTGATTCTGAACAAATGAGTTGCATCATGCTAGCCACGATGGAACCCAAGCTACGAAAGCAGCATGAGCATATGGATGCTCATATCGTAGTCCTTCATCTTTGTGAGTTGGTTGATGAGCAAGTGAGATTCGAAAGGTTCGAAGTCTCAAAGCACCTCTTCACCTCTGAGATGCTAGGAGGTTCATCTGTGGTACTGCTCAATATGCTGAAGACTGTGGAGTCTTCTGAGAAGCATGAGCAGGGGACGGTGCTGTTAGTTGATTCCTCGAAGAAAGGTTCTAAGAGGAAGTCAAAGGAACAGTAGAAGGGAAAGAAGAGAAGGGCTAAGAAGGTAGAACTAGCACAAAAGGAAACTTGCCATCATTATGGCAAGGAGAGCCATTTGCGAAGAAAGTGCAAGATTTATCTTAAGTCCGTGAAGAAGGATAAGGCATCGGATGCCCCATCTTCTTCAGAAATCTTCTTTATTGATTGTCATTCTATTTCCTCAGACACTTGGGTATTTGATACTGGGTGTGGCTCACATATATGTAATGACATACATGGGCTAAGGAATAGAAGAAGACTCGTCAAGGGAGAGTCAAATTTACGTGTTGGGAATGGAGCAACGGTTGCTGCACTCGCCATCGGAACGTATTTGTTGGAACTCCCTGTAGGACTTGTCTTAGAACTAGACAATTGCTTTTATGTTCCTTCGTTGATAAAGAACATCATTTCTATTTCTTGTTTAAATAGAAATGGGTACCATTTGACTTTTAGTAACAATTGTTGTTACATAACTTTGAATGGAGTTCTTTATGGATCGGAACTTTAAGCAATGGTGTTTATACGCTGGACGATCCAAAGGACATTTTCAATATCGGCGAGTAACAAGCGTGCTCGAAAGGATAATCAAATAGACTCCTATATGTGGCATTGTCGTCTTGGCCATATAAGCAAGAAATGCATGTCCGAATTACACCGATGTGGAATTCTGGAATCGTTTGAATTGGATTCATACGATACATGTGAATCATGCTTAAAAGGCAAGATGACTAAGTTACCTTTTACAGGAAAAGGTGAACGAGTGGGAGAGTTACTAGGTCTAGTACATACTGATGTATGTGGACCTATGTCAACTCAAGCATTAGGAGGCTATAGCTACTTCATTACCTTCACCGATGATCACTCACGGTTTGGGTATGTGTTCTTGATGAAACACAAGTCTGAAGCCTTTGAAAGGTTCAAAGAGTTCAGAAATGAAGTAGAGAAACAACATGACAAGAGTATTAAAATACTTCGATCGGATCGAGGTGGTGAATACTTGAGTCAGGAGTTTCTTGATTACCTAAGAGACAATGATATATTGTCTCAATGGACTCCGCCATATACACCACAGCATAATGGTGTATCTGAGAGGCGTAACCGGACCTTGTTGGACATGGTCAGGTCAATGATGAATCATGCGACTCTTCCCAAGTCCTTTTGGGGTTATGCACTTCAGACAGCTGTTTACTTGTTAAACAGAATGCCTACCAAGGTAGTCTCAACTACTCCATATGAGATATGGAATAGTAAGAAACCTCATGTATCTTACTTGAAGATATGAGGTTGTCCTGCTTATGTGAAGCGGACTGTATCAGACAAATTGGATGCTAAGTCTGATAAATGTCTATTTATTGGATACCCTAAGGAAACAAGGGGTTACCAATTCTATCATCCTGTGGAACAAAAGGTGTTTGTTTCAAGGCATGTTGTGTTTCTAGAGAAAGAGTTTCTCTTGCAAGAAAACAGTGGGAGTGTCGTAGAGCTTGAGGAGGCTCGAGAGACTCAAATAGACATTGATGAGATACCTGGTGAAGCACAACAGCCGACAACTCATAGTGATGAGCAATCGGCTGGACCTATTGTAACACCACATCTTCGTAGATCCGTAGAACACGCAATATTCCCGAGAGATATGGATTTCTGTAAGTGAATCGAACGACGTGTTACTCATTGATGATGAGGAGCCTACCAGTTATGAAGAAGGCCGACAAGTTCGAAAGGGATAAGTGGCTTGGTGCCATGAAGTCGAAATGGATTCCATGTATGAACTCCAAGTTCTGAACTTGGTTGACCCACCTGAAGGCATAAAGCCTATAGGGTGCAAGTGGGTTTTCAAGAAGAAAACCGACATGGATGGTAATGTGATTACCTATAAGGCTAGATTGGTGGCGAAAGGATATCGTCAAAAACAAGGTGTTGATTATGACGAAACCTATTCGCCAGTAGCTATGCTTAAATCCATTCGGATGCTCCTGGCCATAGCGGCTCATTATGATTATGAGATATGGCAGATGGATGTGAAAATCTCTTTCCTTAATGGAAACCTGCTCGAGGACGTGTATATGATACAGCCTGAGGGTTTCACATCGGTTGATAAAACCAAGGTATGCAAATTGCGACGATCCATTTATGGATTGAAGCAAGCATCCAGGAGCTGGAATATCCGTTTTGATGAGACAATCAAAAAGTTTGATTTCTCACAAAATCCAGACGAACCTTGTGTGTACAAGAAGGTTAGTGGGAGTGCAGTCGTGTTCCTAGTATTATATGTCGATGACATATTACTTATAGGAAACGATGTTTCAATCTTACAGTCAGTTAAGGTTTGGTTATCCAAGACATTCTCCATGAAAGACCTAGGAGAAGCAACCTACATCCTCGGGATTAAGATCTATAGAGATAGATCGAAACGGTTGCTTGGTCTTTCGCAGTCTACATATATAGACCGAGTGCTAAAGAGGTTTAGCATGTCGGAATCCAAGAAAGGTTTCCTACCCATCAGGCATGGGGTACACCTTTCGAAGTCTATGTGTCCGCGCACAGAAGACGAGAGGATTTGCATGAGTAAGATTCCCTATGCATCCGCAATAGGATCTATCATGTATGCTATGTTATGTACGAGGCTCGATGTATCGTATGCTCTGAGTGTCACGAGCAGATACCAGTCCGATCCAGGAATGGATCATTGGGCGGCTGTTAAGACGATCCTTAAGTACTTGAGAAGAACTAAGGATGTGTTCCTAATATATGGAGAAGGGGACATGGTGATACGCGGGTATACGGATTCCAGCTTCCAGACAGACAAGGATGATTCCAGGTCTCAGTTTGGGTATGTATTCACCTAGAATGGAGGCGCAATAAGTTGGAAAGGTTCCAAGCTTGACACTATAGCGGATTCTGCCACTAAGGCAGAATACGTTGCAGCTTTGGAAGCAGCAAAGGAAGCGGTTTGGATCAAGAAGTTCATCTTTGAACTTGATGTGGTCTCATCAATGATCCAAACATGTGCTTCGCCGCTATCATCTTATCAGAGAGATCATCAGTAGGAACGAAATACAAATCGAGAAAATTCCCACTGAAAGGAACTTAGCGGATCCTTTGACTAAGGCATTACCTAAAAATAAGTTTGAGGGTCATGTTCGAGCTTATGGTATTAGATACCGTAGCGATTGGCATTAGGCCAAGTGGGAGTCTGTTAGTAATATATGAGAGATGTCCTAAGGCAATCGCCTTATGTATGAACCATTTATATGATAAATGAAGATTCACTATTTGAGTATACATGTTTTATGTATTTGATTGGATCTTAAACTCATTTATCGAATGTCCACGATACGATTCACAAGATGAGAGAATTTGTGATTGGATCACAACTAGTGAGTATCTCTACATGTGTAATTGTGATGTATAATTATCCTAGTCGATGAATTGATGGATTTGGACACCATCAATCAGCCGAGACTAGCACGAGGTATACTCCTTGGTGTATCCAAGCAGCTGATTCTCACTGGCTGGAGACATAGTGATGTCCGGAGTTAATCGTGGATGCTAGTTATGGTAACTAGTTCATTGGAGTGACTAGCCGTAAGACTTTATATGGTTCTCTGCATATATAGATATGTCAATGAAGTTCTTACTGTGGCTTAAGTGCGATATTCCTTTGACTTGCGGTATTCAAGTCATCTTGATCATGGAGACTTATGCTTTGACATCTTAAGCAAACATCTCTAAGGAGATGTTGAACCGGGATGATTGGGTATAAGTCGAAGTGATCGAAGGTGTTTGAATAGCCTATAAAGGATTCACTACTCCTTGCGAGGAGATGTATACCCATGGCCTCTCGTCGGATTGTTACTAAAGTCTTTGGCCAAAGCATTACATGTTTAGAGTAAGGTACTCTTCGATACATGTGGAGTAACTAGAATCCGTAGGACGAGGAAATGATACTTGGGCTAGGTGTGACGTAGTCAGCCTAGTGGGGACTGACACTATAGACCATGTTATGAACCAAGTGGGTATAAGATGAGTGAAGGGAATGGGGCACGAATCATTCGAGCTGCTGAAGGGTTTCAGAAATAGTTCTGGATCAACCGTTGATCTTTTCGGTTAATTGGGGATCATGATGTACTACTAGGTGACACTCATGATCGTTCTATAATTAATGGTTAATTATAGACGGCCAACATAAACCGAGAACCTATTTGGTCACACGCACAACGAGCGTAATCCAAAGGATTTAAAACGAGCTTGAGAATGAGATTCTCAGACCGAGAGAAACTAGGTTTGGTTGGACCAAACATAAAGCGAGCATGAAATCGCTTCACCGCAATGGAAGCGTGGATGGGCCGTGTCTTATGAAGACATAATGGATGAACCAAAATGGTTTGGTTCTAATCCAATGGAGGAGAATAAACCAAAGGGTTTGGTTTATTTTAAACGAATGAACCAAAAGTTGGTTCGGTTCGTTTTAACTTAAAATAAACCATCATGGTTTGGTTTATTTTAACTTATCTTAATGGAGCGGGTTAACGAGCCTAATGGTTATGATCCAATAACCATTAAGAGAATTAGTTCTCTATAAAAGAGGGTTTAATGGATAATTAAGCCCTAATCCAAACCCTAGCTTGGAGTTGCCGCCCAACCTAGAGTTGCCGCCCAACCTAGTTGTGCCGCCCAACCTCCATTGCCGCCCAGCTTGTTGTGCTGCCGTCTAGCTCCTTGCCGGCGTCCAAGCTTCAGCCGGTGAACCCTCCGACGACCCTCCGGTGATCTTCCTAGGCCTCAGTGAAAAGGTGAGCACTTGGCTTCCTTGTTTTGGCCGGTGCCTACTCCTCCACCAAGCTGTCCAGTTTTCTGGACAGCTTCTTCTCCTCTCGTCGGAGCGTCGTTTGGATGGCTGTTAGAGCTCCGACAGCGGCTAACTTACCGGGGATTCGATCTCCGGTAATCCTCTGAGGTGGAGGACGAAGGATTCGTCAATTGGTTGACGAATACCTCTCCGGAGAAGCGAGTTTTGAGAACTCGTATTAGGATCCGAATTTGGATCCGGATCGTGATCATCTCTCGATCATGTCGTCTTCAACACGAGGCTAGTAACCCGTACGAAGACGAAGCTCGTGGCTTAGTGAAGTCATCCCGAGGAACTCGGCGTGGATACGGATAGAGACGATTCTAGCGAGGATCGTTCCGGTTGATGCCGTTCCCGCTACACGTTATATGAAAGGTATAACGTAGTTAAATTTCCTTTTATTGCAAATTTAAATTTACGGTTATGTCTACACTTGTTGTAATATGCATGCGTGCGTTGTGTGTGTTGTAATAAATGTAGATTTATTATTTTTATTGCTTCCGCCGTGTTCATGTTTACGAAACGTGATCGAACACACACACGCCGCGGTGCCGGAAACCCAACACCTTGATCCCAAGGATGTGTCCCACTTCTCCCAAGTCCTTCATGTTAAACTGTTTGGACAACCATACCCTTACGTCTGATAACACTTTGATATTGTTGCCAACTAACAAAATGTCATCTATGTATAGTACAAGAAATACCACTACGTTTCCATCACATCTCTTGTATACACAAGGCTCATCCGGACTTTGAATAAATCCATATGACTGGATTACCTCATCAAAGCGGATGTTCCAAGATCTAGAAGCTTGCTTCAATCCATAAATGGACCGATTAAGCTTACATACAAGATGCTCTTTGCCTTTAGCAATGAATCCCTCTGGTTGCCGCATATAGATGTTCTCCTCAAGACTTCCGTTAAGGAAAGCTGTCTTGACATCCATCTGCCAAATCTCATAATCCATATGAGCAGCTATAGATAAGATAATCCGGATAGACTTAAGCATAGCTACCGGCGAAAAGGTCTCCTCATAATCGATGCCCTCTTTCTGAGTATACCCTTTCGCAACAAGCCTAGCCTTGAAGGTCTCAACCTTCCCGTCTACTCCTCTCTTTCTCTTGTAGATCCACTTGCATCCAATGGCTTTTACACCATCGGGTGGTTCTATTAGCTCCCAGACTTGATTAGAATCCATAGATTCTATCTCTGAATTCATCGCTCTTTGCCAAGATACCGCATCTCTATCTTGGAGTGCCTCATCATATGTCCAGGGATCAGGTTCATGTTCACTGTGACTAAGTCCAAGACTCTCCCAAAACATGAATCTATCGGGTTGTCTAACAACCCTCCCACTACGACGAGGTGCCTCTGCGTATGCTCTGTGACACGCGTGCGTGATGACTTATGGTATCTCCTCTTGGGTGCATCAAGTCGGGACTTCTGCCAACTCCTCAAGAACAATCCTACTCTTGGGCTTGTGGTTCATTACATAATCCTCCTCTAGAAATCAAGGCGTTCGTGCTAACGATCACCCTCGATCTCTAGGATTATAAAACAAACCACCTTCGCCCCTTTAGGGTAGCTAACAAACATGCACAGCATGCGAGGTTCCAACTTACCAAAGATCGCCTTCAAAGACATGTGCCGACTCCCCATATCCGAATATGTCTTAGACTAGGCTTTCACCCAGTCCACAATTCTACAGGGGTAGAAGGTACTGATTTAGATGGAACCAAGTTCAGAGTGTACATTGCGTATCAGGCATACCCCTAACGAAGCGGTAACTCAGAATAACTCATCATCAATCTGACCATCTCTATAAGAGTCCTATTCCTTTACTCCGCTACACCATTCTGCTGGGGTGTGCCAGGTGCAGACAATTGGGATTGAATCCCAGCCTCTGATAAGTAACTCCTAAACTCTCCCAAGAGGTACTCGCCACCATGATCAGATCGTAATGTCTTGATACTTTTACCTTGACGGTTCTCCACATCAGCCTTGAATTCTTTGAACCTGTCAAAGCATTCAGACTTGCGGCGCATCAAGTAAATGTATCCATATCTTGAATAATCGTCTATAAAAGAGACGAAATATTCAAAACCACCTCTTGCCTGGATAGACATAGGACCGCACAAATTAGAATGAACCAATTCTAACACATCTTTGGCTCTATACCCCTTGGCCTTGAAAGGCCTCTTGGTCATTTTACCTTCCAAGCAAGATTCGCAGGTTGGGAGATCCTCCACCACTAATGAACCCAAAGGTCCATCAGCTATCAACCTTTGAATTCTGCTTAGGTTAATATGACCAAGCCTTAGATGCCAAAGATATGTGTGGTTCATTTGTGAAGGTTCTTTTCTCTTATCAGACTTAGAAGATGAGTTATTGACTTCTATATGCATCATGGGAGTTTTCGATTCAAGAGTATATAAATTGCCAACCAATGTACCAGAACAGATAATCTCCCTATTCCTTTTTATAACCACTTTGTCATTAAAAGAAATAGAATATCCATCCAAAAATAATTTAGAAACTGAAATTAAATTCTTTCTAAAAGTAGGTACATAAAGACAATTTCTCAAAACCAAAACTTTATTCCTATCAAAAGATAAATAAACGTCTCCCACTGCAATAGCCGCCACCTTTGAAGCATTGCCCATGAAGACGGTAATCTCTCCCTCAGCTAGTCGTCGGGTTTCCTGGAACCCCTGCAAAGTATTGCAGACATGATCAGTGGCTCTTGTATCTACACACCAAGCACTGGTAGATAACACCGCTAAACATGTTTCAACAACTAAACAAGAAGATATACCTTTGTTCTTTCGGTGAGGACAGTCCACCTTCCAATGTCCAGTCTGCTTGCAAGTGAAGCACTTGCCTTTCGGCTTCTTCACTCCTGCCTGAGGTCCCATTGCCACTTTCTTCGCTCCACCTTGTTTCTTCTTCTTCTTACCTTTCGGTTTAGAGGAAGAAACCTTCTGAGCGACCATGACTTGAGCACTTTGATGAAAAAGTCCCTCTGCCGCTTGGAGTTCTGTCAGAAGCTCCGGCAACGAATACAACTTCTTGTTCATGTTGTAGTTAAGGCGGAACTGCTCAAAACTCCTAGGCAGAGACTGGAGAATGATATCGACCTGGGTTTCCCCATCGATCTCAGCTCCTAGGACTTCCATCTCATTAAGATGAGCCATCATCTTGAGAACATGATCCCTAACGGGTGTTCCCTCGATCATGGTGGTCGTCATCAAGTTTCTCATCGCCTCCTGCCTAGCCGCCCTACTCTGATGTCCGAAAAGTTCCTTGAGATTTACCATCATGTCATAAGCTGTGGCCATGGCCTGATGATGATGTTGCAGCACATTTGACATATATGCCAAAATGTAACACCGCGCCATCTCATCTGCCTTGATCCATTTCTTATAACTATCTCTCTCATTTTCATCAGAGTCATCGGTGGGCTTAGGAGGACAGACCTCGAAGAGTACAAATTTGTACTCCTCCGCAGTTAAGACAATATCCAGATTTCTTTTCCAATCAATGTAGTTTGGTCCAGTAAGTTTGTTTTCTTTTAAAATCACAGCAAGTGGGTTGAAAGCCATTTGAAAATCCTAAAAATCACAATGATGAAAATATTAGATTTCAAATATTATTGATTCCTCAAAACAATAAAATTCTGAAATCAACCAACACCTTAAATCACCGAGAATTTCGTATGCCACGATGTGTGGACGTATACGAATTCTACATTTGTAAGAGGAGGTTTTACCCATTAATTTTATTATCTTGTCAACCTTACTTTTTGACAAATAAAATTAATAGTTGGTTCCTCTTTGGCCCTACAAATAAAAGTAGTGACTCCGATAAGGAGGATACTTCTATTTGCATCTAAGTGTGCACCATTACACGATACTAAGGGAATTATTTCGGATTATGTGCCTTACCGCTGTGGAAGTACACATGCTCCTAGATAATTTCCTATAACCATTATTTGACCTAGTGATCCGTAAACAAACCCGTCCGCAGGGAGGAAGGCACTTAGAGCCGACACACAGGTTTGTTGCATCACACGTCAAATTGTAATGGAGGCCGCGGGAATTAATTAAAATGTCCCTCTCCCACTTAGTAAATTGAAAATGAGGAATTTTAAAACATACACAACATGCATATAAAACAAATAAGCAATAAATATGAAAAAAACAGAATTTTTCCAACTATTATGGCATTGTCCTCCAATATGCATCCCGTCGTGTCGCCACCTCGTCCGCTCCATCTTTTCCCGTGTGCAAGTCACCAAAGAGATCCGAGCCGAGATTAAGCTATTTTAATTTACATCCATCGATCCTATACTCCATGAAGGAGTGTACAAATAATCTAGATCGAAAGTAAACTAAAAATGAGCGGCTAAACAATGTCGTATTTAATTACAAAAATTAAATACTAATCTAGCCTCGTCAACCCCGAGGATTCAAATAATAAATATTTACACACATCCAATCACATACACACATATGGCCATAATAGTCGGATCTTATGCCTGCAACCAAAGAGTTAAACTACGCATATCCTACTATTATCCGGCACATATAATATATGAAAAAGTGCATAAAAATTAACCAAATCCTAAACACACAAAACCGGAAACTGTGGCTCTTATACCACTTGAAGGGAGTTGCTTCGGAGGCTCATGTCCTCGGATTAAAATTTTCACTAATGAAAGAATTAATCCGGATGGGATGAGTTTCTTTAGCACAACCAATTCGTCATCGTGCTAACAACTTGAGTGGTCGCTTGAACAAACTAGTTGTTCAAGCAACACGACTCTTCTAGTTGGCTAGCTGCGGAAGAGACCACGGATGGATCGCCGGTTTTTGTATTTATCTTCGGGGTCCATGATTATACAAAATATATCCATACGCACACATGTATAATCAACACACAAAAGAACATGCTCAGATCTGAAAATAAAGTTGTAAAACTTTATACCTTACGATCTTCTACCGTATGTCCTATCCTCCTCGTGGACGATGTGTGGACGAAGATCCTCCACGAGTAGAAGCCTTCTAAATCGCGTTCTTCCCTTCCTTGTCCGCTGTGAACAAAGAGAAGAACCAACAATACCTTTCCTTTCTAGAACCAGCCACCAAGCTAGGGAGTTTGATGCAACTGCCGGCCAAGGACAATTGGATGAAGCGCCGGCCACCAATGCAATGTTGCCGCCGGCCACCTAGAGGTAGGAGAAGCGCCGGCCACCAAGTGTTGGAGAGCCGCCGGCCACGAAGGAGAAAGGGAGGAGGAAGAAGAGAACCGGCCAAGGATGAGAAGAGGAAGATGGGCGCCGGCCAAAACCCTAGGGAGAACAAACTTGCCGCCCAACTTCTAGCCGCCCAAAACCCTAGCCGCCCAAAACCCTAGCCACCTCTAGGGTTTGTGTTTGCCGCCCACTTTTAGAAGAGCCAAACCCTAATTTTCCAATCTCTTATTGCCGCCCAAGCCTAAGCCTCTATTTATAGAATAGGGCTTAAGCCTCCTTTAATCTCCACCGTCGGATCTAGGGATTTAATCTCCACCGTCGGATCTAGGGTTTTATCCCAACCGTCGGATCTAGGGTTTCATCCCAACCGTCGAATCTAGGATTTCATCCCAACCGTCGGATCTAGGGTTTCATCCCAACCCTCGATTCTATGATTTCATCCTAACCGTCGGATCTAGGGTTTCATCCCAACCGTTGATTCTAGGATTTCATCCTAACCATCGGATCTAGGGATTTAATCCCAACCGTTGGTTCTAGGGTTTCATCCCAACCATCGGATCTAGGGATTCATCCCAACCATCGGTTCTAGGTTTTGTTTTACATCCTTGGATCTAGACTTCACGAGGATTATATTAGGCTACGATAGGGACCATAAGGAGGAGTTGGATCTTGGCCACCCGATGGATCGGAACCACACTCACTTGATCCATCAATGATGTTCCATTCCACTAGAGGATCATCATTGAACTACCTCACCAACCCCCATAAATTAATATGGGCTCCATATATTATTTGTACATTCATCTTCCCGTGTTTAAGATATCGAATGTCCGTCAATTAATTGATTTACTGACCATCAATTAATTAACATCTAATTCCTCGAGTAGTACCACTCAACCTTATCATCATGTTGACTAAGTCAACCAGCTGGGTTTACATGATGAACCTTATGAGCTCCTCAAGGGGACATCATCAACCTAATATATAGGACACGGTTTCCTTCTATAATCAACGACACACCATGTAAATAATATCATTTCCCAACTTACCAGGCATATTGATTTAATCCATCTAAATCTCACCCTCTGGTAAATCAAAGAAATAAATACTAAGTACATGTGCCCGTTATTATATCGGGATTAAGAGCATGTACAACATAATATCCGAGGTCCGATTCAATTATGTAGTCAGCAATTAATTGAATCACCTCTATGTCGGTCCTGCTCAATACACCTAAGTGTACTAGTGTAACTTTATGTTCAAGACAAAACAATACCAAGCTACACTACAACCATGCCAATGGTTTGTCCAAAACTATCTTGGTTGTGAGCCTCTACTTATATTTTACAAGGGACTGATAACATGATCTTCTGTGCCACACCAAGCACCATGTTATCTACAATGTAAAATATTAGACAATATACACACATATAATAAATATATAAAGTGCAAACAATGATCATGTGATTCTTATTTCAAAATAAAATGTTCATACAAAAAGAGCTAGGCTTTTAGTATACATTCCAACACCATGTTAATGCGGGAGGACCCACTGATGGGGATTCTAATAGAGCTTGAAAATCATACACCCACTGTTGGGGATCGTTTGGACGCTAGAGGGGGGGGGGGGTGAATAGCGCTGTGCTATGCGTCGATGATGGAATTCGTTCGTGATTGAGTCTACAAATTTTGTTAGCGCAGCGGAATAATGATAATAAAAGCAATAACGAAAAACACAATCACAAAAACAATTGTTTAACGTGGTTCGGAACCTCAAGGTTCCTACTCCACGGTTGAGCTCAATGAGCTCTAGTGATGCACACACAACCACTAATCACAAAACTAACTCATTCTCGGAACAATCCGGAGGTGGAGAAACCTCGTACAATGATTACAAAAGCAATACACGAAAATACAAGCAAAATATAAAGAAATGTAAAGAACACTTTACAACACTAGGGTTTGAGCGCTTTGCTTGTTGGTTGCTTGGATGAGGTTGAAGGGCCCTGAAATGCACCTGTAAATCGCCTTCAAATTGCCCCAAGAAAGCACCCAAAGAACCAATACCGAAATCCTCCTCGAGCTCCTCTTTTTAACCTACATCGGGCGGATTTCCGCCAATCATTGATCATAAGTCACTGGCCCGATGTCATCATTCGTGAGACAACGGCTCAATCCATGCTTGAAAAGTTCCAACGGGACTCTCATCAGTCGATTGCCAACATTGTGTAGGGAAATCTCGTATGCCAAATGGCATATGCGCAACAGAAAATAGGATCCCTTCCAAGTGATCCATGCGAAAGCAAACTCGTATAAAATAAATTTCTCTAAACCAAACCTATCTTATAGGAGAGTTCTACCTTTGTTGCGTGCCCTTTGCAATCCCGCTTTTCCTTCGGTTTTGTTGGATCTTTAGCACGTTCAAGTGTCCGTGCCTCTATACGTATCCACACGAGCACGCTCTTGTCTCACAAAAGGAAAACTAGAAGAGCTCTCCTTTACTTCTTGCTAGAGAAGTCCCTAAAGGAGAGGAATCTAGGGAAGAAGAGAAAGGAGGAAGAAGACTACTCTTCTTGCTAGCCTACACTCACAAAGCCACACAACCAAAGCTTCCACCAAGCTTCTCAAGCTCTCTCTCACAACCACACCACAATCACAATCCAAAAATGATGCTTTGGCCGGCCACTCCATGGGGCCTTTTATAGGGTTGGCAAAACCCTTTCACCTCCTACAATTTAATGCAATCCATTGCATTGAGACCCCTTTTGTTTTGGCCGGCCACTTAAGGAGACAAAAACCATTTTGTCCCCTTCCACCTTATCTAGCTTAGGTGGATGCTTAGGTGGCATGCTTATGTGGCATGCTTATGTGGCATTCATGCATGTTGAATTAATCTTATTAATTCAATTAAGCTTATGTTATCATATTGAATTAATCTTATTAATTCAATTAAGCTTATGTTATCATATTGAATTAATCTTATTAAATCAATAAGGTAACATATTGAATTAATCTCATTAAATCAATTAGCTAAAATTCTCATTAAGCTTAAAGTCCAAAAACTATTTTGTACTTAAGCTTATTCCCAAATTATTCTAGTCAAACTAGAATACTCTAATTCCTCTAATTATCATGCTCTTTGTGTGTGACCCTATAGGCTCTCATAACGTTGGCAGTGGATCTAAACTCTTTTAGATACACAAGCAATGAGTGCATCTAGCAATACATCATTGCTACCCAAGTTACGAGATAAGTCAAGATCCGACTAACCTTCCGTGACTACTATAATATATGACCGTGTCCTTCTATCCTTGATATCGATTGATCAATGAGGCATAGACCGTGTCATCCTCGATCAATCTATGTGTTTCTTGATCCCTGAGTAAACTAACTCAAACAAATGAGCTCAATATCTCATATTGACTCATTCGAGCATGGCCATGCGTTTTAGTAGTTCTACTCAATCAAGGGGCCCACCGATATCACTCCCGACATATGGAAGGGATAGATCCCATCTACATCACTCACATCCCTCCGCATAATTTGTTACATACCCAGTAATCGCCTTTATGGTCCACCCTGTTACGGGTGACGTTAGACGATACCAAAGTACATAACTCCTTATGTAGGGAACCATAGTGACTTCAGGTCTAAGGACTATTCATACCAATAGTCACATGAGAAAGTTTATGACACTCATATAACGATCCATGAAACTTTCTCATGGCGGGTCAGTTCAGTATATATTCTCCAATATATACCCATGTGTCAACTTGATATCATATATCCATGACTTGTGAGATCAAGTCATCAATTGACCTACATGCTAGTCTTTATGTATTAATATTGCCCTTGCATATTAATACTCGACTAGGAACATTTAGGAAAGTGTTCTCTACAGCCTCTCATAATCAATTCTGCCAATTGATGTGCTGTAGATAAGAACCTACTTTTCTAGGGCATTATTATATTTAAATTATGGGCACAAGCAAGATGTAAATATAATAACCAATCCTTTGCCTTTATAGAATATGATACAAAATGTTCCCTATTCAACCATCACATGATTGGTTCTAGGGACTCGCGACTATCATGCCGCCATCCACGCAATGATTGCCAAGGCAATTTCAGCCCTAAATGACAGTCGAACTCAAGTTGAATCATGGCAGTCGAACCGGCCATAATGCCAGTTGACTGCTAACCTCAAACATGAGGTTTTAACCCAAGTATGGTGCCCCCATACTTACTAGACCACCCTTAGCCTAGACCTAAGCCTTCTAGCCACCTCCATCAGCCTCGCGCCTCTCGGATCCCTCCAAGTCATCCATGACTTGTTCATTCATTGCGCTAGCCTTCAGATTCTTCCATCGGCTATGTCATGCTAACGGTGTCTACACCGCCAAGGCACATTGGACTTACGCCGCCAAGACTCCGCTTAGACTTTACGTCGCCAACCATTGGACTTATGCTGCCAAGACTCCCGCTTGGAATTTACGTCGCCAATATCAATCCCCTTGGACTTCTCAAATGCCAAGACTCAAGCTTGGACTTTCCCTTGCCAACCCATGTTGGACTTTCTATGCCAAGACCCATGCTTGGACTTTTCCTTGCCAACCCATGTTGGACTTTCCATTTGCCAAGACCCATGCTTGGACTTTCCCAAAATCACATGGTCAACCCTAGTCAACCATCAAAGTCTCCCTCGAGTCAAACTCGAGTCTGGTCAATTATAACCTGGGTCGATTGTATAAATAATCTCCCCAAAACATTAACTGACATCAATGTCAAACATCAATGTCAAACATACTATGTCAAACATCAAAACAACACTCGAGTCAAACTCGAGTCTGGTCAATCGTGACCTAGGCCGATTGCACCAACAATCTCCCCCTTTTTAATGTTTGACAAAATAAACCTTGAGTTAGGCCACTAACTCAAATTTCCTTACCAATTATCCCAAGTTGGTAATCTTACTCTCCCCCTTTTTGACATACATCAAAAAGGTTCTCTCCAAGGAGGTCAATGTCTCATGTCCCAATGAGATCTTACAATCTCCCCTTGGTCCAAGAATACCTAGGATGCCTACCATCTTCCTAGTGATAAGTCCCATATCACTCAAGAGAGGCAATCCTATACACTCTCCCAATTTCCAAATTGGTTATAAAAAACCCATCAATTTTCCCAATTGATGACACTCTCCCCATAACTTCTCCCCTTCAAGAAGAGAAAAAACACATTCATCATCCCATCATGGATACCTCCCCCTAAAGGCTTGCTCCCCCTTGACCATTGCACCAACAATGTCCTTGGGAAGTCCCTAAGCCAATAGGAACTCTAAACTATCAAAAATAAGGTTCAAAGTTCAAACTTGAACTTTCCACACCTTAAATTTGATACATCGACCTAACACTTCTCCTAATCCATATCCAATGGATTTTCACCCTTTATAATGCTTTCCAAAGTATATCCTAGGGTTAGAAGTGGTTAGGGACCTTAACCACAGCTGAACACGGGCTAAACAATCTTGTTTTTCTCGAAATCAGTCTGTCAGTCGACTACTTACAGTTATTAGTCGAACTTCCCACCATCAGTCGATTGCCATCAGGCGGCAGTCGACTGATAACTGAAATTCTCGAATTTCAACTATCAGAATAGAATTTTGACAAATCATAAGTAATTCTACGTATTTTGGAAAATCATGAAAATTCATACGTATATTACTTATAGACAATACAATGGGTGAAAAATGATAGAAAAATATTTTACCCATAAAATATCGAAATTGACACAAAGTTCAAAAGTGAATAAAAACTTCAATGTTTTAGCTCACTTTGTATCAACTTCATCAATAGTGATTGCTATCAAAGGATAGACTTCACCAAGGTTTTCTAAATTGATTTTAAAATGTTTTTAAAACCTTATTTTGGATCATATTCCTTGGGCTCTATGTACATGACTTGTACACAAGCTTTCCCAATGATCCATCATTGAAATTAAATGAGTTTTAGTTCATCTAGATGCAAAAACTATGCACCTTGAACTCAACTCATATCCTAGCATCTCATATGTATCTAGGGTGTATAAATACACACAAAAGTCAATGTGATGTGAGATGTGGTTTTGTTCTCCTAATCTAGGGTTTCATGCATTTTCTAAGGCAACTCTACTTGATTCCCTTATAAATGAGACTCAAGTCATGCCAAAATCCTTAACTCAATTTTAATCAATTTAGATGCATGAATGATTATGACATTAAAGATGGTATAAATAAACACATGCTCATAATCATGATGTCATGACATAAGATATAAATCTAAGCATACATGACATTAACCTTAAACCTAAGCATAATCATGACATATAAATGATAGAAATAAGCATGATGTCATGACATGACATATAGCAAGTCAAAGCATGGCAAATAAGATATAAAGGTATATAATACCTAAATTTCAATATTAGTTTTCATTTGATATAATTAGGTTTATTTTTCCATATTACTATTAATCTCCCATGTGTGCCAAAAATCCAAAATGGCACACAAACCTCTAAACCTAAATTGTGTCAATTTAATTGATTTTTCAATCTTCTTAAATGATTTTGGCACATCCTAAAATCTTTTATGATTTATCATCAAATCTATTTCCAAGATATCCATAACCTTGGAAATGACCTAAAATGTCAACTTTGCTATGGTTGAGTTAACTACCCATCCAATCAAGGTTGACACGACCTAACCCATCTAGCGTGAGTCAATCACACCCTTAGGAATCCAAAATCTATTTGAGCTCATTGGGTTAATTAGGTATTCCTTAGGGATGACCTCCCTAGATACCTTCCTAATGACCCTCCTAGACTTGGTAACCTTGGTCATTTTGGTCTTGCCCAGGTTAACCTTAGAGATTTCCTCCCTAATAACCCTCTTAGTGGCCATCCTAGGTTTCCTTGAAACCCTAGCCACTATACATAAACCTTGGTTACTCTTAGGGATAACTTCCCTAGTAACCTTGGTATT
Source organism: Wurfbainia villosa (assembly GCA_025175895.1). Taxonomy (NCBI): domain Eukaryota; kingdom Viridiplantae; phylum Streptophyta; class Magnoliopsida; order Zingiberales; family Zingiberaceae; genus Wurfbainia; species Wurfbainia villosa. The sequence goes on from CM046008.1 coordinate 68,343,511, forward strand.
TCTAGACCTAGTTTGTGTTCCATAATCAAATGGAACACTATGATAAGCCACCTTAGGCTTAGGTTTGTGACCCAAACCTTGCTTGCCCTTGGTTGACTTTTGACTCTTAGGTCCTAGGTGTTGACTTTGACTTTTGGACCTAGACTTTGCATAATTTTAAGGGTCTTCTCAAGTTTTTCAAGCCTTGATCTCAAGGCTTGGTTCTCTAATTCTAATTGCCCAATTTTAGAATTTTGATTTAATCCTTGGGCATGGTTCTTCCTAGGCATATGCCTAGTCCATTTAGGGTTAAAACCTAGGTGCTCTTATATTTTCCTAATAGATTCCCTAGGTATGACATTTTTAGGGACATTAGTCCCAAATTTTTCCTTCTTTGAAAGGTAGACATTCTTAGCTCCTAGACACAATTCCTTATTTCTAGCATGCTCTTTATGATAGATAGCAAGATTGTTAAAATTATTTCTAGCATGCTTTTGGACATTATTTGAATGAAGAGCTTTATTTAAAAATACCTTAGGGTTAGCTTTGGAAGCTCCCCCTACTTGTGTAGCTCCTTCTTGCCTTCTTCTTCCCTCTTGGGCATTGACTTAATGTCCCAATAGCCACATTTGAAGCAAATGACTTGCTCCTTGCTTTTGATGGTTGGGAACCGGCATCCTTGACTTTTGGTGCCGGAGGAGCCTTTTTTACCTTCTTTGGGCACTTGCTCTTATAGTTCCCGGCTTCCCTACACTCAAAGCATATAATATTCATTTTATTATTAATTGACATGCTTGAGTTACCTAGGGTGGTGATGAGGTTCTCTTGAGCTTGATCTTCCTCACCGGATGTAGATGGTTCTTCTTATTGCTCCGGTGTTGAGGATGCTCTAATCTCCTCCCCCTCAATCCTAGATGTGGAGGTCTCCTCTTCTTCCACCAATACGGAAGTTGATTCCTTCTTAACTTCCAAGTCCTCACTCGCTTGTGAAGATGATGATGATTCTTCCTCTTCTTGAGCCGATGAAGATTCTGTTGGGGTTTTCCGAGCCACAAAAACCGCTTTTTGCGTTGCGGAAACCTCGGAAGCCTCGGCCACAGATCCATGCGAAGTATAAAAATTATAAAACATGTATGTACTTACTAAAACCCTAGATCTACCTTAGATCTAAGAGGTGAGATCATTACCCTCGATGCGATGCCCTTCGCAAATCCCGCTTGTCCAAAAGGTTGCCGGAACTCGAGAGTGTCAAGTGCACACTCCTCTATTGGTATCCACACAAGCAATAGGTGGAGAAAAATGCCTTAGAGTGTGCTAGCACTCCTTTAGGAATTTCGGCCAAGGAGGTTGGGAGAGGGAGAGAGCTTGAGAGGAAGATGATCCAAGGTTGAAGATGATGGAATGAGTAACTCACAAAATGAATTCCCACTTTGAAACCCCTAAAGTGGCCGGCCACTTCAAGGAAGGGGGTTACATGCATGCATGTAACTCCCATGACCCTTGGTCTCCCTCATGATGTGGCACCAATTGACAAAGTCAATGATGATGTGGAGCATCATCATTGGCCGGCCATGACAAGTCATCATCATAACATGGCATTTGGTCAAGTCAAACTTGACCTTTCATCTTCCCTCTCAAGTCAAGTCAAACTTGACCTCTAATCTCCCATGGTTGATCAAATCTAATCACTTGACTCAAGTCAATTTAATTTAATGAATCTCTATTCATTTAATTTAAATTGATTTGATGAATCAAATCTAAATTAGACTCATTCAACACTTGAATCAACTTGAGTCTAACTCAATTAGTCTAATTTGGATTACTTTTAATCCAATTTGGTTCATCCCATGAACCTAATCCTCATGGTTCATCACATGAACCTAATCTCCATCTAATTGCCCTTATGCGTGTGACCCTATAGGTTCTTGTAACGTTGGCAATGTCCCTAAACCGATTTAGGAACATAAGCAATGAGCGGTATCTAGCAACACATCATTGCTACCCAAGTTACAAGAATGTTGAGCTCCAACATCACTTTTGTGACTACTAATTGTGACTCTCACAATATGTGACAATGTCCCTCTATCCTTGACATCTAGATTGACCAATCGAGGCATAGACCATGTCATCCTCGGTACAATCTAAATCTTGAACTCCAAGTAGACTCACTCTAATCAAATGAGCTCAATATCTCATATTGACTCATTTGGGCATGGCCATGCACTTCGTGGTCTCACTCTATCAAGAATATCGATGTCACCCCCGTCATATAGGAGGGATAGATCCCATCTACATCACTCACATCCCTCCGCATAATTTGTTACATACCCAGTAATCGCCTTTATAGTCCACCCATTTACGGGTGACGTTTGACGAAGCCAAAGTATGCAACTCCTTATGTAGGTAACCATGGTGACTTCAGGTCTAAGGACTAATAGTCATACTAATAGCCACATGAGAAAGTATATGACACTCATATAACGATCCATGATACTTTCTCATGGCGGGTCATTCAGTATACATTCTCCAATGCATACCCATGTGTCAACTTGATATCTCTTATCCATGACTTGTGAGGTCAAGTCATCTTGTTGACCTACATGCTAGTCTCTACGCATTAACATTGTCCCTGAATGTTAATACTCGACTAGGAATGATTAAGAGTAGTGTTCTCTATATCATCTCATTATCGATTCAACCAATCGATTGATATAGATAAGAACCTACTACTCAAGGACATTATTATATTTAGTTATTTGGCACCAATACAAGTAAAAATAATAAGCATGCCTTTATAAATAGGAATATGATACAATAAAGTCCATACAACAATCATCACATGATTGGCTCTAGGGCTTTCACTAACAGATTCTTCTTCTTCTACTTGTGCCAAGTTAGGTTTCTCATGGAACTTAGCCAATTTGTCTCATAGCTCCTTGACATCAAGATATTCACCTAGCCTAGACAAAACATCATTAGGTATCAAATCTTCTAAAAGTTTTGTTACCTTGGCTTCGATTTTGAATTTTTGCCATTGCTCTTGGGTCCATTTCTTCAACTTGAGGACTTGTCCCTTTTTATCCCTAGGAGGTTCAAAGCCTTCTACGAGGATGAATCAATCCTCTATGTTCATCATCAAGAATGTTTCCATTCTTGCTCTCCACGCCAAAAAATACTTCTCGATCATATGGTGGTGGAGTGTTGATATCCCATCCAAGCTTGTCTTGGAACTCCATCTTCACCCTCTAGCGTTCTCCCTTTGTTGTTAAACTTGAAGAGCGCCCTCGCTCTGATACCACTTGTTGGGGATCGTTTGGACGCTAGAGGGGGGTGAATAGCGCCGTGCTATGTGTCGATGATGGAATTCGTTCGTGATTGAGTCTACAATCAATGACTTGTTAATCCATTGCACTAACCTTCAGGTGCTTCCATCGGCTATGTCATGCTAACGGTGTCTACACCGCCAAGGCACATTGGACTTACGCCGCCAAGACTCCACTTGGACTTTACGCCGCCAACCATTGGACTTATGCTGCCAAGACTCCCGCTTGGACTTTACGCCGCCAATATCAATCCCCTTGGACTTCTCAAATGCCAAGACTCAAGCTTGGACTTTCCCTTGCCAACCCATGTTGGACTTTCCATGCCAAGACCCATGCTTGGACTTTTCCTTGCCAACCCATGTTGGACTTTCCATTTGCCAAGACCCATGCTTGGAATTTCCCAAAATCACATGGTCAACCCTAGTCAACCATCAAAGTCTCCCTCAAGTCAAACTCGAGTCTGGTCAATTATAACCTGGGTCGATTGTATAAACAATCTCCCCAAAATATTAACCGACATCAATGTGAAACATCAATGTCAAACATACTATGTCAAACATCAAAATATCACTCGAGTCAAACTCGAGTCTGGTCAATCGTGACTGTGCACATTGTGCTCGAACACCCGCCTCATGAATGTTGGGTTCGACACCGCGAAGTGTGTGTTTGAACATCTTTCGTAAATATGTGCTGAAAAAATAAAAAAATAATAAATCTAATTTATTACAACACACACACACCACACGCATGCATTGTACAACATGTGTAGACATAATCGTAGTTTCAAATTTTACAATAAAAGGAAATTATTCTAGGTATACTTGACGTATCACGTGCAGCAGGAAAGATATCAACCGGAGCGACTCTCGTTAGAATCGCCTCTATCCGTATCCACGCCGAGTATCGTCAGGATGACTTCACAAAGCCACGAGCCTCGTCTTTGTAGGAGTCACTAGCCTCGCGTGTCGAAGACGATGTAATCGAGAGAAGATCATAATCGAATCAAAATTCGGATTCGAAAACGAATCCCCAAAACTCGCCGGAGAGGTATTAGCCAACCGTTTGACGAATCCTTCGTCCTCCACCTATGAAGATTACCAGAGATCGAATCCTCAGCAAGGTAGCCGTTGTCGGAGCTCCTAACATCGTCCAAACGACGCTCCAACATGAAGGGAGGAAGCTGTCCAGAATTCTGGACAGATTGGTGGAGGGGTTGTGTCGGCCCAAAGATGATGGTCGGCTGCTCCATGGTCACCTAAGCCAAGGGAAGTCGCCGGAGGGTCGCCGGCAGGAGATTGGATGCCAGCAGTAGCTTGGATGGCGGCACAAAAGCTGGGCGGCAACCTTGTTGGGCGGCGACAAGGAGAAGAGAGGGAGGGGCTGCAAGACTAGGATTAGGTTTTCACAAAACCCTTAAGCTCTATTTTTATAGAGAACACATTCTCCTAATGGTTATTGGTTCACAACCAAAAACCCGTTAACCCGCTCCAATAACTTAAGTTAAAATAAACCGAACCGAGTTGGTCTATTTTAAGTTAAAATGAACCGAACCAACTTTGGTTCATTCATTTAAAACAAACTAAACCCCTTTGGTTTATTCTTCACCATTGGATTAGAACCAAACCAATTTGGTTCATCCATTATGTCTTCATAAGACATGACCCATCCACCCTTCCATTGTGACGGAAACCATTTCATGCTCGATCCTTGTTTGTTCCAACCAAACCTAGTTTCTCTTGGTCTGAGAATCTCATTCTCAAGCTCGTTTTAAATCCTTTGGATTACGCTCATTATGCGTGTGACCAAATAGGTTCTCATTTTATGTTGGCCATCTATAATTAACCATTAATTATAGAACGATCATGAGTGGCACCTAGTAGTACATCATGATCCCCAATTAACCGAAAAGATCAACGGTTGATCCAGAACTATTTCTGAAACCCTTCGGCAGCTACAATGAATCGTGCCCAGTTCCCTTCACGCATCTTATACCCACTTGGTCTGTGACATGGTCTATAGTGTCCCAACTAGGTTGACTACGTCACACCTAGCCCAAGTATCATTTCCTCGTCCTACGGATTCTAGTTACTCCACATGTATCGAAGAGTACCTTACTCTAAACATGTAATGCTTGGGCCAAAGACTTTAGTAACAATCCGACGAGAGGCCATGGGTATACATCTCCTCACAAGGAGTGGTGAATCCTTTATAGGCTATTCAAACACCTTCGGTCACTTCGACTTATACCCAATCATCTCGGGTCCACATCTCCTCAGAGATGCTTGCTTAAGATGTCAAAGCATAAGTCTTCATGACCAAGATGACTTGAATACCGCAAGTAAAAGGAACATCACACTTAAGCTGCAGTAAGAACTTCATTGACATATCCATATATATAGAGAACCATATGAAGTCTTACAGCTGGTCACTCCAATGAACTAGTTACCATAACTAGCATCCACGATTAACTTCGAACATCACAATGTCTCCGGCCAATGAGAATCTCGACAGAATTAATGGTGTCCAAATCCATCAATTCATCGACTAGGGATAATTCCAATACATCACAATTACACATGTAGAGATACTCACTAGTTGTGATCCAATCACAAATTCTCTCATGCTGTGAATCGTATTATGGACATTCAATAAATGAGTTTAAGATCCAATCAAATACATAAAAACATGTATACTCAAATAGTGAATCTTCATTTATCAAATAAATGGTACAACCATAAGGTGATTTTCTTAGGACACCTCTCATATATTACTAACAAACTCCCACTTGGCCTAATGTCAATCGCCACGGTATCCAATACCATAAGCTCTAACATGATCCTCAAACTTACTTTGAGGCAAGGTCTTAGTTAAAGGATCTGCTAAGTTCCTTTTAGTGGGAATCTTCTTGATTTGTATTTCCTTCCTACTATCTCTCTACGATCGGATGATAGCAAAGGCACATGTTTGGATCATTGATGAGACCACATCAAGTTTAGAAATGAACTTTAATCCGCTTTTCGGTTAAATGTATTCGCCTCAAAGGCGAATCCGCTATAGGGTCTTGCTTGGAACCTTTTTGACTTATTGCGCCTCCATTCATGGTGAACATGTACGCAGACTGAGACATGGAATCATCCTTGTCTGTCTGGAAGCTGGCATCCGTATACCCATGTATCACCATGTCCCCTTCTCCATATATTAGGAACACATTCTTAGTTCTTCTCAAGTACTTAAAAATCATCTTAATAGCACCCATTGATCCATTCTAGGATCATACTAGTATCTACTCGTGACACTCAGAGCATACGATACATCGGGCCTTGTACATAACATAACATACATGATAGAACCTATTGCGGATGCATAGACAATCTTACTTATGCAAATCCTCTCATCTTCTGTGCACGGACACATAGACTTCGAAAGGTGTATCCCATGCCTGATGGGAAGGAAATCTTTCTTGGATTCCGACATGCTAAATCTCTTTAGCACTCGGTCTATATATGTATACTGTGAAAGACTAAGCAACCGTTTCAATCTATCCCTATAGATCTTAATCCCGAGGATGTAGGTTGCTTCTCCCAGGTCTTTCATGGTGAATGTATTGGACAACTAAATTTTAACTAACTGTAAGACTAAAACATCATTTTCTATAAATAATATGTCATCGACATACAATACTAGGAACACGACTGCACTCCCACTAACCTTCTTGTACACACAAGGTACGTCCGAATTTTGTAAGAAATCAAACTTTTTGATTATCTCATCAAAATGGATATTCCAACTCCTGGATGCTTGCTTCAGTCCATATATAGACTGTCGCAATTTGCATACCTTGGTTTTATCAATCGATGTGAAACCCTCAGACTGTATCATATACACGTCTTCGAGTAGGTTTCCATTAAAGAAAGTTATTTTCACATCCATCTGCCATATCTCATAATCATAATGAGCCGCTATGGTCAGGAGTATCCGAATAGATTTAAGCATAGTTACAGGCGAATAGGGTTTGTCATAATCAACACCTTGCTTTTGACGATATCCTTTCACCACCAATCTAGCCTTATAGGTAATCACATTACCATCCATGTCAGTTTTTTTCTTGAAAACCCACTTGCACCCTATAGGCTTAATGCCTTCAGGTGAGTCAACCAAGTTCCAAACTTGGTTTTCATACATGGAATCCATTTCCGACTTCATGGCATCAAGCCACTTATCCCTTTCTGAACTTTTCTGAACTTCTTCATAACTGATAGGCTCCTCATCATCAATGAGTAACACGTCATTCAATTCACTTACGAGAAATCCATATCTCTCAAGAATATTGCGTGTTATACCAGATCTACGAAGATGTGGTGTCTCAATAGGTCTAGCCGATGACTCATCACTATGAGTTATTGGCTGTGGTGCTTCACCAGGTATCTCATCAATGTCTATTTGAGTCTCTCGAGCCTCCTCAAGCTCAACGACACTCCCACTATTTTCTTATAAGAGAAACTCTTTCTCTAGAAACACAACATGCCTTGAAACAAACACCTTTTGTTCCACAGGATGATAGAATTGGTAACCCCTTGTTTTCTTAGGGTATCCAATAAATAGACATTTATCAGACTTAGCATCCAATTTGTTTGATACAGTCCGCTTCACATAAGCAGAACAACCTCATATCTTTAAGTAAGATACATGAGGTTTCTTACTATTCCATATCTCATATGGAGTAGTTGAGACTACTTTGGTTGGCATTCTGTTTAACAAGTAAACAACTGTCTAAAGTGCATAGCCCCAAAAGGACTTGGGAAGATTCATATGATTCATCATTGACCTGACCATGTCAAATAAGGTCCGGTCAGATACACCATTATGCTACAGTGTATATGGCAGAGTCCATTGAGATAATATACCATTGTCTCTTAGATAATCTATAAATTCTTGACTTAAGTATTCACCACCTCGATCCGATCGAAGTATTTTAATACTCTTGTCATGTTGTTTCTCCACTTCATTTCTGAATTCTTTGAACCTTTCAAAGGCTTCAGACTTGTGTTTCATCAAGAACACATGCCCAAACCGTGAGTGGTTATCGATGAAGGTAATGAAGTAGTTATAGCCTCCTAGAGCTTGAGTTGACATAGGTCCGCATACATCAGTATGTATTAGACCAAGCAACTCTCCCACCCGTTCACCTTTTCCTATAAAAGGTAACTTAGTCATCTTGCCTTTTAAGCATGATTCACATGTATCGTATGAATCTAATTCAAACGATTCCAGAATTCCACATCGGTGTAATTCGGACATGCGTTTCTTGTTTGCATGGCCAAGACGACAATGTCACATATAGGAGTCTAATTGATTATCTTTCCGAGCACGCTTGTTGCTCACTTCGATATTGAAAATATCACTGGATACGTCCAACATATAAATATCATTGCTTAAAGTTCCAGTCCTATAAAGAACTTCATTCAAAGTTATGTAACAACAATTATTACTAAAAGTCAAATGGTACCCATTTCTATTTAAACAAGAAATAGAAATGATGTTCTTTATCAACGAAGAAACATAAAAGCAATTGTCCAGTTCTAAGACAAGTCCTATAGGGAGTCTCAACAAATACGTTTCGATGGCAAGTGCAGCAACCTTTGCTCCATTCCCAACACAATAAATTTGACTCTCCCTTGACGAGTCTTCTTCTATTCCTTAGCCCATGTATGTCATTACATATATGTGAGCCACACCCAGTATCCAATACCCAAGTGTTTAAAGAAATAGAATGACAATCAATAACAAAGATATCTGAAGAAGATGGGGCATCCGATGCTCTATTCTTCTTCACGGACTCAAGATAAATCTTGCAATTTCTTCGCCAATGGCTCTCCTTGCCACAATGATGGCAAGTGCCCTTTTGTGCTGGTTCTGCCTTCTTAGCCTTTTTCTTTCCCTTCTGATGTTCCTTTGACTTCCTCTTAGAACCTTTCTTCAAGGAATCAACTAACAGCACCGTCCCCTGCTCATGCTTCACAGAAGGCTCCACAGTCTTCAGCATGTTGAGCAGTACCATAGATGAACCTTCTTGCATCTCAAAGGTGAAGAGGAGTTTGGAGACTTTGAACCTTTCGAATCTCACTTGCTCATCAACCAACTCATAAAGATGAAAGACTATGGTATGAGCATCCATATGCTCATCGCGCTACACAGTATCATCGCGGCTAACATGATGCAACTCATCATTTCAGAATCAATCACATGTTTCTGATAGGCCAACAATTGGTCCAGAGTTGCATTGTCACTAGGACGAGTGGGAAGAGGTGCTTCGAGGACATTCGTAAGCTTTTCAACCTTGAGAATAATTCTCAGGTTGAATCCAAAAGCCAGTCTAAGAAGTTCGACCTAGTCAATTTATTTGAATCCAAAATAGAGTGCAAATTCAAAGACATTATGATCAATCAATTAACCTTGAAATACAAATCAAGCATATATGAGAAAATGATTTTAAAATGCATCAATATACATTTATAAATCCCATTCATTTTTTGAATTTCAAAAACCCCAAAATCACTTCGGGAGATCGTAGGTCCATCTCCGAATGGGCTGATATCCATCATAGTTATGAACAACCTTGGAGAGAGTCCAACAAGCCATTCATAACTACGACGGTAGGTATCAACTATACCGATTGCATATCACGTATATGCAACTATCACAATGTGCTATCAACTAATTGAATGTTCACACATACATCGGATTGTTAACACATTAACAAGTATGCATCATATGCATAGCACCCAACTTCACCTCCCTTTACATCGACCTTGGAGAGAGTCCAACAAGCCGATGCTCCAGGTAAAAGCCAACCCATTAATCGAGAAATAGTTTTAATATGGTTAGAGCGCATTCAACCAATTAGCCCGGCTTGGAGAGAGTCCAACAACCAAAGCTAACGATTGACCTCTGACTCTTACCATATTAGTATTAAACTATTCCATTGTTTGAACATGTTCAGGTTCGAGCCGGGCTTGGAGAGAGTCCAACAACCCAAATAGGAAATATAACTCTAGTTCTAACCATATTAATGGAAGATGTAAGCTTTAATATTGAGTAAGGGTTTTTATGTCTCATCCTCTTTGCATGCAAATAACTATTATCTACATGACATGACATACATGACATACATCTACATGTCACGACACGCACGACATAATGATATGCATCTAATGCAATTACATAACATACAATTATGCCCTGTACAAAAATTTTCTTATATGTCATAACTATTTATGGAAATAAAATATGTTTGAGATTTGATTCTCCAAATCAAATCATGATTAAATTAGGAAATAAATTTCCAAATCTAATCACATATTTTATTTATAGAAAGTGTTAATTAAGGAAAGCCAAATTTAATTTAGGAAACAACTTTCCTAAATTGTCAAAACTATTTATGGAAATAAAATATATTTTAGATTTGATTCCCCAAATCAAATCATGATTAAATTAGGAAATAAATTTCCAAATCTAATCATATATTTTATTTATGGAAAGTGTCAATTTCCATAAATACTTCTAAACTTTTCAAAAGTAGAAGATTTCCATAAATACTTCTAGACTTTCCAAAATTTGAAAATTTTCATAAATACTTCTAAACTTCCAAAAGTAGAAAATTTCCATAAATACAATTACAACTATCGCAAAAACAATTTTACGATTATGTAGAAACACAACCTGGCCTCTGATACCACTATTGGGTTTTCGGCACTGCGGCGAGTGTGTGTTCGAACATGTTTCGTAAATATGTGCGCAGCGGAAGAAAAAAAAAGTAATAAATCTAATTTATTACAATACACACCACACACATGCACAGTACAATATGTGTAGACATAATCGTAGTTTTAAATTTTGCAATAAAAGGAAATTATTCTAGGTATACTTGACGTATCACGTGCAACGGGAAAGACATCAACCGAGCGACTCGCTAGAATCGCTTCTATCCGTATCACACCGAGTATCGTCGAGATGGCTTCACAAAGCCACGAGCCTCGTCTTCATAGGAGTCACTAGCCTCGTGTCGAAGATGATGTGATCGAGAGAAGATCACAATCCGAATCAAAATTCGGATTCAAAAATGAGTCCCCAAAACTCGCTTCTCCGGAGAGGTATTCGTCAACCGTTTGACGAATTCTTCATCATCCACCTATGAGGATTACGAGAGATCGAATCCCTGGCAAGGTAGCCACTGTCGGAGCTCCAAACGTCATCAAAATGACGCTCCGACACGAAGGGAGGAAGCTGTCCAGAATTCTGGACAGATTGGTTGAGGGGTTGCGCCAGCCCAAAGAGGATGGTCGGCTGCTCCTTGGTCACCTGAGCCAAGGGAAGTCGTCGGAGGGTCGCCGGTAGGAGCTTGGATGCCGACAGCAGCTTGACAGTGGCACAAAAGCTGGGCGGCAACAAGGTTGGGTGGCAACCTTATTGGGCGGCGGCAAGGAGAAGAGAGGGAGGGGGCGGCAAGACTAGGATTAGATTTTCACAAAACCCTTAAGCTCTGTTTTTATAGAGAACACATTCTCCTAACGGTTATTAGTTCATAACCAAAAACTGCTAACCCGTTTCAATAACTTAAGTTAAAATAAATCGAACCGAGTTGGTCTATTTTAAGTTAAAACGAACCTAACCAACTTTGGTTCATTCATTTAAACAAACCAAACCCCTTTGGTTTATTCTTCACCATTGGATTAGAACCAAACCAATTTGGTTCATCCATCATGTCTTCATAAGACACGGCCAATCCACACTTCCATTGCGACTGAAACGATTTCATGCTCGATCCTTGTTTGGTCCAACCAAACCTAGTTTCTCTCGGTCTGAGAATCTCATTCTCAAGCTCGTTTTAAATCTTTCGGATTACGCTCATTGTGCGTGTGACCAAATAGGTTATCGATTTATGTTGGTTGTCTATAATTAACCATTAATTATAAAATGATCATGAGTGACACCTAGTAGTACATCATAATCCCCAATTAACCGAAAGATCAATGGTTAATCCAGAACTATTTCTGAAACCCTTCAGCAGTTACAATGAATCGTGCCCCGTTCCCTTCACGCATCTTATAACCACTTGGTTCAGGACATGGTCTATAGTACCAATCCCCACTAGATTGACTACGTCACATTTAGCCCAAGTATCATTTCCTCATCCTACGGATTATAGTTACTGCACATGTATCAAAGAGTACCTTACTCTAAACATGTAATGCTTAGGCCAAAGACTTTAGTAACAATCCGACGAGAGTCCATGGGTATACATCTCCTCACAAGGAGTGGTGAATCTTTTATAGGCTATTCAAACACCTTCGGGCACTTCGACTTATACCCAATCATCCCGGGTCCACATCTTCTCAGAGATGCTTGCTTAAGATGTCAAAGCATAAGTCTTCATGACCAAGATGATTTGAATACCGCAAGTCAAAGGAACATCACACTTAAGATGCAGTAAGAATTTCATTGACATATCCATATATGTAGAGAACCATATGAAGTCTTACAACTGGTCACTCTAATGAACTAGTTACCATAACTAGTATCCACGATTAACTCCGAACATCACAATGTCTCCAGCCAGTGAGAATCAGCTACTTGGATACACCAAAGAGTATACCTCATGCTAGTCTTGACAGAATTGATGGTGTCCAAATCCATCAATTCATCGACTAGGGATAATTCCAATACATCACAATTACACATGTAGAGATACTCACTAGTTGTGATCCAATAATAAATTCTCTCATGCTGTGAATCGTATTGTGGACATTCAGTAAATGAGTTTAAGATACAATCAAATACACTCTTTATAGAGGAGGAGGGTTTCTTCCTTAACACGGAGCAATGATCGATGCCGGATCGGTCGCGATCGATCCGCTTGTCCAAGAACGACTTCTTCGATGTTGGATTCCAACCAACGACTCCATCATCAGTCGACTGATGTCAACTTCCAGTCAAGTGCCCGTGAGCTCGTCTAGCTTATGTGCCCGTGCAGGTGTGATCGATCGCGCTTCCTTAAGCAATGGATCGATGTCGACTGATCTCCCTAAACACCGATCGATTGCCTATCGATTGAGCGATAACCGCCATGACATGCCAGTCGACTTATTTACATCATATTGTAAGAGGAGTGATTCTTGTGTAAAAGGTTACCTCCACCTAGCTTGGTGCAAAGGAGAGATCTAGTGGATTTGACAAAGGAGTGATTCACCTTGGTCGAATCGGACCATGGATTAGCGGCGAAGCCGTGAACCACGTTACATCCCTTATTAGCATTGTTTGGTATCTTGCTTTATCTTTATTGTTGATAAGTTGTATTTTCCGCATGTGCTAACAATACTTGTAGACGATCAACGAACGACTTCATCATACGACGAAAGAGGGCTATTCACCCCCCTCTAGCCGGCCAACATCGACCCTACAAGTGGTATCAGAGCCAAGAAAGTTTGTCGAGGACTAACCGCCACAACAAGCACAATCAAGGATGGTCGCCTCCAACATTCACCCACCAAAGTTTGAAGAAGAATTCTCTTGGTGGAAGAAGAGAATGGAGGTATTTTTCGAAACCAATTTCGAAATTCTATTAATAATGAAAAATGGTTTCGAGATACCTTGGGGTGAAGATGGGGAGCAAATAGAGAAGACAAGATGGACAAAGAGACAAAGAGAGGAGTACTTGGCAAATTCGAAGGCCAAGCATCACTTGTACAACGTGTTGGTGCAGGGGCACTAGATAATCGAACCTGTGTTTTGATTATGGCAAAGACACAAAGTTAAGTTTACATCGTTATCTCACGAGCTAAATCGAGTGTGCAGAAAAGTACTAAAGCTGGAGCTGAAGGCTAGCGACACCCGGAGGAAACCGCGGTGGTCGGGCGACACTCGACTTCGGAGGGAGCCGAAGGAATCGAGTGGAAGGCCAGAAGCGAGAGCTACTATCGAGGTAAGCTCATGTGAGTGAAAGATTGTAAGATCGTGTCCTCTTTACGGGGACGACCGTAGGCGGCGATCCGATTAAGACTTCCCGTGGAAGGTCTAGGTCGAGATCGGACGGTTAGAAACTGTCATATTTATCATTTTTTGAGCTAACCTCTTACTGCAGGGAAGTGGCCAGGCTGATAGTCGATTGCTGGACATTGGGCAGTCGACTGATGCTCATCAGTCGACTGATGGGAGGCATCAGTCGACTGATGGCAATGACTTAGCCTTTGCGCTAGGTCAAAACGGATAACGTTTGACGCGACCACTTCGCGATAAAATTTGGACAACTTCGTGATCCGTTCCAAAAAAAGGGGAGACAAATTCAGAGGCCAAAGTCTATAAAAGGAGGAGGATTCCAACTCCAAAAGATATCAAGTTTATTCATCAAGTGCTCCTACAACGCCAATGCTCCAACACCGTCATAACGCCGACGCGACGACAACCTCAGATCTTCTTCGTCGGCAGCAACATCTAGTAATTTATTTTAATATTGTATTCATTGTTTTTATTCATAACGAGGTGAGGTAGGCTTGTTGCCTCATCCTCGTATTCCCGGATTTTGTGATCATTGTCTCCTACCTCCAACGAGGAGGAGACGTTATAGTGCTTTGCCCTCTGTATGCGGTCTAGGACCGATAGGGCCTTGGAGTAGCAACCGCTGGGTTGTGAACCAAGTAAAATAAACGTGTCATTTTATTTTCTGCTGTGCTTACTTATTTACTTGTGTCTCAACGAATGAATTCGACGAAAGATTTACGATCGCTATTCACCCCCCCTCTAGCAACGCTTCTCGATCCAACACAACGTACTCCCCCAACAAGAAATAAACCGGATTGGAGAGTGTGCAATTGCTAAAGAGATGTAGGAGAAGCTAGTAGAGCTTCATGAAGGTACCTCGGAGGCCAAGCTTGCAAGGACAGACCTCCTCCGCTCTCAACTATCAAATATTAAACTTGAAAAGGGAGAAAAGGTAACCTCATTATATTCTAGATTTAAAGAAATTTTAATTGGGCTAACAAGTGTAGGAGAAAGACTTTCGAACCGGGATATGCTCATGAAAGCAATCGATGCTTTTCCCCGATCATTGAAATGGAGCTCAATGGTGGACTCCTTCTACATGTCAAAGAACCTAGAAGTGAGCACCTTGGAGGAGTTCTTCTCAACCATGGAGCTCCATGAAACAAGGCTTGAGGGAATAAGTGAAGAACCGAGCATCAAGCCATCAAGAGGAGTGGCACTATTAGCCAACAAGGGGAAGAAGAAGATGGAGACTCCTTCCTCCTCCGATGAAGCCTCCTCCTCCTCCATGGATAGCACAAAAGAAGCTTATATGGTAAGGAAGGTAAGACGTGCATTAAAAGGTTTTAAATTTAACAAATCTCATGATAAGGGGAAAAGGCCAAGGAGGAAAATAATTTGTTACAATTGCCAACAAGAGGGACACATAAGAGATAATTGTCCACTCTTGAACAAGAGCAAAGAAGAGAGGAGAAAGAAAGAAGAAAAGAAGAAGAAGGGGAGAAAGAAGAAGGAAGAAGAGAGGAATGCCAAAGAAAAGGGGAAGGTCAAAGCACTCAAAGCAAGGACATGGGATGATCCTTCATCATCATCATCATCATCATCCGAAGAAGAAGAACGTGTCTACTCAAATCTTGCCCTAATGGCAATAGACGACCTAGACTCCACCTCCTCCTGCGAGCAAGAAGAAAGAAGTACTAGTGAGGAGAGCTCAAGTGAAGGGGGAGCTTCATCCTCATCATCATCGGAATCGGAGGAAGAGGACATGGAAACTTTTGTAACGAATCTCTCACCCAATAAAATAGTTTCCATGATTTCTAGCCTTACTAAGGATTTATTTATGGCTAAGAAAAAGAATAAAAGCATGCTAAATCAAATTAAGGCTTGTGAAAATAAATTAGAACAAGCATGTTTAAATGTTAATAATGATGATGCATGCTCACATGACTATATGCCTTTTGATGTTAATGATGCATGCATTGAGGAAAATAGGATGTTAAGGGAAAAGGTAGATCATTTGATCAAGGCCCTAGAAAAATTTACAATAGGCTCCAACACCCTTAACATGATCATAGGGAGCCAAAGGGAAAGCTTCAATAAGAAAGGCCTAGGATATAAGGAAAATAAAAATGAAAAGTCCTATAAATGTTTAATTGCTAAGGGTCAAGATAAAAATAAAACAATAGCTAGAAAATCGATCCCTAAGAAATTTTTAGTGAACCCCATAGGAAAGAATTTGTTTTGGGTTCCTAAATCCATCCTTAAGGGGTAGGAAAACCCTAGGATAGTCAACCATATGGAATTTACCTATATCATATTTTGGTTGACTTAGGATGGAGGGACTAAGTTTTTGAAATAGTGTTGGGTGATAATAATGCACTCTTAAATAGTTTAAATCATGCTTAACACTTAGTGTCATATATGTTGACACTCATGACCTATAAATTTTTAGCATAGTGTTGGGTGATGATAAAGTGCCCATAAATTGATAATAATGCTTAAATCATGATAGTTAATGTAATTGCTATATATGTTTGCAATCATGATTTATGATCTTGACATTTGATATATAATCATGGGCATTAGGGTTTAAAACATGCTTTGGATGATACTTGACTTATTATCATGACCTTATACCTAATGCATGATTAGAAATTGATAGATACATTAGTTTCATGATCATAATGTGAAATCAATACATATATGTCTTTATGATCATGTGGGTCTTTAGGATGATACTTAACCATGGATAGAAATGCATGAAATTAATGGTTAAGTATATACAAATACCTTTAGGAACATCTCACACTCACTATAGGCTATCTTGATTGAAAACATAGCATGAGTGAGATGATAGGATGATACTAATGATCCACTAATGCCTATGACATTTAGATGATCATTTAAAGTATCAAAATAGCAATAATAGACCAATCATGGGGAAGACTTATGTTTAATTCATAGACATACTGCCCAAAGATCATGGTTGGATATTTTAAATGTTTTGAAAACCATTTCTTATTTCATAAACTGAATTCTCATGTTTTGAAAAGCTTCAAGGCAAAACTAGGTTTCAAAATTGATACAAACTTTAGACATTTTCCAACTTTTGAGATTTTGCCTAATTTTCGAAAATATAATAATTTTTCATGGAAAACTATTTTTTATTGATAAAAGGACTTACAAGAAATGTGTTCTCCAAATTTCATGATTTTTCGAATTTTGTAGAATTTTTTATGCATTTCTGAATTTCAGCCCGAAAATTAAAAAATCCTGAAATCAGAGTGTCAGTCGACTGGTAGTCTAAACCAGTCGACTGATCGACAGAAAACATGCCCAGTAACTTCTTTTATCAGATTTTAAGGCATGTTTTGGTGATTTTTGTTTCCTAGACTTGATGCCATGTTTGAATAACTTAGTTTAATCTTTTTTGATGGTGTCAAAGGGGGAGAAATATGTATGTTTAAGTAAGTTATATTAAGGGGGAGAATTGCATTTAGGGGGAGTTTCATGTATTAAGGGGGAGAGTTGATAATCATGTTTATTTACATGCTTTCTTACCTTAATATTTTTATCAATATTTACCTAACTTAAACAGATTGTCACACATCAAAAAGGGGGAGATTGTTAGTGCAATCAACCAATGATATGGTTTTGAAGTGTGTGGCAAAGGGTTTAAGTTAGGATGATTGGATTTGATATGTGTGTTGGAGTCTTGCATGACTTATTAATTCGCACATGGAGCTTAGGCAAGTGTCACCGCTCCAACCTCGCACTTGAGTCGGAGAAGAAGCATTGCAGAGCCGTGCGCTTGATGCTACCGAGGGACCGCTGGATGAGATGACTTGAAGCGAAGCTAAGGAAGCAAACTTTGAGGGCAAGAGACACGAAGGAGCATTGCAGAGCCGTGCCCCTGATGCTGCCAAGGGATATGGCCACGAACAAAGAGAGCTTCAACGAGGGACTTCGAGTGAGATAAGAGAATGAGTGAATTGTAAGTAGCTCATTAGGTGAACTTGGTTGAATGGCTGAGTGTTGGAAGCTCGACCTCAAGGGTTGAGATTTACCCGACCGTCGGAAGCTCAAACGGATGTTAAGTTTGAGTTTTACCCGGCACCAGTCGACTGCCATGTCATGGCAGTCGACTGCTCCAAGTCGATCGCCAATTGACTGGTGTTTGCCTGGAGAACAAGTCGACATCAGTCGACTGCTTAAGGTAAGGAGTCGACTGATCGCACTCTGCATGGCCACAGAAGCTAGTCAAGCTCACGGGCAATCAACTGGAAGTCGACATCAGTCGACTGATGACATCATCAGTCGACTGATGATGGAGCAGTTGGTTGGAATTCATCGTGGAAGAAGCCGTTATTGGGCAACGACTCATGGATCAGTCGACTGATCGGGGCATCAGTCCACTACTCCTGTGTTAACGGGAAGAAACCCTCTTCCTCTATAAAGAGAAGGGGTGAGGGCCTTTGGGAGGCTAATGCTTATGATCTAAACTCCTCCAAAGTGCCCAATACGTTTTCCATCCTCTTACTTGAGCTTATTTACATCATATTTTAAGAGGAGTGATTCTTGTGTAACAGGTTACCTCCACCTAGCTTGGTGCAAAGGAGAGATCTAATGGATTTGGCAAAGGAATGATTCTCCTTGGACGAATCAGACCCTGGATTAGCGGCAAAGCCGTGAACCACGTTACATCCCTTGGTAGCATTGTTTGGTATCTTGCTTTATCTTTATTGTTGATTAGTTGTATTTTCCGCTTGCGCTAACGATACTTGTAGACGATCAACGAACGACTTCATCATACGATAAAAGAGGGCTATTCACCCCTCTCTAGCTGGCCAACATCGACCCTACAAGTGGTATCTGAGCCAAGAAAGCTTGTCGACTACCAGTCACAACAAGCACAATCAAGGATGGCCGGATCCAACATTCACCCACCAAAGTTTGAATGAGAATTCTCTTGGTGTAAGAAGAGAATGGAGGTATTTTTCGAAACCGATTTCAAAATTCTATTAATAAAGGAAAATGGTTTCGAAATACCTAGGGGTGAAGATGGTGAGCAAATAGAGAAGACAAGATGGACAAAGAGACAAAGAGAGGAGTACTTGGCAAATTCGAAGGCCAAGCATCACTTGTACAACGTACTCCCCCAACAAGAAATCAACCGGATTGGAGAGTGTGCAAGTGCTAAAGAGATGTGGGAGAAGCTAGTAGAGCTTCATGAAGGTACCTTTGAGGCCAAGCTTGCAAGGAGAGACCTCCTCCGCTCCCAACTATCAAATATTAAACTTGAAAAGGGAGAAAAGGTAACCTCATTACATTCTAGATTTAAAGAAATTTTAATTGGGCTAACAAGTGTAGGAGAAAGACTTTCGAACCAGGATATGCTCATGAAAGCAATCGATGCTTTACCCCGGTCATCGAAATGGAGCTCAATGGTGGACTCCTTCTACATGTCAAAGAACATAGAAGTGAGCACCTTAGAAGAGTTCTTCTCAACCATGGAGCTCCATGAAACAAGGCTTGAGGGAATAAGTGAAGAACAGAGCATCAAGCCATCAAGAGGAGTGACACTATTAGCCAACAAGGGGAAGAAGAAGATAGAGACTCCTTCCTCCTCCGATGAAGCCTCCTCCTCCTCCATAGATAGCATGGATGAAGCTTATATGGTAAAAAAGGTAAGGCATGCATTAAAAGATTTTAAATTTAACAAATCTCATGATAGGAGGAAAAGGCCAAGGAGGAAAATAATTTGCTACAATTGCCAACAAGAGGGACACATAAGAGATAATTGTCCACTCTTGAACAAGAGCAAAGAAGAGAGGAGAAAAAAAGAAGAAAAGAAGAAGAAGGGGAGAAAGAAGAAGGAAGAAGAGAGGAAGGCCAAAGAAAAGGGGAAGGTCAAAGCACTCAAAGCAAGGACATGGATGATCCTTCTTCTTCATCATCATCATCCGAAGAAGAAGAACGTGTCTACTCAAACCTTGCCCTAATGGCAATAGATGACCTAGACTCCACCTCCTCCTGCGAGCAAGAAGAAAGAAGTACTAGTGAGGAGAGCTCAAGTGAAGGGGGAGCTTCATCCTCATCATCATCGGAATCGGAGGAAGAGGACATGGAAACTATGGTAACGAATCTCTCACCGAATAAAATAGTTTCCATAATTTCTAGCCTTACTAAGGATTTTTTTAGGGCTAAGAAAAAGAATAAAAGCATGCTAGATCAAATTAAGGCTTTAGAAAATAAATTATAACAAGCATGTTTAAATGTTAATAATGATGATGCATGCTCACATGAATATATGCCTTTTGA
Source organism: Wurfbainia villosa (assembly GCA_025175895.1). Lineage (NCBI taxonomy): Eukaryota > Viridiplantae > Streptophyta > Magnoliopsida > Zingiberales > Zingiberaceae > Wurfbainia > Wurfbainia villosa. Next base: position 68,364,168 of record CM046008.1, read on the forward strand.
TGTTAATGATGCATGCATTGAGGAAAATAGGATGTTAAGGGAAAAGGTAGATCATTTGACCAAGGCCCTAGAAAAATTTACAATAGGCTCCAACACCCTTAACATGATCATAGGGAGCCAAAGGGCAAGCTTCAATAAGAAAAGCCTAGGATATATGGAAAATGAAAAGGCCTATAAATGTTTAATTGCTAAGGGTCAAGATAAAAAGAAAACAATAGCTAGAAAATAGATCCCTAAGGAATTTTTAGTGAACCCCATAGGAAAGAATTTGTTTTGGGTTCCTAAATCCATCCTTAAGGGTTAGGAAAACCCTAGGATAGTCAACCATACAGAATTTACCTATATCATATTTTGGTTGAATTAGGATAACGGGACTAAGTTTTTGAAATAGTGTTGGGTGATGATAATGCACCCTTAAATAGTTTAAATCATGCTCAACACTTAGTGTCATATATGTTGACACTCATGACCTATAAATTTTTAGCATAGTGTTGGGTGATGATAATGTGCCCATAAATTGATAATAATGCTTAAATCATGATAGTTAATGTAATTGCTATATATGTTTGCAATCATGATTTATGATCTTGACATTTGATATATAATCATGGGCATTAGGGTTTAAATCATGCGTTGGATGATACTTGACTTATTATCATGACCTTATACCTAATGCATGATTAGAAATTGATAGATACATTAGTTTCATGATCATAATGCGAAATCAATACATATATGTCTTTATGATCATGTGGGGTTTTTAGGATGATACTTAACCATGGGTAGAAATGCATGAAATTAATAGTTAAGTATATACAAATACCTTTAGGAACATCTCACACTCACTATAGGCTACCTTGATTGAAAACATAGCATGAGTGAGATGATAGGATGATACTAATGATCCACTAATGCCTATGACATTTAGATGGTCATTTAAAGTATCAAAATAGCAATAATAGACCAATCATGGGGAAGACTTATGTTTAATTCATAGATATATTTTTCAAAGTTCATTGTTGGATATTTCAAATGTTTTGAAAACCATTTCTTGATTCATAAACTGAATTCTCATGTTTTGAAAAGCTTCAAGGCAAAACTAGGTTTCAAAGTTGATACAAACTTTAGACATTTTCCAACTTTTGAGATTTTGCCTAATTTTTGAAAATATATTGATTTTTCATGGAAATCTATTTTTTATTGATAAAGGGACTTACAAGAAATGTGTTCCCCAAATTTCATGATTTTTTGAATTTTGTAGAATTTTTTATGCATTTATGAAATTTAGCTCGAAAATCAAAAAATCCTGAAATCAGAGTGCCAATGATCAGAATCGAACCACGATCGATCGATCAAAACATGCCCAAGAACTTTTTATCAGATGTTAAGGCATGTTTTGGTGATTTTTATTTCCTAGACTTGATGCCATGTTTGAATAACTTAGTTTAATCTTTTTTGATGGTGTCAAAGTGGGAGAAATATGTATGTTTAAGTAAGTTATATTAAGGGGGAGAATTGCATTTAGGGGGAGTTTCATGTATTAAGGGGGAGAGTTGATAATCATGTTTATTTACATGCTTTCTTACCTTAATATTTTTATCAATGTTTACCTAACTTAAACGGATTGCCACACATCAAAAAGGGGGAGATTATTAGTGCAATCAACCCGTGATATGGTTTTGATGTGTGTGGGAAAAGGTTTAAGTTAGGATGATTTGATTTAATATGTGCGTTGGAGTCTTGCAGGACTTAGTAATTCGCACATGGAGCTTAGGCAAGTGTCACCGCTCACAACCTTGTGCTTGAGTTGGAGAAGGAGCATGCGCTTGACGCCGAGGACCGCTGACGAGATGACTTAAATCGAAGCCAAGGAAGCAGACTTCGAGGGCTAGAAATGCAAAGGAGCATTGCAGAGCCGCGGCGCTCTCGAGGACGGGCCGCAACGAAGAGAGCTTCAAATGAGGGACTTCGAGTGAGATGAGAGAATGAGTGAATTGTAAGTAGCTCATTAGGTGAACTTGGCCGAATGACTGAGTGTCGGAAGCTCAACCGCAAGGGTTGAGGTTTACCCAACCACCGGAAGCTCAAACGGATGTTAAGTTTGAGTTTTACCCGGCACCAGTCGACTGCCATGTCATGGAAGTCGACTGCTCTAAGTCAATCGAATCGATCGTGTTTGGTCGAGAGATCAAGTCGACATCGCTGATCGCTTAAGGAAGCAATGATCGATCGTGACTGCACGAGCACAGAAGCTAGTCGAGCATGTAGGCACTCGACTGGAAGTCAACATCAGTAGACTGATGACATCATCAGTCGACTGATGATGGAGCCATTGGTTGGAATCAAACATGGAAGAAATCGTTATTTGTCAACGGCTACAGGATCAATCGACTGATCGGGGCATCAGTCGACTGCTCCTATGTTAACGGGAAGAAACCCTCTTCCTCTATAAAGATAAGGGGTGAGGGCCTTTAAGAGGCTAATGCTTATGCTCTAAACTCCTCCAAAGTGCCCAATACATTTTACATCCTCTTACTTGAGCTTATTTACATCATATTTTAAGAGGAGTGATTCTTGTGTAAAAGGTTACCTCCACCTAGCTTGGTGCAAAGGAGAGATCTAGTGGTTTTGGCAAAGGAGTGATTCACCTTGGACGAATCAGACCGTGGATTAGTGGCGAAGTCGTGAACCACGTTACATCCCTTGTTAGCATTGTTTGGTATCTTGCTTTATCTTTATTATTATTTAGTTGTATTTTTCGCTTGGGCTAACGATACTTGTAGACGATCAACGAACGACTTCATCATACGACAAAAGAGGGATATTCACCCCCCTCTAGCCGGCCATCATTGACCCTACAAGTTCTAGGATTTGGCTGTTGCGGGACATCTCCGAGCTGTAAGGTTGAAGGTATGCTAGTTATTATCACATATCCTTCTGTTGTCTTTGCATTTAGTTGCTTATAACAGGGATGACTTGTAGTGTGTTAGTCACTATTCGTAACCATGGTTTTAGTTGACCACGGGAACGACTGGATGAGTCTTGTACCTGTTGTCGAAAAGGTGAATTAACTTTGAGAGCCGACTGATACTGAGTTGAAAAGCAGGGATCAGGTAGTCACATTTCTTATGGAGATAAAAGATTACAGTATTAGGGATTTTCACTAACTATGCTAGTCAGATCATTACCTGTGGGGTAATGGACAAGCGAGTATACTATTGCTGATGCAGATTGTACAGGATTAGTATATATTGTTTAATAGGGATTTTGATCCTCGAGTTGTTCGTGCTAGGTTGTATAACTTTGAAGGTACTTTTGAGTACTTAACTCGTGTTATACAGAGAAAGTGGAGTTAGTTGCATATCATTATTGGGATCAAGTCGATACTTGGTGGAAGAGGTAGGAAATAACCTCCGAGAAATCACACATCACTTGGCCACTATGTAGTGATGTGGTAAGAGAGTATTCCTCTGCACGTTTCTTTGACTCATTATTAGAGAATTTTGGGGCATCAAGTAGGGTGATCGCTTGGTAATGGGAGTACCATGCGAGTCATTAGACTTGAGGGTTACGACCACCTAATAGCTTCGAGAATGTGATTGACATGTCTTAAACCACCCATGGTTTATTGGCGACATCTTGATCGTGATGTTTGGATCTTCTATTAGATCCTATTGGAAGACATCAGATCGAGTCATGTTCATAGAAATGACGCCGTAGCAAGTATTTTAAGAGTTGGAGATTTGATAAGAAGATATTGCAAGTCAAATTATCAGAATTAGAAGTCTCTGAAAGTTAGACAAAAGGAGCAAGATTGGAGGCATGGGCCACGAGCGACTATTGGAGAGTTTTCCGACCATAGAAGACCAACCGCAGATCGTCAAAACTGTCTCATGTTATCAGCGAACTCAGAAGAAAGACTCCGAGGGGATTGTGTGCATGCAGTGTGGATCACGATGACACAAAGTCGGATTATCCATTGGATTAGTTCACCTATAGCTATGGTAAGAAACCAGTACATATGAGGAGGTGTACTTTGAAGACTCAGCTGAAGACTATGGATGATGCTTTCGAGAGGACGATCCACAACCTCGGAAGCCGAGATCATCATAGAAGATTGAGTTATCACACTAGCAGCGATCTACTACCTCATACATAGTGGAGTTCCTAGATGCTTTCCTCTAGGGAAAGCGAGTTACTCAGCAATAGCAGCAAAAGACATCTCAGAAGACTCAGACATTCAGACAACAACAACAACTGTTACCTTTCCAGGCCTGGATATGATTTGTACAAAGGAGAGCATTTACGATGATGGTCATATCTATGTTGTATTCTCCAGACGCAACTATACTATTTACAGAGTTGGAGCATGCTACGATGTTGATTCAGTACCTCACAATTGGTGGTGTACTCATTACCAGTACAACAGTGTTTACCATCTCCATTGCAGTCATTTTGGGTATTGTATCTCAGTTCAGTAGTTGACTTCAGTTTTTCTATGGTAGTCTTTTGCACCTACATGAGCTTAGCCGTCAAGAACAGATGTTGGGCGAGTTTACATGATTACTCGAGAGGAGGTATAGAAGACCGAAGAATTTGTCATGCGGGGTATTACTTTAGGTTACCCTATTTGCAAATATATCGAGAGATACTAGTAGTTACAGGTAGCTAGGTCTAGAATATTCTTAGATAGGATTAGAAGGGTTCCAATCGACTTGTGGGTTGGTGATTTTTCTCTACCGTTAGGTGAGATGTTGATCAATAGCCAAGAAGTTACGGGATACCCTTAGCCTTTGCTAGACATACCTCTACTATAGACATATCCTTACGGATAGTTAAATTGTTGGAATGTTGATATAATATGTCTCTGATGCGTATAATCCGAGAGTATTCGGATGTAGTGTTGGATGAACTCCTAGGCTTGCCACTATATGGGCAAGTGGAATATGCGATTGGGGGTGATTTCAAGAATAGTTCTGATATTGAAAACCTCATACTAGGAGATGATTTTATTGGTATCAGTGTTGCTAAACACTGTGGAAATTGGAAGAATGTAAGTTGCGATTATATAAGGTATTGAATGGGAGATTTATCTTTTCTAGTGTTTCTTCTTGAGAAGATCTAGAACTTTTGGTTAAGGAGATATGGACCTTTGAGGTTATGCATCGAATATCGATGTTGAAATGCGGAAGCTGTTGAAAATGGATATCCTTTGTTGTGAATAGATGGTCTATTTAGTTCAGCAAAAGGACACTTGTGTATACCCTAGGGTTGATTTATGATTGGAGTGTTGATATTGTAGTGATTTGGTGCCATACAATTATTGTTGGGAGTATTGAGAATACAATCAAAGTCTCACATTGGTAAGACATGGAAAAGATCATGTGCTTATAAGATGAAAGATATCTCCATTGGTATGAGGCCTTTTGGGTAAATCCCAAAAACAAAACGATGAGGGCTTAGGCTCAAAGTGGACAATATCATGCTATTATGAAGATATATGAATCTTATAGGCACTAACAATTGGTATCAGAGTCATGGTCCATGTCAAGCCATGAATCTCGAAAAAGGAAATTGAGCTCCCATCTCCGGATCAAAAGAACCAGACACAACGTAGGAAGTCCAGGGTCGGAGGACTAAACAACCGCGTGAAGTCTAGTTGCGTAAGGGTTGGACAACGGGCAGGAAGTCCAGATGGGTCAGGAGGACTAGATAGTTGGCAAGAAGTCCTGGTGGGTTTAGGATTAGACATCAAGCAGAGGATGTCCTTCGAGGATGGATAGGCTTGAGGGGGGGGGGTCAATGTGGTCCTTCGTTTGATGGGGGGATTGTTGGAGTATTGAGAATACAATCAAAGTCCCACATTGGTAAGACATGGAAAAGATCATGTACTTAAAAGATGAAAAGATATCTCTATTGGCATGAGGCGTTTTAGGTAAAGCCCAAAAACAAAATCATGAGGGCTTAGGCCCAAAGTAGACAATATCATAACCATTGTAGAGATATATGAATCTTATAGGCACTAACAATTGGTATCAGAGCCATGGTTCATGTCAAACCATGAACCATGAATGAAGGCAGTAGAGCTCCCATGTCCGGATCAAGAGAACCAGACACCATGCAGGAAGTCTAGTTGGGTTGGGACGACTGAACAACTGGCAGGAAGTCCAATTGGGCCAGAAGGGCTGGACAACTGGCAAGACGTCCAACTAGGCCGAGGACTGCATAAGCGTAAAGTCCTAGTGGGTTGAGAATTGGACATTAAGCAGAGGAATTCCTTCGAGGACGCATAGGCTTAAGGGGGAGGGGGGTCAATATGGTCCTTCGTTTGAGGGGGGGATTGTTGGGAGTATTGAGAATACAATCAAAGTCCCACATTGGTAAGACATGAAAAATATCATGTGCTTATATGATGGAAGATATCTCAATTGTTATGCTTATAAGATGGAAGATATCTCCATTATTATGAGGCCTTTTGGGTAAAACCCAAAAATAAAACCATGAGGGCTTAGGCCCAAGTGGATAATATCATCCTTGTTGGTGCAATCGGCCCAGGTCACGATTGACCAGGACTTGAGTTTGGCTCGAGTGATGTTTTGATGTGTTTTGATGTTTCAACAAAAACATATGACAATGTAATTGTCATTTGGTAAAGTCCAAGTCTTGAGTACTTGGCTTGGAAAGTCCAAGTGGGACACTTGGCATTGGGAAAAGTCCAAGCATGGGTCTTGGCAATGTAAAGTCCAACATGGGTTGGCAAGGGAAAGTCCAAGCATGGTCTTGGCATGGAAAGTCCAACATGGGTTGGCATTTGAAGTCCAAGGGGATTGATATTGGCGAAAGTCCAAGCGGGAGTCTTGGCAGCATAAGTCCAATGGTTGGCGGCGTAAAGTCCAAGCGGAGCCTTGGCGGCGTAAGTCCAATGTGCCTTGGCGGTGTAGACACCGTTAGCATGACATAGCCGACGGAAGCACCTGAAGGCTAGCGCGATGGATGAACGAGTCATGGATGACTTGGAGGGATCCGAGAGCCGTGAGGCTGATGGAGGTGACTAGAAGGCTTAGGTCTAGGCTAAGAGTGGTCTAGCAAGTATGAAGGAACCATACTTGAGTTAAAACCTCATGTTTGAGGTGTGCCAGTCGACTGGTGCCATGTGGCAGTCGACTGGACCGAGTCAACTAGGGTTTGACTGCGGGTTATGTTTAGCACCGACGCCATAGGTTGGCGATCGATGGATTGAGCCGATCGATCGTCGATCACCGACCGGGTGCTCGAGATTTCGCCACGTATCGGAGTCGAGACTGATCGTCGAGTTAGGACTCCATCACCGATCGATGGTCACAATCGGGCCGATCGATGGTAGTTCCGCTGGACTTATCCAACGTGGAACTAGCCGTTGTCTCACGACAACAGTGGCATCAGTCGACTGATGGTCTCGATCAGTCGACTGATAGACTTTTTCCAGCACAGGTTGAAGCTATATATGGAGCTCGTGATGGAGGAAAAAGTCACCGGTTCTTGAGGGCTATTGGGGCGATTTGTTGGTGCAAATCAGGTCTCCAAGTGCAAGCAAGCAACCAAGCATTCAAGCAATCAAAACAAGTGTTGTAAAGTCTTTTCTTTACTTGTATTTCATATTTACATTGTATATTGCTTGTATTTCGTTCTTACTGTTGTAAGATCTATTGTAAGGGGTTTCTCCGCCTCCGACTTGTGTCGAGAAGGAGTGTTTATCATTAGTGAGTGCGTGTGCATCACTAGGGCTCTTTAGAGCTCGATCCGTGGAGTAGGAACCGTGCGGTTCCGAACCACGTTATATCATTGTGTTAGCTTGTTGTCTATTTCGTTATCGCTTTTATTATTTCTATTTCCGCTGCGCACTAACGAAATTGTAGACACAAACGCGAGCGAATTTCATCTACGCTATTCACCCCCCCTCTAGCCATTCCAACGATTCCTAACAAGTGGTATCAGAGCCCGGGGCTCTTCTACGGATTAACAACTGGGAGCTAAGGTGAAAGGCTAGAGGGTGAAGATGGAATTCCAAGACAAGCTTGGATGGGAAATCAACACTCCACCTCCATATGATCCAGAAGATTTTCCGGCATGGAGAGCAAGAATGGAAACATTCTTGATGATGAACATAGAGGATTGGTTCATCCTCATTGAAGGTCTTGAACCCCCTAGGGATAAGAAGGGGAATGTCCTAAAATTGAAAAAGTGGACCCAAGAGCAACGCCAAAAGCTCAAGACCGAAGTTAAGGTAAATAACTTTTGGAAGATTTAATCCCTAATGATGTTTTGTGCAAGTTAGGGGATTACATGTATGCCAAGGAGCTATGGAGAAAATTGGCAAGATACCATGAGGAGAGTTCATCCTCAAGTGTGAGGAATCGGAAGTTGAGATGGAGTCAACTTCCGAATCGGAGAAAGAAGAAGTAGAAGAGGTGGAAGAAGCATCTACTTCTAGGATTGAGGAGGATAGACCATCCTCTACACCGGAGCAACCTCAAGAAGAGCTCTCAACATCCGATCAAGATGAGGAAGCTCAAAATTCATCTCCGGCACCTACCACCACCCTAGGTAACTCAAACACTTTATTTTCAAACAAAAATCATATTATGTGCTTTGAGTGTAGGGAGTATGGGCATTACAAGAGCAAATGTCCAAAGAGGATCAAGAAAACTCCTTCGGCGCCTAAAAGTCAACAAAAGTCAACGGACGCCGATTCTCCAAGACAAAAGAGCAAGGAGCTTGTCATTTGCTTCAAATGTCGACTACCGGATCAATACCGGAGTCAATGGCCAAAGACGGAGTAGCAGGGTCAAAGGAGAGCATCAAAAGTATTGGGAGCCACTATGTCAAACCCTAAGGTATATTTATATAATGTCTGCCTAATTTAAAGCATGCTAGAACTAATTTTAGCAATTGTGGTATGTATCATAAAGAGCATGCTAGAAATAACAAACATATGTGTTTAGGAGCTAAGAATGTTCACCTTAAGAATAAGGAGAAATTTGGGACTAATGTCCTTAGAAAAACAATACCTAAGAAATCTATTAAGAAAATCCAAGAACATCTAGGTTTTAATCCAAATGGACTAGGCATTCGCCAAGAAAGTCCAATGCCCAAGAGTTAAATAAAAATTCTAAAATTGGGCAATTAGAATTAGAAAACCAAGCCTTGAGGTCAAGGCTTGAGAAATTGGAAAAGACCCTAAACAAAATACAAAATCAATCTCAAGGGTCAAATTGTCAAACTCATAGGTCAAGAAGTCAAAATCAACTTCTAAGACCTAAGAGTCAAAAGTCAACCAAGGGCAAGAATGGTTTGGGTCACAAACCTAAGTCCAAGGTGACTTACCATAGTGTTCCGTTTGACTATGGGACACCAACTAGGTCTAGGAAGACCAAGGTCAATGGGGAAGTCATTCCTAGAGTTGACCAAGGTTTGTGCCTATTGGCCATGGTTTCGAAGAAACCTAGGATGGCCACTGAGAAGGTTGTTAGGGAGGCAATCCCTAAGGTTAACCTAGGCAAGACCAAAATGACCAAGGCTAATAAGCCTAGGAGGGTCATGAGGAAGGTATCTAGGGAGGTTATCCCTAAGGAATATCTAATTAACCCTAGGAGCTCAAATCGATTTTGGGTTCCTAAGAGCGTGATTGATTCATGCTAAGATGGGTTTAGGGTGTGCCAACCTTGATTGGATGGGTAGTTAACTCAACCATAATAAAGGTGGCACCTTAAGGTTACTTTCAAGGTTATGGTTACTTTGGAAATATCCTTGAGTCTTAATCTCAAAGAATTTTAGGTTGTGTCAATATATATCTTGAAAACATGAAAATCAATAAAATTGACACGATCTAGATTTAGAGGTCATAGTGTGTACCTTTGATTATTGGCACACTTGGGAAGGTCATGTATCAAGAAATGTGTGGTTAAGATGTAAAGGTAATATCTAGAGTGATACTCAAGTGCCACACAACTTGATGTCTTGTATTCCCCATGCTTCATATGTTTTACCATATGTTTGCATGGAAGGAATGTCTAGGATAGATTACATCTCACAAAACAAGTCTTTTACCTTGATTGTGTATTTCAACACTTAGAAAGGGTGAGATGTTAGGTTTTGGAAATCATTGAATGTTAATGTTTGCAAAAATGAAATAAAACATTAAAATACATTAACAAATACATAAATAAAAGTATAACGTCAATACATTCGAAATACAAGATCTAACGTGATAAAATGGAATAATTAAGATGATAAAATCGAGATTTAAATCGATCACGATCGAATCAATGACCGATAATAACATCAGAGTGCGATACGACGACCATCACCGAAAGTGCTAGCTCCATGACTCGATCGATCGAACATCACGATCGATGAGGTCCATCACCGACCGATAGTATCGCTTTCACCGAGGCCGAAGGCCATCAGTCGAGTGCTCGACGAGCAGTCGAGTGATGTGCACATCAGTCGACTGATGCTACTGTAGCACGTTACAGAATGTTCGGCAGTCGATTGCCGAGCCGGATCAGTCGACTGCCGGCTCGGTAAAACCGGTAATAAATCAAGATCACCGATCGATGCTCCACATCACGATCAATCGTTTTAAAACGCGAACCGCTAGGGTTCGACGTTTCACGCGACGAAAGCTTTCTTCCTCCTTCGGTCTCCGATCGCCGTCTCCCTCTCCGACCAGCTCTTCCGGCGTGCCAACCTTCCAAAGTCCTAGGTTTGATAAGCATGTCTCTCCTCTTCCATTTTTGACCTATCTTGGAGCCCTAGTTCACGCGATTTAGGGTTTATTGCTCTTGTTCCGTTTAGGGTTCCTGGTAAGCTTTCGCGATCCTCGAACTTTTTGAGTCTTTCCTCCGGCACACACATGGCGCCTAAGTAACGATTTTTCTTTCCGAGCCCTAATTTTCATTTCCATTACAATGTAGGTTTATCTAATCGCGTATTGTTGCCATTGCATTGCATATCATCACATTACATTCATAATAGGAGAGCCCGTAGGAATGATCCATCCGAGAGTGAATCTCGGTTGTACCAACCTATGTTGGTTAGGTACATCGATAGGAATTTTTTCAATAGGCATTGTAGTGACGTCATGGAACTAATTGCATACTACAATTTGATGAAAATCGCCTGCACGATCCAATCAATGATGACCTTATTAAGGAATTCTATCAAAACCTTAAAAAGGTGGATGACGGCCCTACATACACTACTCGCTTGCAAAACACGAGTTAGAGTTCACTCTCGATCGCAGGAGTTTCTCGAGTGTAGGCCTTCAGATAACACCTTTATCTTCTACCCTACCATGGACTTTCCTCTACCTGTGCCTTTTGATCATATCTCTATGGAGTCCATGCATGAGCATATCTTTGGGTATCCTCGCCCACCGCCTGTAATCTATTTCCTATCACCGAGTTATCAAGACTGACAATGTCCTCAACAAGGTCATTGTTGGGTGTTTTTCGCCTATCATTACTGGTCCGCCAAGATTCGCCTCCCATCTCTTTCTTCTATATGCCATGCGTCATCGCTAGACATAAACTTTGCATTGAACATTTTCCATTGCATTGTGCACTTACACTTCACTGACAAGGGAAAGTGCATATGCCATTTGGACATATCATCACAAAGATGGCTTGACTCGTAGGCATCAACATCCATAGGGCCATCTAAGTGTACTGATCAGATATCGTCAGAATTTCTCCTTAGCGCTGCTACGGATGGGCCGATGATGGAGTTGGCGCCTCGACCACCCAGGGCACACAGACAGCCTCTTCCACCGCCCAAAGAGGCGACAGAGGACCACGAGGATACAGAGACCACTGATGAGGATGACCAGATGCCAGCAGACACATCACGGTCCGTCCGTCGAGCGTCGCGGGCTACCGAGTCCATTTCAGGAGTATCGCCAGTCGGTTGACGCTAGGTCGCCGAGCTATCGACAGCGTTGCTCCTTCGCCGCCTCGATAGGAGATGGAGGAGACCTGTAGCGACAGAGCAAAGATCACCGCTTAGAGATGATGCGGCCTGGACTCGAGTCACAGCCTCTCACGCCACCTCCTGCGGACGATTAAAGGATATTAGATTTTTTTTGTGGTTGTCATTTTTGTAGTGAGATTGAGCATAGTCAATCTCCATTTTGAATGTAAAAGACAAATTTTAAGTTAAATGAAATCTTTGTTTCTGAAAAATCTTGTGTGTATGAATGAATATTTATATAATTGTATTGCTATCATATACCATGTCATGACATTGTTTAGGTTACTTTAGATATCATGTGTTCTTAGATTTCATATTATGCCATGACATCATGATTATGAGCATATGCTTATTTATATCATCTCAAATGCCATAATCATTCATGCATTTAATTAAAATTGATTTAAGCTATGACATGACTTGGAGTCCCATTTATAAGGGAATCAAGTAGGGTTGCCTTCGAAAAATACATGAAACCCTAGTTTAGAGAGAATAAAACCCACATCTCACATCTAATTGACATGTATGTGTATTTATACACCATAGATGCATGTGAGATGCTAGGATACGAGTTAAGTTCAAGGTGCATAGCTTTTGCATCTAGATGAACTAAAACTCATCCAATTCCATTGTGGATCATTAGGAGAGCTCGTGTACAAGTCACATACATAGAGCCCAAGGAATATGATCCAAGATAAGGTTTGGAAAACATTTTAAAATCATTTTAGAAAACCTTGGTAAAGTCTATCTTTTGATAGCAATCACCATTGATGAAGTTGATACAAAATAGGGCCAAAACATTGAAAATTTCAATGGTTTTGAGTTTTGTATCAAATTCACTATTTTATGGGTAAAATATTTTTCAAACATTTTTTCCCCATTGTATGTGTCATAGGTATTATACGTATCAAATTTCGTGATTTTTCGATATACGTATAATTATTTATGATTTTCGAAACTCGATTCTCGATAATCAAATTTGAAATTAAGGTTATCACGACCGCCTCGGTGGCGATCGATGAGTGTGGCAATGACATCGTAGCTGACAGAGTCGACTGCCAAGGCTGATTTCGGGAAAACTAAGTTTGGTTAGTCCGTGTTCAGCCATGGTTATGATCCCTAACCACTCCTAACCCTAGGATATGCTTTGGGAAGCATTATAAAGGGTGAAAATCTATTGGATATGGATTAGGAGAGTTGTTTAGGGTTTATATCAATTCTAAGGTGTGGAAAGTTCAATGTTGAATTTCTAACCTTAGTTTTGACGGTTTAAAGTTCCTATTGGCTTAGGGACTTCCCAAGGACATTGTTGGTGCAATGGTCAAGGGGGAGCAAGCCTTTAGGGGGAGATATCCATCTTGGGATGATGGATGTGTTTTTCTCCTTGAAGGGGAGAATGTTATCAATTTGGGAAATTGATGGATTTTTAGAAACCCAATTTGGAAATTGGGAGAGTGAATAGGATTGCCTCTCTTGAGTGATATGAGACTTATCACTAGGAAGATGGTAGGCATCCTAGGTATTTTTGAACCAAGGGGGAGATTGTAAGATCTCATTGGGACATGAGACATTGACCTCCTTGGAGAGAAAACCTTTTTGATGTTAGTCAAAAAGGGGGAGAATGTTTGGGGGAGAACATTTGGGATAATTGGTAAAGGATTTGAGTTAGTATTCTAACTCAATTATTTGGTTGTTTTTTTTGTCAAACATCAAAAAGGGGGAGATTGTTTGTGCAATCGGCCCAGGTCACGATTGACTGTGACTTGAGTTTGGCCTCGAGTGATGTTTTGATGTGTTTTGATGTTTCGACAAAAACATATGACAATGTAATTGTCATTTGCAAAGTCCAAGTCTTGAGTACTTGGCATGGAAAGTCCAAGTGAGTCCAAGCATGCAATGTAAAGTCCAACATGGGTTGGCAAGGGAAAGTCCAAGCATGGTCTTGGCATTTGAGAAGTCCAAGCATGGTCTTGGCATGGAAAGTCCAACATGGGTTGGCATTTGAAGTCCAAGGATTGATATTGGCATGCGAAAGTCCAAGCGTAGTCTTGGCAAAGATAAGTCCAATGGTCATACAGAAAGTCCAAGCGAGTCTTACGGCGTAAGTCCAATGTGCCTTAAGTGTGTAGACACCGTTAGCATGACATAGCCGACGGAAGCACCAAGGCTAGCGCGATGGATGAACAAGTCATGGATGACTTGAGGGATCCGAGAGGCGTGAGGTC